>JAYESA010000194.1:47500-115000 GCA_036927795.1 Iris macrosiphon | reverse complement strand
ATACCCTCATCTAGAAATGTGGTAGTGACACTTTCTCGACGAGCCTCCTGGAGATCGCCCTCCAAGATCTTAAGTTTGGCTTGGAGTTGTACAATTTTCTCGTTAATCTCAGCCATTATATGGGTCACGCAATCTTCCCGAATAAGGCAGGCCTCCCCTCGATTATTCTACTCATTGTGCTTCAATGCCAACTTCTTGAGGTCTTGCTCCATGGCCCTTGAGGTCTTGCTCCATGGCCCCTTTGTTCTTTGCATAGGCAGCCTTTCCAAAGAATTTAATAGAAGTCCACAGTCCTCTACCACTGCGACAACCGGGTCAATCTGTCGTGCCCGCTGTAGTTCATTCAGACGTTGCTCCACCTCAATCAACTTCTGCAGCAACAAGTCAGTTGTTGGCTAAAGGCCGGGAAGGGTCATCAAAAAGTTAACTTGACCCTTGGCACAATGCTTAGCCTATGCAAAAGACTTGTTTTGCCCCAGGTTGGTTCGGACCTGCTTCAACAGCATGTAGAAACTATGAATGGTAATTTTTGAGGATTCTTTCATATCGAAAAGGGTGGAAGGCGTCTAAGGAGTTAAAACAGAAGAGGCTGTCATCGGCTGAGAAGTAGGCATAACAGCGGTAGATGGTCCAGGAAGTGGAACGGTAGATGCGGAATATCGAGATGCCTTAACTTCGGCCAGCTGCCTCTCAGTCAAAAGAAGCGTCTGAATGCTAGGCAACTGGGCAATATCGACCGCCATAGCCATGGCACCCAAAGAGGTGCTGACATCAGATGGCCCAGCAATAAAAGATGGAGGGGCATCCACCGCACCGATGGACCCACGACTGTAGAAGCCTTCTCCACAACAATCTCTGCATGAGGCACCGCAGGATATTCTTTACCCCTAGAATAGCGAGGGAGGGACGCGGGCCTCTTCCGAACAAGCTCTCCATATCTTTCTTCCTCTACACCTTCTTCAGCAGCCACATTCACCGTCTTCAAGGGAGAGGCAGGGCCTGCAGGACCAAAACAACCCGTGATCAACCTCACCTAGAGAATAAAGAACTAAAGGCAAAAAATCTTATCCCTTGAGAAAGAGCGAAGCAACATACCCGGAGTAGATGGCCGAACTTGTGGCTCCTTCAGTGCAGTCAAGGCCATCCCTATAGCATGTAGGTAGTCTACAGAGATATTGGGAGTAGTTGGTTCCATCTATGCCCCCTCTATGGCATGACCACCCGAACCCTCGGGTGCAGGCTCTTCAGTGGTGGCCTCGGATTTAGGAGACATTATCTCTTCATCTACCTCCGCATAGGAGATCTTTGCGGTTGTGGACCATCAAGGATGATCCCTTCTACCTCATGTCTGCAAGGTGTCACATAGACCAGAAGACAAAGATTCATGGAGAGAAGACGTTAAAATCAAATTAAAAGATTTTACAGACACCGCCATAACATCTAAAGTGGGATTTGGGTCAGAAACTACCAGTGCAAGGGGGCCTACCTCTTCCTTTACAGTATCCTCCGTAGAAGGGCCAGATTCTTTCACAAGTTTTGTCCTGGGAACTGCTTCAACTCGCACCTTCTTAGAGTGGCGAGGGTGTTGAGCTAAAGTAGGATTATGCTTGGGAGTAGGAGGGTCATAGAAGGAGTCCTCTCCTCAGACGTCGGGTCTGAGTCGGCTAGAAAAGGCCGGGCAACACGTTTTCCTTTCTTGGGTTTTCGTCGACCCTTGGACGATGAAGGCGCAAATATTGTGCCCGCAAGATAACTTGTCTCAGGAACGTAATCTGTGGGTGAAGAATTGAATATGCAATAGAAGCTCCCTGCAGTAAACCATATGTGCGGAAGAGCGTTAGCCACAGACAGCCCGAACTCATCCTATGTACCAATGGCGGCGTAATAGCTCCACGCCCGAGCCCCATATAGAAGACCGTCGCAATGACCAAGGGAAGTACTAGGAGTGTCCAGCTGGAGTTGGCTATACCCAAATTGACGGGCAAACCGGTTGAGTAAATAGGGCTCCAAATAGACGTCAGCCCAATTTTGATACACCAAGTGAGAGGTGTCACGACCCGCACCCGGTTTAGGGGCACGAGAGCGTGGGTACGTCCAGCCTACGCCGCAGCATCGGCGGTAGAACGCTGTCTAGGTCGAGTATTATCTAAACAATCTCACGCTAGTATCCAACTCCATAAGGAGACTCGGATAATACTATAAAATATTTTCCAACATACTCAATCACAACTACGGCACGATAGGAATTTGAAGAAACAAAAGAGTACAACACAAGACTAATGATAAGACAATCATACCTGTAATCAGTAACAACCAATCTCCAAGTGTCAGAACAAGTCCACTAAGGTCACAGTCTGGAAAAATATTTTTCAGTCAGGAAGGAGCAAAGTACATCTCTAAATAGCAGTTCTATATAAATGACATAAACTATGTAGCAGTTCTAGATGGAAACATACCAGATGCATGTATAAGTACGAGAAATGTACAATGAGAGAAGTACTGGAAATACTGTAAGTAATGCAGGAAAAGAAACAATATGTCCATGAGCAAGAATTCTATGACTAAGTGTGTGAGTACTAGCTTTAACATGTGATCGGCTTGGGAACTTGATCAGGCTAGTTACATGTGATTAGCTATGGTTCATATAAAGTCAGGCTAACCGTTGGTTAGCTATGGTTCATATAAAGTCAGGCTAACCGTTGGTTAGCTATGGTGCATGTAGAGATCAGGCTAATCACACGTAACAGCTATGGAGCATATGAATGGTCAGGCCGCACCCGACGTGAGATGTGGGGTGAGCTATGGTACATATAAAGTTGGGTATGATCACATATCTACACTAAAGTACTCCCCAAACCCCCGACTGGTATAGTAGATCCAATCATGGTACGCTATGGCACAGGATTCCCTAGGAAGGTAGCAAATCTCCCCGGGAATTAGTGTCTGTACATGCACAAGATATCAAGGAAACAAGTCTCGTACAAGCTACACCATGAATAAGGAATAACATCTCATGACGAGATCCGTGTATACCAATCCGTGTAACCATCGTGTCAAGATCATGGATATTTACACTAGATACAGTGAACATAGGAGATATCATAAATTAGAAACTAATCAGAGAATGTACTCGCCTTGGGTCCTTAGCTGGTGAAACCAATGTCCTGTCCCAGAGTATCGTCTGGAGGAACCAACAGTCCTAAAATATATCGAATACAACATTTGCATCAGGTGCTACACTAACACATCATAAATATATGAACTCAGGGGCTCTATCAGGTATGACACTAGTCAACTGGGGTCACCTAGTAATTTAACTATTAAATCATATTATCAATAAATAATTTAATACATATATATATATAGTTATTCCCAAGTATACAGAATAGGTATAACTGTATGTACATAAGTGGAAATATATTTTATTTATGTGAGAAATTATACATCACCCATACATATAGACTAGTATACATGTACCAAAATACGTATTAACTTATATTATATAGACATACATACATACCAAAATAATACTATACTATATACAGGTAATATACCAGAATATGTTTTACAAGTACATATATATCAATATAGTCTTTTATATATATATACTATATATATATATATACCAAAAATATGTTTATACATGTGTATATATATATAGGTACACATATTTATACCAAAATACAGTTATATATACATATACCAATATACATTTATTTATATTTAAATACTGAACATACCTTAATACTTAGTTTACCAATAAAACGTATATAATATAATATATATAAGTGTCTATTAGTAATTTACAAAAATACGTATTTGTGTGTATACACTAATAGATGTATATACATATATACTTTTTATACCAAAATACATATTTGTATATATATATCCATCAAAAATCCTTATACATAATACATAACTATATTATAAACAATAAAACTGATATGCATATATATATATTACCAACTTATTATAGGAAATTACTAAACTAATTATATTTAATTAATAACAAGTTACATTAATTACTAAACTAAATTAAACTAAACAAATTAAATGTTATTAAACTAATTATATAATTTACTAGACTAATACATATTAATATAACCAAATTACATATTAATATAAACTAATTATATTAATATAACCAAATTACATAAACTAATTACATTAATTAAACTAATTATATAAATAACTAATTATATATACTAAACTAATGTTGTAATTTAATAAACTAATTGTTTAATAATTTAACTAACTAATTAATAATTAATTACTGATTAATAAATTAATCTTGATTAAAACTTAATTAACTGAATAATTATAACTAATGTAATTAAATTAATTGATTAATTATAACTAATTAAGAAATAATTAATTAACTAACTATATAAATTAACCACTAATTAAGAATTAATTCTGATTAATGATAATTAAATGTTTAATAGGATAATTAACTAATCTAATTTCACTAAACTAATTCAATATAACTAACCTATCACAGGGAACAGCACTGAAGAAAGGAAAATGAAGAGGAAAGGGGGCGGGGACTCACCGGAGTTACTCCGGCGTCGACGGAGGAAGGGCTCGCCGGGCAGGGCGGCGGCGGCGTCGGCTCCAGCGGCGGCGTGGGACTCGAGACGGCGGGCGCTCTGATCAAGACGACGGGCTCGGCGCTCGAGGAGGCGGCTCGGCGCTCGAGGATCTGGCGTTCGACGGATCTGGCGTCCACCGGCGGATCTGGCTCGAGGGGCGGTGGAGAACCGAGGGCGGCGTCGACCCCGAGAGCGGCGGATGTTCGGGGAACCGGTCGAAGACCCAGGCGGTCACCGGCGGCGATCGACTCGAGACTCCAGGGCAGCGACAGGGCGGCGACGTTCCAGCGGACTCGGCTCAGCGGCGGACTCGACGACGTCGGCTCCGGCGGCGATCTAGTCGAGAGACTCCAGGTGGTGGTGGCAGGCGGCCAGATCGAGGAGGCGGCGGTCTCAGGTTCCAGCGGCGACCACCGGCTCGGCCTGATCTAGGGTTAGGGTTCGGTGGGTCGGGGTCGATCGTGTCCGAGGCTGGACACGACGGGGGTGTACTGTAGACGTGTCCGGTGTTGGACACGGGTGATGCTGTGTACAGTGGAGGATGTGGAGGTGGTGTCCGGGTGTGTCGGACACGGAAAAGCTGGTTGTAAACTGTAAATCTGGACACAGGAAATGAAATAGATACGGTGGGACACCCGGGGTCGGACCCGAGGCCATCACGGCTGACACGGATGCTGGACACACGGAGACGAGCACACAAAATGGTGATGGATTTGGCTTGTGGGAATTTGTGGAGGCTATCTAGAAATTTGGAGATTAGGGTTTCTAGGGAAATGTGAGAATGAGAACTTAAATAGGGAGAAGGGTGTGGGATAAAGGGTTGCGGGTTGGCCCAATAATGAATGGCCCAGAATTAAATATAAAAAAAGTTTCTCATGTGGGAAAAATGAGGGTGTGGGCTAGTTAATAGGAAATGGAAATTTGAAAAAATAAAAATAAAGATTATATTTTCAGAAATATTTTTAGGAAAGCTAGCAAATTTTCAATTTGCTACTAATTAATACATTTTGCAAAATCTTAGAAAGTATGACATTTATTTTATTTACTATCCAAAAATTTATTTTACTTTATGAACTAGTCTTTTAAATAACTATTTAGTTAAAACAATAATTTTATGATTCAAGCCAATAAATATTTGAAACTAGCAATATATATATATTATTATTTATGTACTTATTTTGTAATACATCGTCATTTAGGAAAAATGATTTTTATAAAAGATTTTTAAATTACCTTCTACAATCAAACATCGTTCAAAACCAAATTAAAATTTCAAGGAGAAATATTTTATAAACTTGATATTTTAAAATAATTTAAAATCTAATTATTTTGGAAATTGGAAATCGGAGGTTACAAGTCTATCCACCTTAGAAAAATTTCGTCCTCGAAATTTTAGGGATGACTAGGATAGAAAAATTTGTTGTTCATAATGATGAATATATCATTGAAAAAATATTACTATAAGGAAAATATTTACCAAACAGAAGGAAACATGAAGAAAAAGAAAATATGGTTTAAGACAGGAATAACTTGAAGGAATCATGGCTCGGTCTTGAATCCTCTAGAAAGTTTAGGTTTTGGGAAGTAGACACGATCACATAAAAACAGATAATTGGAATAATGCACGTTACCTTTTCAAAGTAACTAAACCAAGGAAGACCCAGTATAAAGAATGATATAGACATGAAAGTTATGGCTAATTCGAAAGATACGATCGACAATTTGATTTAAGAAACTTAAATACATCCTTCAGAATGTAATCAAGAGACAATCTAATCGCCTTTCTTAATTTCTAGGAAAAATAGTCTTTACTATCATCTGAAAATAATCCTTCCTTTTTATCCTCGTTCATTTTACTTCTCTCAATCTTGTGATTCATCATTAACTAACATTTATAAAAGTTCCAAATTCCACAAACTTTATTAGATTAGATCTTAGAATTTCTGAATCAAAATTTATTACCTGTCCAAAATCCTTATCATCAAATTCGAGTTTGTTTATCTTAACATCAACTATACCTCGATTATTTTCTTCAATTTCAAATGTTACTGTCATGGTCAAGATTTAATTTAAATCACAACCTCAATATACCATGATCTTCATTTCATTCCATATTTCTTTATCCGTATGTATAATGTTTCCGAATTTTGAACTAATATTTTTTTTTTCATCCTCTGAATTTATTATCCCAATGTAAAATTTTTACTACTCAAATCCTCAATATTTTTAATTGAATTCCAGTCGTATCATAATCTCCTCAAATTTTGAATAAATAACTAAATACAAAATTTTACTATCCAATCGTTTTAATTGAAATCCAATCAATGCATATTTATAAAACTTAAAAATCTGCATCCCAAACTTAACTTTAACACTCATCAATCATCTAACTCAAATTCAATTGATGCTTATTCCAATCTAACTCCTCATCCCAAGAATTTAATTTGACACTATTCCATTTACGATTTTATTTCCTGCTTTTCTTTTTTCTCATTACTCAACGATGCGACGCTTCCAGTATCTTCAATGCAACATTCATACTATATAAAATTTCTATCTTGCAATCAAATAGATAAAATGATAATCTCTCAATTTTTAATAATCAATTCAATCATATCAAGACCTCCTTAAAATTAATAAATCCTCAATTTTTTTTTTTTTTTTTTTTGGCTCTGTGAATTTCTTAATTCTCCCTTTAAGTAATTGTTTGCCCTCGAATTTCAATCATACCTCGATTTTCATAAAATCAATGATCCATCAACTCCGTTATAACAACCCCTAGATTCTTTATTTAATTTAATGCTCATCCACAAATTTAATCCTCTTGTCTCTTTTTGTCAGTCATAACCTCGTCATAGATCCTTGCTGCGGTCAAAACCCAATGATCATGGTTTAAGGAAACTCTACCTACAGCCATGCAATTTAAGAAAATATAGGTCATGTGTCTTTTGTCATGGTATTTCAGTCTCTGTTAGGGGGTACTACTAGTTATATTTTAACAAGAAAATCATAAATACGAACTACAGCACTTAGGGAAATCAATCAATCAAGAGACGAAAATATTAGAAAAAGAACCTGCTAACATATTACTTGCGGTATCTGCTATCAACCACTTAACTCTAGCGCATTCACTAACAAATTCCTATTCATGTACACTGGTACCCATATCAACTAATCATATATTAATATTCATATCTCTCATCTACCAAAATTAATCCTCAAAATAATCGTCAAGGTTTAACTTCCCGATCAACTTAAAATAAAATGTATATACCTCCTCAAAATCAGATACTTCACATCGAGAAAAAAAAAATTTAATCACTTCTAAAATCTTTGTAGCCTTAACTATGTTTATTGAATCAAATTTAAATCCTCAATATTCTAACAACATAAATCTCAACTCCTTAAAAATTCTAAAATTAAAAATTCATTTCCACCTTTTAATTTATAGCTCCTCAAGGTACATATTAGTGCTCACGGTCTCTGATACTCAAGGTGCACTCAATACCTCTATTGTCTAGAACTGTGTACTAAATTTGTACTGCCCGAATCACTTGCACTATTACCTCCAATGATCAAGGTTATCATCAACTGTGTTTTCTTTCATGATTTCAATTTATGTCAATTGGTATATCATCTAATTATCAACACACAGAGTGCTTACTGTTATTAACGTCATCCTTGACTAATCCTCGATATAGAATCATTAGCACTCTTGGTATTATATCACTAGCTGCGTTAATGGATTATCTCATCAAGCTCATTAGACTTATGATCACCTGTATCCTCTATAACACTCATGTTTCTTTACTTTCATGGGTATGTGTATGGTTCCTCATCTCGATGGTTGTATATGTATTTCCTTCAATCCTTTAAAGCCTATTAAACTAATCCGTGATACGCTTCACAACTTCCATTACTAATCCTGATATTTCTCTACTTATGACATCTCATTAAACCTTTTATACATATACATTTCTTTACCTTTAACATTTCCGATATCAATCATCAAATTCGACATCATGCTCCATAAGTCCTTAACACAATTCCCGGATGCTTAATCGTTTACATAGATCACTCAATTACATAATCATGATTATCCAGGACGGGTAATTGGCTCTGATACTAACTCTGAGAACTATCACTGATACTCTATACTCTCCTTAACTCTCAGTCTCTAATGACACTACTCCTAGAATCATTGGTACAAGGTACTATGCTAAGGGCTAACTCTAGATTAAAGCCTACTGCTCACATGTCCAATTAGGAACACTTACAAACTCATAAGCAACACTCAGTCCATACTAATACTCAAGACACAGCCATAATTACAAGCCACTAATTATCATACTTAACAAGAAATCCTCAAGGAATAGGAGCTCAAAGACTGCATTGAGGACAGAAGGTATCTTTACTGCTAGTAAAGAAAGAAGCGGTGGAACAAAGTCCTGGAATAACAGAAATAGATAAGTCTTGAGATGATATTTTAAGAACCAATTTAGGATACAACCTGATAATCATACACGTCTGTCTGAAATCATGACACTCAGAATCCTCTCCACGCCAGTAAGCATAGATGCGATAAACGATAGGTTTCGTAACTAAGGTATGCACTCTATAATCATGTCGTCTAGAATCTTCGCCACGCCAACCGGTATGGCTGCGAAAGACTCTAAGCTTCATAACTATAGTATGTACATCCAAGTCAGGTTCCTACGTTCTCGTCACCACAGCTAATATGGCTGCGATAAATTCTAGGTTCCATAACCAAAGTAGACGTTTTACCTTCCTCACTGTCCTCATCAATATATGTCATCAGATGATACCATAAATCCTAGTCCGTAAAAATTCATCTCAATTTGAAATCAATTCAACAACGATACCAGGAATTAAAGTTAACAACTGGTCAACAAGAATCAAACTCAACAACGATACCAAGATTTTAATTTAAAACTGCTCAACAAGAATCAAGTTCAGTAACAACAAGCGAGAGCGGGCGGAAACAAGGAAAAGTTAAATTGGAAATAAGATTCTCATGGGGTCATCCCAGAAAATCTTCCAAGAATTTGTGATTGAGTATCCTCTCTCATCCTAGTATCCTATGTCCTATATTTAATTAGCAGGTACGCAGTAGTACAACTATGACGTCGCACTACCACGACATCGCACAACTAGCGAAGTCTGACCTGCATGGGCCACCACTAAAACGTGTCACGACCCGCACCCGGTTTAGGGGCACGAGAGCGTGGGTACGTCCAGCCTACGCCGCAGCATCGGCGGTAGAACGCTGTCTAGGTCGAGTATTATCTAAACAATCTCACGCTAGTATCCAACTCCATAAGGAGACTCGGATAATACTATAAAATATTTTCCAACATACTCAATCACAACTACGGCACGATAGGAATTTGAAGAAACAAAAGAGTACAACACAAGACTAATGATAAGACAATCATACCTGTAATTAGTAACAACCAATCTCCAAGTGTCAGAACAAGTCCACTAAGGTCACAGTCTGGAAAAATATTTTCCAGTCAGGAAGGAGCAAAGTACATCTCTAAATAGCAGTTCTATATAAATGACATAAACTATGTAGCAGTTCTAGATGAAAACATACCAGATGCATGTATAAGTACGAGAAATGTACAATGAGAGAAGTACTGGAAATACTGTAAGTAATGCAGGAAAAGAAATAATATGTCCATGAGCAAGAATTCTATGACTAAGTGTGTGAGTACTAGCTTTAACATGTGATCGGCTTGGGAACTTGATCAGGCTAGTTACATGTGATTAGCTATGGTTCATATAAAGTCAGGCTAACCGTTGGTTAGCTATGGTTCATATAAAGTCAGGCTAACCGTTGGTTAGCTATGGTGCATGTAGAGATCAGGCTAATCACACGTAACAGCTATGGAGCATATGAATGGTCAGGCCGCACCCGACGTGAGATGTGGGGTGAGCTATGGTACATATAAAGTTGGGTATGATCACATATCTACACTAAAGTACTCCCCAAACCCCCGACTGGTATAGTAGATCCAATCATGGTACGCTATGGCACAGAATTCCCTAGGAAGGTAGCAAATCTCCCCGGGAATTAGTGTCTGTACATGCACAAGATATCAAGGAAACAAGTCTCGTACAAGCTACACCATGAATAAGGAATAACATCTCATGACGAGATCCGTGTATACCAATCCGTGTAACCATCGTGTCAAGATCATGGATATTTACACTAGATACAGTGAACATAGGAGATATCATAAATTAGAAACTAATCAGAGAATGTACTCGCCTTGGGTCCTTAGCTGGTGAAACCAATGTCCTGTCCCAGAGTATCGTCTGGAGGAACCAACAGTCCTAAAATATATCGAATACAACATTTGCATCAGGTGCTACACTAACACATCATAAATATATGAACTCAGGGGCTCTATCAGGTATGGCACTAGTCAACTGGGATCACCTAGAAATTTAACTATTAAATCATATTATCAATAAATAATTTAATACATATATATATATAGTTATTCCCAAGTATACAGAATAGGTATAACTGTATGTACATAAGTGGAAATATATTTTATTTATGTGAGAAATTATACATCACCCATACATATAGACTAGTATACATGTACCAAAATACGTATTAACTTATATTATATAGACATACATACATACCAAAATAATACTATACTATATACAGGTAATATACCAGAATATGTTTTACAAGTACATATATATCAATATAGTCTTTTATATATATATACTATATATATATATATACCAAAAATATGTTTATACATGTGTATATATATATAGGTACACATATTTATACCAAAATACAGTTATATATACATATACCAATATACATTTATTTATATTTAAATACTGAACATACCTTAATACTTAGTTTACCAATAAAACGTATATAATATAATATATATAAGTGTCTATTAGTAATTTACAAAAATACGTATTTGTGTGTATACACTAATAGATGTATATACATATATACTTTTTATACCAAAATACATATTTGTATATATATATCCATCAAAAATCCTTATACATAATACATAACTATATTATAAACAATAAAACTGATATGCATATATATATATTACCAACTTATTATAGGAAATTACTAAACTAATTATATTTAATTAATAACAAGTTACATTAATTACTAAACTAAATTAAACTAAACAAATTAAATGTTATTAAACTAATTATATAATTTACTAGACTAATACATATTAATATAACCAAATTACATATTAATATAAACTAATTATATTAATATAACCAAATTACATAAACTAATTACATTAATTAAACTAATTATATAAATAACTAATTATATATACTAAACTAATGTTGTAATTTAATAAACTAATTGTTTAATAATTTAACTAACTAATTAATAATTAATTACTGATTAATAAATTAATCTTGATTAAAACTTAATTAACTGAATAATTATAACTAATGTAATTAAATTAATTGATTAATTATAACTAATTAAGAAATAATTAATTAACTAACTATATAAATTAACCACTAATTAAGAATTAATTCTGATTAATGATAATTAAATGTTTAATAGGATAATTAACTAATCTAATTTCACTAAACTAATTCAATATAACTAACCTATCACAGGGAACAGCACTGAAGAAAGGAAAATGAAGAGGAAAGGGGGCGGGGACTCACCGGAGTTACTCCGGCGTCGACGGAGGAAGGGCTCGCCGGGCAGGGCGGCGGCGGCGTCGGCTCCAGCGGCGGCGTGGGACTCGAGACGGCGGGCGCTCTGATCAAGACGACGGGCTCGGCGCTCGAGGAGGCGGCTCGGCGCTCGAGGATCTGGCGTTCGACGGATCTGGCGTCCACCGGCGGATCTGGCTCGAGGGGCGGTGGAGAACCGAGGGCGGCGTCGACCCCGAGAGCGACGGATGTTCGGGGAACCGGTCGAAGACCCAGGCGGTCACCGGCGGCAATCGACTCGAGACTCCAGGGCAGCGACAGGGCGGCGACGTTACAGCGGACTCGGCTCAGCGGCGGACTCGACGACGTCGGCTCCGGCGGCGATCTAGTCGAGAGACTCCAGGTGGTGGTGGCAGGCGGCCAGATCGAGGAGGCGGCGGTCTCAGGTTCCAGCGGCGACCACCGGCTCGGCCTGATCTAGGGTTAGGGTTCGGTGGGTCGGGGTCGATCGTGTCCGAGGCTGGACACGACGGGGGTGTACTGTAGACGTGTCCGGTGTTGGACACGGGTGATGCTGTGTACAGTGGAGGATGTGGAGGTGGTGTCCGGGTGTGTCGGACACGGAAAAGCTGGTTGTAAACTGTAAATCTGGACACAGGAAATGAAATGGATACGGTGGGACACCCGGGGTCGGACCCGAGGCCATCACGGCTGACACGGATGCTGGACACACGGACACGAGCACACAAAATGGTGATGGATTTGGCTTGTGGGAATTTGTGGAGGCTATCTAGAAATTTGGAGATTAGGGTTTCTAGGGAAATGTGAGAATGAGAACTTAAATAGGGAGAAGGGTGTGGGATAAAGGGTTGCGGGTTGGCCCAATAATGAATGGCCCAGAATTAAATATAAAAAAAGTTTCTCATGTGGGAAAAATGAGGGTGTGGGCTAGTTAATAGGAAATGGAAATTTGAAAAAATAAAAATAAAGATTATATTTTCAGAAATATTTTTAGGAAAGCTAGCAAATTTTTAATTTGCTACTAATTAATACATTTTGCAAAATCTTAGAAAGTATGACATTTATTTTATTTACTATCCAAAAATTTATTTTACTTTATGAACTAGTCTTTTAAATAACTATTTAGTTAAAACAATAATTTTATGATTCAAGCCAATAAATATTTGAAACTAGCAATATATATATATTATTATTTATGTACTTATTTTGTAATACATCGTCATTTAGGAAAAATGATTTTTATAAAAGATTTTTAAATTACCTTCTACAATCAAACATCGTTCAAAACCAAATTAAAATTTCAAGGAGAAATATTTTATAAACTTGATATTTTAAAATAATTTAAAATCTAATTATTTTGGAAATTGGAAATCGGAGGTTACAAGAGGGGAGGATAGCAAGGAGCCAACAGTAGAGCTTCACAAACAAAGGATGACCAGCAACCCCGATGTCCCAATGAGTAGCGTTTATTTTCTCCCAGTGAACTCTGGGATAGTTGTGTAGAACGTCCAACCATTCAAGTGGGCAAGATCCCTCCTACAGGAGGGCAAATTTTTATATTGCCATTTTATCCCTCGATAGCAGCAGATAATGGCATATCCCTCTAACATGCCTTCCTGGGTATCGGGGCGTATCAAGGACCGATGGTGCAATAAAAACTAACACATCAGGTAGTGATAGGGTAACTCTACCCGGTTGAATTTGCCAACACCTTTGTATTGCTTTACCTTTATGGTGAAATACCGAAGGCCGTAGTGGATGCAGCAGACCATCACAGGCAGTAACGCGAGTGGGTGGCCAAAAGCTAGTCTTACAGCCAGGAGGATGAGATTATGACTAATCCTCTCGATCGAGCCTGAACCACCTGCAACCACATAGCTGCGTAGCCAAATTATCAAGTACCCTGCTAGCAGCGCCTTTTTGGATAGCTCGTGTGTATCTATAAGGAAGTATCCCAATTCTTTGACTTCATCAAACGATTTACTATATTTCTGGATCAAAGCCGCAATAACTCTTTGGGATTACGGCCCCTGAACATAAACCTCGTCTGACCCGGGCGCCTCCGGGAAGAGATAGTGCGTCCAGACAATGATATGGGGGATAGGCCCTTCGGAAGATTTATCCTCCTTGTATACTTTCTGATAGATATTATGATGGCACAATAATTCCTTATAGACAGCCTAAAATTTTGGATTCTCCTTTTCGAAATCTTCTAGCTTGTCGTTGCTCGGGACGTATTCTTCGTAGGACACTTCACCCCAGGGGACCTTCGATATTGAATGTATCTCATGCAAAGCTAGTCCCATCTTCCTACCAGGCATAAAGAAAGTCACCGTGTCACAGTTATACATCTCCATTAGAGTGATAAAGAGACAACGGTGAGTCTCTAGGCCGTAACAAGTGTCCCTCATGGCGAAGAATATACCAGCATCTTTAAGCTCCGGCTCATAGTGCTTCACATCCACTTGGTCAATTGATACCACGAAGGACTATAGTGGGACCAGCCAAGAGTTCGTAATTCCCCAGGCGGATATGATCCCTGTAAACCCCCTTAATTTTTTTAATTTTTTAATTTTAATATTTTTATTTTTATTATAGAAAATTATGGGAATTTTAGATAATTATAAAATATAATTTTTTGATCTATTTGACTTATATAAATATTTTTTATATTTCATAATTAGAATTATTTGACAAAAATATTTTTTATTAGAAGAAAATTAGTTGTAAATGTATTGTAATTTTTCAAGAATTTAGTCTTATACAAATCTATTTTTGGATATTTTTATATATAAATAATAAGAAAATAAAAGAAAAATAAAAAGAAAATAAATAAATAAATAATAACAAAACAAAAACCTAACCCCAACTACCCAGCACCCACCCCCGCGCGAAAACAGCCACCCTTATTCTTATACATATATAAGTATATATATATACAAATATCAATAACCCTAACCCTAATTCTAAATCACCATTACCACCTCTACCATCACCATTACCCAACCCTGGAGACCATCCCCTGGCAGGAACCACCGCCGGCCGCTGCCGCACGGCTTGCACGCGCGAACAGTAGCAGCGACGACCGCATCCGCTGTTGCAACGACCGTAGCCGACCCCACTACACGTGCAGCTTCCTCCTCCGTCGATCATCCGCTTTGAGTGCCGCCTTCACCGGTATGTTCATAATATAACTTACTCTAAACACCTTCAATTAGTTTTAATTACCCAGCAGTAAAAACTAGGTAAAAATTAGTCTAAAGTCGACGAAAAACTACCTAAAAATTGGTCATCAAATTTTATTCCAAACCATGCAATATATTAAAAATCTACTTGAACAGTATTTTAGAAAACCTATCCAAGATTAATTCCCTTTGATTATTTTAAATTAATACATTTTATCACCAAGTTATCTTTGTTGAAAGTTGATGAAAAATCTGTTTTCAAAGCTTCATTTTTTTTTATACGGAGTCCGTCCCGCCAAACGGAGTCGACTTTGTCCCGTGCGGATTATACAAAAGATGCGTATCATAAATACAGATGTGTGAATTTTTTCGAAACTTGATTTGGACGTACGTGCACGCCGAAATTAATGCCAATCCGTCAAAAAACTTTGTATCGACTTTTTTTTAATTTGTGCAATTACTTCTTGTGTGTTTGTAGTTTTTCAACAAAACTTACACCATCGGATTCGTAGCATTATGCTGGTCCTGTGACCCAAGTTTGGTTCGATTCTGAGAACGTCGATGAAATACCGTTTCGCGGGCCCAACGGTTCTACTTGACGGACGATTTCATGACTGGCTCCTCGGAATCCAATTCTGGATATTCCGTTGAGGTCGTGTTATTATTCTGGACTCGTAGCTAAGTTTGCCAAATTTGGAAAATTTTATGTTCGGCACATTTTTGGTGCAAAGTGGGTTACATTTGGATACCACTTTGACCTGAAACTATCGTTTTGCCACTGTATCCAAAATCAGACTTATGGGTAGTCAATTGTAGCTATTTCTCATATTCTAAAAATGTTGGTGATATTTGTTTCAGTATTTGGACACGTTCGTGAGGATTTCACCTTTTTGGGAGCAGTTGACGTATTGAGCCCACTACCTGGACTTCTCTATGCCATCATTCAGGATCCAGGCAAGTGTACATTGCCATGTTGTATCACAGTTCTTTTCTTATTTATTTTATAGAGTTATTATATGACTTGATATTGATGGTGTATTTGTTCACCCTAAGACCGTTAGACGATACCTAGTGTCCGAACCATATTCGGGTGCCGACATCTAGCACGGAGTCGAGTATCGTCAGTTAGAGAGTTGATACCGCAAACCCATAATACATTCTTGTATTCTTGGCACGACAGACCATAGGACACTTGACACTACTTTATGTGACATAATATTTCTTGATGTATTCATGGTAATTCTGTATAGGTTCATAGGACTCGTGATATATATATGTAGTGCCACGTTTCTCCTGTTCAGGGAGCATGGCTAAGAAATACTTGGTATCGTTCGATCAGGACAGATTGAATTAAGATCATTTCCTCGTTATAGATTGGTTTCTTCAGAATTAAGTCCCATATTCAGCGTATCGTGCCTCAAGGAAGGACTCGGCGGCAAAGTCGCGATGGGCCTTTCCGTTGCGCTGGTTTCTTTGCCTGTTTTTGATGTCGCTTAGTTTCTTTCTTGTCGATTTTGTGACTTGTATTTTCTTGAACATTTTTGATGGATTTTATTGTCTTAGTTCTTTGAACTTTGCATTTTATATCGAATTCTAAGAGACCGAGGCAGGAGATATTGATCATCTGTTGGTGCGTGCAGATGATCGTGTAGACGATGCGCAAGCGGAGTCTTGAAGATCTTTTCTTTCTCTCCTCCAATTCACTAACTTGTGAGTGGCCTTACTTTCGATTAGCTCCCTTCTTCCAAGTCTTCACTCTTAACAATCTGACTCGTATGTGTATTTCAATCAAACGATACCATAATAATAATAACTGAGTCAAGATAATAAGAAGTAAACTTAGAACACTTATGCTTTTCATACAAAATCACTATACAATCATATTATTGTGTGCTTGTCCGTTGTGCATGTATCTATTTTATGTTTCAATTATAGCTAGAATTTATTCATATATAACTGTGCAATAAGTAGTGCAATACTGCAATGTGATCACTTGAATCAGGTGGTCTATGCTATAGAATAATACCTAATCCTTATATTTTATGCATTTTGTCTTGAAATACCTCTGTTGATAACTTAGTTTTAGATGTTGCATAGTCACGGGCAACTTGTGCATAAGGCGTAGGGTTCCTATGAAAGGTCGTCGGGACACCGGGATCAATTCGCCCTAGGCGGAACGTCAGATATAGTCATGCTAATGGCCTAGCATGGGAGGCGGGTTGGCTTGTAGCGGGCTAGCTACCTGCGTCTACAACCATCGTCGAATGCCCGAACTATAGTCTAAAATAGCTTGCAAAGCCAGTGACCTTATGTATATTTAAACTGTGCAAGCTAACTATGTCTTCTTGGCAGGGAATGTAAACACCCGAATTTTTCAGAAATTAAAATATGAATTTGAGGATTTTTTTCTGTAATTTTTAAATAGTAATTATAAATGTTCTTCTGGATTAAATATTTTTGTGAATTAAAATAAATATTAAAATATTATGGAAATAATATTTTTGAGTGTAAAATAAATAATTAGACATAGTATAATTTTTTTAAAATTTATTGGACCCAAAAACAATTTTAAAGTGCTAAAAATAATATTTTTAAATAAACCAAAATAAATCGGATTAAACCAACTAAATAAACCAAACAAACCGGTTTAAATAACTGAACCGACCCAACCCAAAACCCTAGTGGATTCGGATATGAACCCGCTGACCCAAAATCCGACCCGAACCGACCCATTTTTACAGTAACAGTAGCAACCCCGAGTCTCCGCCTCCGCCGATTCCCATCCGCAGGCCGTAACCGCCGCCCGCTCGCCTCCTATAATCGGCCGCCTCTACCCCTTCTCCTCTCTGCCGCCTACAACCACCGTCAGCCGACCGTTCACCTCCCTGCAACCCTATAAAACCCCAGCCCCCATCACCATGACTTCCCAGTGCCATCATCCTCCTCCATGACGACGTCGATGCCGATCATGACCGACCAGCACACTGACGGCCACTGCCACCACTTATCCACCACCACTTCATCCAAACCCCACCGCTGCCATCTTTTTCAACACCACCACCGCCGCCACCGCCATCCCCCGGCCTACGAGCTCCCCATGGTGACTCCGATGACCACTCCACCATGACACGACGACCCCGACGCCAATGACCAGCAGCT
Source organism: Iris macrosiphon (assembly GCA_036927795.1). Taxonomy (NCBI): domain Eukaryota; kingdom Viridiplantae; phylum Streptophyta; class Magnoliopsida; order Asparagales; family Iridaceae; genus Iris; species Iris macrosiphon. The sequence goes on along the minus strand of JAYESA010000194.1, from coordinate 96,333 downwards.
GCAGCAGTGCCACCACCCGCCGCCGACGTGCGCCGCGCTGCCTCATCCCGGTGCAGAATAGTCAATTCCGATCCCTTGTTCCGGTGAGTCTTTCTCTCTCCTTGTTGCATCATTTTTCGAATGGCCTATTGCGATATGTTCGCTGTGTGACCCTCTCGAATCCTGTACAAATAGTTCGGGTATCGCGTCCTGTGTCGGTCGCAAACTACGACGCAAAAATAACCCCTATTTCTGAAAATTTAGAAATTATCATGAACTCACAAGTTCACGACCGTTTTACGTGCACCTTGTTAAATAATTCTAAAATTCACTTGAACAGTAATTTAGATAATATAACCGAGTTTCAAACCCTATATTTAGTTTAATGTAATGTGTTGTAGATTGTAATTTATTCGCGGATAAAATTGACCAAAAACTTGGTCTTTAATAACCCTAAATTTTCTCGAACTGGGTATACCCCACTAAAAGAGGTGACTTGGTCGTGTGTGAATTTTACCGAAAGGTGCGCATTGTTAATACGGACGTGTAGGATTTTACAAAAGTTGATTTGGTTATGCGTGCACACCAGAATCAACGCGTATCTGTCAAAATTGCCCCGTATCTATTTTGGAACTCATTGTAACTTTGTATATGCTCGTCGTTTCTCAACGAAACTTACGCTATCAGACTCGTTGTATTTTGCTAGTCTTGTGACCCAAGTTTGGTTCGATTCTGAGAACGTTGACAAAATCCCGTATCGTAGGCCCCACGGCTCCACTTGATGGATAATTTTGTGATCGATTTATCGGAATCCAGTTTTGGAGATTCTGTTGGGTTTGTATCATCATTCTGGACTTGTAGACACTAAGTTTGATGAATTTAAAAAACTTTGTCTCTGGCACATTTTTTGGTGCAAAGTGGGCCACAAGTGGACCCCGCTTTGACCAGAAACTGTCAGTTTGCCCCGCCCCTGTATCCAAATTGGACTTATGGATAGGAAATCCTAGCTATTTTACATCTTCTGAACATGATGGTAATATTTATTTCAGCAACCGGAGGAGTACTTGAAGACCCTACGGGTACCGGAGCAACTGTTGGAATCCAAGCACCAGGCAAGTGTACGTTGCCAATCTTGCAGTACTTGTTTTATATTATTCTATTAATTTATTTATGTGATGTATATGTTCAACCTAGGACCATGTGATATTACTTAACGTCCGAATAAGATTCGGATGTCAACGCCGTACGCGGAGCTGTGTAACGTCACCTAGAGATTTATATCGCGATCCTATACATTTTTGTGCTTGCATTATCAAGTACGTCATACCATAGGACACTTGATACTGTTCATGTGACAGAATCTTTTCTGATATATTAATGGTGATTCTGTATAGGATTATAGAATTTGTGACATAGACTTTATATATATACACAGCTATCATATGACTTTTTGTATTAGATATGATCTTGCATGTCATGGACATGAGACGTGTGATTATATTGGGTGGGGAGAGATACACATGCTACAGGCTAATTATATATATATATTTATTATGGTGCCGAAGCTACTACAGTGCTAGGCCCACTACATAGTATAACTACGTAGCATAACTGCTACCGGCTCCCCGACACAGAGCTTATAGTAGTCTCAGCCTGAGTTCTAGTGATGCTCTTATTTGCATATCACTTAGCTAGTTACATATTTACCCTATTGATTTATTTATTTTTATACTACATTTATTTGGCTTGAGTTATTCTTGTACCTTGCTATGTCCCCTGAGGACCTGGATCCGGATTATGTCCCCAGGTATAGCAGAGGAGATCTATCCCGAGGTATAAGGGACAGGAGCAGAAGCAGAAATAGGAGCAATACTGATACCCGAGGATGAGGTAATGGCCGAGGATTTCTCTGAGTATCTGCTTTATTATACTCAGTCATTTCTGTTGTTAGACTCTTATTTCCTGTTTATTGAACTGTTGTATCAGACTCTTTATCGGGTTGTTCCCCGAGATACTTATTTGAGACTTGATGTTAGTTTATATTTTATTATGCTGATATTGGTTGTGTTATCTTCCATGGATGAGATTAGAATGTGGCATGTTTAGTAGACCTTTACTATTGTTCTACAGCTTAAGTACACTCTAACGGGTCTATTAAATTGGGTTTGCCCATTGGAGTGTGCTGCTGGCCATTGCCACGTGTCTAGTCCCTCGGTATTTTGGGACTGGAGCGTGACATAGTTTTTTTGGGTGGCCTATGCAGGTCAATGACTAAATTATTTCGGTTTCAACTAAGGGACCGAGTGTCACGCCCCATTCCTAAAATACGTAGGACTAGGAACACGTAAGCATGCCAGCCATATGTATATGGCAACTCCAATATATGGATACCATAACACACGTACGCTGTAATATGAATGACAATTCACAAGTGGTATAAAATTTATCACAAGTCACAGGGTATAATCTAAATCTCATCCACAGAAAATCAAATATAAATAAATAACCAATATCTATGAAACTATATCTCAATATAAAGTATCTAAAGAGGACAGTCGGATGGAAACAAACCCACTGCCGAACTAGAATATAAAAACTAACACAATATAGGTACATTACTAATAATTGTGAGGCTCGAAGGGAAGACCTCCTCAAATATAAGCAACTAGTCCGGATCTACGCTCCTGCGAATACTCATAAACATCTACACCTGACAAGGGACCAGGTCCTCAGAGGGACATAACAAGATACATAAAAGCATGCCAATAAAGTACTAAAATAAATATCCAATGGGTCGCCTAACCATCTATGTGAATGCACGTTAAGAACAACTTTCTAACAGGTGGGCTATCTGGCCATAAATGGGATTGGCATGACTCTCTCGGAGAATCAGGGGCCTACAAAGCATGTCATCTTTTGAACGGCAGAGGACGCCAAGTAGTATAGGGGTCATCATGACCGTGTATCTCCGGCGGAGCGTACGGGTTACATAAAAGAAAAGTGCAAAGAAGCCAAAATGCGGTACTTGTTGTTCTCCCCACCCCATGCTCTAAGTGTGTCACATCCATGACATAATTTGGTTCATAGCCTATCTTTGGTATAATAGCACAACCCTGCAACCAAACAAGGACAAGGATTAGACCACCGTACTACAATAGGCTATGTCCATGGACTACTAAGAACTGCTAAGTCTCCTAGCATGCAAAGTTTCTATCAGCAGTTATCCCTAACGCATGGCTCATACGTACAGGAGGCCAGACCTGTCAACCGAATTTTTCAGAAATTAAAATATGAATTTGGGGATTTTTTTCTGTAATTTTTAAATAGTTATTATAAATGTTCTTCTGGATTAAATATTTTTTTGAATTAAAATAAATATTAAAATATTATAGAAATAATATTTTTGAGTGTAAAATAAATAATTAGACTTAGTATAATTTTTTGAAATTTATTGGACCCAAAAACAATTTTTAAAGTGCTAAAAATAATATTTTTAATAAACTAAAATGAACCGGATTGAACCAACAAAATAAACCGAACCAAACCGTTTTAAATAACTGAACCGACCCAACCCAAAACCCTAGCGGATTCGGATCTGAACCCGTTGACCCAAAACCCGACCCGACCCGACTCGTTTCTACAGTAACAGTAGCAACCCTGACTCTCCGCCTCCGCCGATTTCTATACGCCGGCCGTAACCGCCGCCTGCTCGCCTCCTGTAACCGGCCGCCTCTACCCCTTCTTCTCCCCGTCGCCTACAACCGTCATCAGCCGACCGTCCACCTCCCCACAACCCTATAAAACCTCGGCCCCCATCATTACGACTTCCCAGCGCCATTACCCTCCGCCGTGACGACATCGACGCCGATCACGACCGACCAGCACACCGACGGCCACTGCCACCACTTCTCCACCACCACTTCATCTAAACCCCACCGCTGCCATCTTCCTCACTAGCACCGCCGCCGCCATCCTTCGGCCGACGAGCTCCCCACGGCGACTCCGGCGACCACTCCACCGTGACACGATGACCCCGCCACCAATGACCAGCAGCTGCAGCAGTACCGCCACCCGCCGTCGACATGCGCCGCACTGTCATCCCCGTGCAGAATAGTCGATTCTGATCCCTTATTCTGGTGAGTCTTTCTTGCTCCTCGTCGCATCATTTTTCGAACGGCCTATTGCGATATATTCGCTGTGTGAACCTCTTGAAGCCAGTACAAATAGTTTGGGGTATAGCGTCCTGTGTCGGTCGCAAACCACGACGCAAAAACAGAAAAAATAACTCATATTTCTAAAAATTTAAAAATTGTCCCGAACTCACAAGTTTAAGACAGTTTTACGTGCAACCTGTTAAATAATTCTAAAATTTACTTGAACAGTAATTTAGATAATATAACTGAGTTTCAAACCCTGTATTTAGTTTAATTTAATGTGCTGTAGATTGTAATTTATTTGCGAGTAAAATCGACCAAAAACTTGGTCTTTAACAACCCTGAATTTTTCCGAACTGGGTGTACCCCGCTAAACGAGGTGACTTGATCGTGTGCGAATTTTACCGAAAGGTGCGCACCGTTAATACGGACATGTAGGATTTCATAAAAGTTGATTTGGATGTGCTTCGCAACAAAACTTGCGCCATCTGACTCATAAAATTTTACTGGTCCTGTGACCCAAGTTTTGTTCGATTCTGAGAACGTTTACAAAATCCCGTATCGTGGGCCCTACGGCTCCACTTGACGGACAATTTTATGATCGGCTCATCAGAATTCAGTTCTGGACATTTTGTTGGGTTCGTATCATCGTTCTAGACTTGTAGACACTAAGTTTGATAAATTTGGAAAACTTTGTCTCTAGCACATTTTTCGGTACGAAGTGGGCCACAAGTGGATCCCGCTTTGACCAGAAACTGTCAGTTTGCCCTTGTATCCAAATTGAACTTATGGATAGGCAATCCTAGCTATTTTATATCTTCTGAACATGATGGTAATGTTTATTTCAGCAACCGAAGGAGTACTTGAAGATCCCACGGATACCAGAGCAACTGATGGAATCCAAGCACCAGGCAAGTGTACTTTGCCAATCTTGCAGTACTTGTTTTATATTATTCTCTTGATTTATTTATGTGATGTATATGTTCAACCTAGGACCGTGTGATATTACTTAACGTCCGAATAAGATTCGGATTTCAAAGACATACGCGGAGCTGTGTAACGTCACCTAGAGATTTATATCGTGACCCTATACATTTTCGTGCTTGCATTATCAAGTACGTCATACCAAAGGACACTTGACACTGTTCATGTGACAGAATCTTTTCTGATATATTTATGGTGATTCTTATAGGATTACAGGATTGGTGACATAAACTTTATATATATGCACAGCTATCATATAACTTGTTGTATTAGATATGATCTTGCATGTCATGAATATGAGACATATAATTACATTGGGTGGAGAGACACACACAAGATACAGGCTAGTTTTATATATATATTTATTATGGTGCCGAAGCCACTTCAGTGCTAGGCCCACTACATAGTATAACTACATAGCATAACTGCTACCGGCTCTCTGACACAGAGCTTATAGTAGTCTCAGCCTGAGTTCTAGTGATGCTCTCATTTGCATATCACTTATCTGGTTACATAGTTTACCTTATTGATTCATTTATTTTTATACTACATTTATTTAGCTTGAGTTATTCTTGTACCTTACTATGTCCCGTGAGAACTTGGATCTGGATTATGTCCCCAGGTATAGTAGAGGAGATCTATCCTGAGATATACGGGACAGTAGCAAAAGCAGAAGCAGAAGCAGGAGCAATACCGATACCCGAGGACGAGGTAATGGCCGAGGATTTCTCCTGAGTATCTGCTTTATTATACTCAGTCATTTCTGTTGTTAGACTCTTATTTCCTATTTATTGAACTGCTATATCAGACTCTTTATCGGGTTGTTCCCCGAGATACTTATTTGAGACTTGATGTTGGTTTATATTTTATTATGCTGATATTGGTTGTATTATCTTCCATGGATGAGATTAGAATATGATATATTTAGTAGACCTTTACTTTTGTTCTACAACTTAAGTACACTCTAACGAGTCCATTAAATTGGGTTTGCCCATTGGAGTGTGCTGCTGGCCATTGCCATGTGTCTAGTCCCTCGGTATTTTGGGACTGGGGCATGACAGGAAAGGTTATGGTAAGTTATGTACAGGACATTCAGATGGGCAGGTAAAAGTCACCGAACGGTGGCATATTTATTTTATTTATTTCATATCTATTATATGTTATAACTTGTACTAAGGCAAGATAAAAAGTCTACATAATAACATGAATGCTTCACATCAATAATGTGTTAATTTGGTTAGTTGGGTAAGCTCGCCCTCGCCAGTATTTTTTAAAGTACTAACCCTCGTTGCAGCAGATTTTTTGAGCCAAGACGATGCAGCGAGGAGCTGAACCTTTTTCCCCAACTAGTCCATAATAACTCAGCGTACTCCGTTCATGTCTTTTGAAGCTTGTACAAATTATTCGGAGCTTGTGCACACATCTTATGCAGCTTCGAGGAAAGGCGATAGCTTCGTCCGAAGATATCTATTATCTTTTGAAGTTCTAGTATTGGAATGTATGGAACGACTATCTCATTTTGCGTCCATATTTTAAGCCCGTGCGACGCTCCTTTACTTTTGAGTCAAGAGTTTGTAACAAAGATGTATATTATCAATAAGAAGAACTTTTCTTTGTTTAAATGTCAAACCTTTAGCTTCCGCACTCTGTTGTTGTGTTTCTATATATATATATATATATATATATATATTATGCTAGGATATGTGCAGGCGCATCTTATGCTCGTACGGCATCAAATCGTGCAAACAACGGCGGTCACCAGGGTAACAATCACGGAGGAAACCAAGGGCCAAGTTGTACCAACTGCCACAAACGAGCGCACAATATCGGTGATTTTCGCAAGCAAAAGGGGGTATGCTTCATTTGTGGTCAATAAGGCCATCTTGCTAGCAATTATTCTGAAAGACCCAACCAGTTTCCCACTCACTATACTCAACAATAGAATACAGCTCAAGCGCCCCAAGCAAATCGGCATGCACTACAACAAAAGCGTCATCCGAATACCGTAGGCCGGGTTTATGCATTGACACGGGATGAGGCGTTCGTCTCGGACACCGTAGTGTTAGGTATATTGTTATTCAATAATGTTCTTGTATGAGTACTATTTGATTCTGGTGCCACACATAGTTTTATATCGGTAAACTTCGCTAGGGAGCACAAATTTCTCTAGACACATAGGCCTAAGGCTTAGTGTCAGTACCCCGTCGGGCATGGACTTGCCTGCTAACTCAGTTTATCGCGATGGCTGTATTTTTATCGGAGGAAGAAAATTATCACTTGATGCAATGGTTCTAAACATCAAGGACTACAATATCATTCTAGGGATGGATTGGCTCGGCGCTTGTTCGGCTACCATTGATTGTGAAGAAAAGAAAATTGTGTTTCATCTACCTTGCAAGACCAAATTTTGCTACGCGTGCAATCTATCGTCGAGAGCGTGGAACGCCTGCATGGTAATTTCTGCAATGTCTGCTCGATGGATGATACATTCCGACTGTGAAGGGTACTTAGCATTCATTTGAGACACTCAGCGAGATTGTACAAATTTAGAGTCTACTTTTATTGTGGTGGAATTTTCTGATATATTTCTAGAAGAGTTGCCCGGCATGCCATCCGACCGAGAGATAGAGTTCACTATAGATACATTTACAGATACTTGGCCAATTTCCAAAACCCGAATCGAATAGCCCATGCCAAACTGAAGGAGCTGAAGGTCTAACTATAAGAACTGCTCGATCGTTGGTACATCCATCCGAGTGTATCTTTATGGGATGCACCAGTGCTATTTGTGATTAAAAAGAATGGTTCGATACGGCTCTGCATAGACTACCGTGAGTTGAATAAATCTACCATCCAAAACAAGTACCCCCTTCCTAGAATCGATGACCTCTTCGATCAACTACAAGGCGCATCAGTATTCTCTAAAATCGATCTTCGTTCGGGCTACCACCAATTGAAGATCAAGCCGAATGACGTGCCAAAGTTAGCCTTTCGAACTCGCTATGACCACTATGAATTCTTAGTTATGTCGTTTGGATTGACCAATGCCCCTGCCAACTTCATGGATTTGATGAATCGGGTATTTCGGTCATGCCTTGACAAGTTTGTAGTAGTGTTCATTGATGATATCTTGGTATATTCAAAGAATAAGGAGGAACATAGGGAGCACTTACGAACCATGCTTCAGACTCTTCAGGACAACAAGCTATAAGAAAAACTGAGCAAGTAGAAATTTTGGCTAAGCAGTGTATCTTTCCTCTGGCATATCATTTCTGAGGGAGGTATCTCAGTCAATCCAAAGAAAGTTGAAGCAATCATCGAGTGGAAGCAACCTGCATCTGTCAGTAAAATTTGAAGCTTTCTCGGGTTAGCGGGCTACTACAGACTGTTCATGAAAGACTTTTCTAAAATTGCTTCATCCTTGACTTGCCTCACTCAAAAATGAGTCGCATTCGAGTGGTCTGACAACTGTGAAGCTTCATTTCAGGAATTAAAGCAGTGCCTCATCTCTGCTCTGATACTTGTACTGCCGAACGAGAATATGGGATTCTAAATCTTTAGTGATGTCTCAGGCCAGAGCTTGGGAGATGTGCTCATGCAACAAAATAAGGTAATAGCTTTTGCTTTGAGATAATTGAAGCCGCATGAGCGCAACTATCTGACACATGATCTAGAACTCACGATAATTGTGTTCACACTGAAGTTGTGGTGACACTACCTTTACGGTGTGACTTGCCAAATTTTAAATAATCACCAGAGCCTCAAGTATCTTTTCACTTAGTCGGACCTAAACCTACGACAAAGACGGTGGCTTGAACTGATCAAAGACTATGACTTGTCAATTAACTACACTCCAGGCAAAGAAAGTGTTGTAGCGGATGTGCTGAGTCGAGTATTTACGGGATCTCTATCCGTCAACTGCAGGGTACAAAAGAAATTGGAGAGTATGGGCATCGAAATACAAATTTGATATCGAGGCAGACCAATTGGGGGATCACTAGCTCAGTTACTCCTTGAACAGAACTTGATAGAAAAGGTCAAGTTCGCTCAGAAAAATAACCCATTCTTGTTGAAGACGAGCGAGAAGATCTCAACAGGAAAGGTGACTGACTTTATAGTGGATGAAAGCGGAACATTGTGGGTAAGAGGAAGACTATGCGTGCCCAACGATACAGAACTCAGAAAGGAGATCCTCACGGAAGCTCACTATGCGGCCTATGTATCATATCCAGGAAGTACAAAGATGTATCAGGACCTTCGCACGATCTTTTGGTGGCACGACATGAAGAAAGATGTGGCGCTCTTCGTGTCACAATAATTGTCTTGTCAAGAGTAAAGGCCGAGCACCATAGGTCGGGCAAAGAGATGCAGAACCTTGCTATCATGGAGTAAAAATGGAACTATATCACGATGGACTTTATTGTTGGCTTGCCAAAGATGTAACAAGAAAACAACGTCGTCTGGGTCATCATCGACCGATTAACCAAGTCGGCACACTTTATTGCTATCAAAGTTACTTGGAGCATCGATCGCCTGGCTCATATATACCTTGATGAAATAGTTTGACTACACGGCGTGCTAGTATCTATTATTTCAGATCAGGATGATCGATTCTTATCATATTTCGGGAAAAGCCTTCAGTTAGGTATGAAGACCAAGTTAAAGTTCAGTTCAACATACCATCCTCAGACCGATGACCAAACAAAGCGGGTGACCCAGGTCCTTGAAGATATGTTATGCCTCTGTTCGATCGACTCAAAGTCAATTTGGGACGTCCATCTACCATTGGCAAAATTTGTATACAACAATAGTTACCAGTCCAGCATTCAGATGGCTCTGTATGAGACTTTATATGGGCGAAAGTGCAGATCGCCTATCTATTGGGATAAAGTTAGCGAGTGACAGATCTTCGGCCCAGAGCTAGTAGAGCAGACCATTCAGAAGGTTCGGTTGATCCGAGAGCGATTAAAGGTTGTGCAAAGTAGACAGAAGAGTTATACGGATATTCACAGATGACCCCTTGAATTTACAGTTGGTGATCACGTGTTTCTCAAGGTCACGCCGATGCAAGAAGTTATAAGATTTGGAGTAAAAGAGAAGCTAAGTCCTTGATTTATTGGTCCGTTTGAGATTCTCAGGCGAGTTACCCCAGTTGCATATCAAATTGTCCTACCACCAAGCCTATCAGACGTGCATGATATCTTTCACGTGTCACAGCTATAAAAGTACGTGCATGATCCGAGTCACATAGTAGATTTTCGTCAGTTGGATTTGCAAGCAGACTTGTCCTATAAAGTAGAACCTATGCAGATCATCGATCGGAAGGATAAGTAGCTCCAAAATCGTTCAGTCCCGATCGTACGCGTACTCTGGCAGAACCATATGGTCTAGGAGTCAACCTAGGAACTCGAATCAGACATGAAAGAAAAGTTTTCCTCATTATTTGCTTAGGGGTAGGTTTTATTCCTAAGTTTCGAGAACAAAACTTTTTATTAGTTGGTTAAGATGTAGTGCCCCGTTCTCCCTGTTCGGGGAGCGCGACTAAGAAATACTTGGTATCGTTCGATCGGGATAATTGAATTAAGATCCTTTTCTTGTTATGGATTGGCTTCTTCGGAATCAAGTCACACATTCAGCGGATTATGCCTCGAGGAAGAACTCGACAGCATAGTTGCGAGGGTCCTTTTCATTGTGTTGGTTTCTTTGCCCATTTTAGATACCGCTTGGTTGCTTTCTTATGGGTTTTGTGACTTACATTTTCTTAAACGGTTTCGATAGATTTTATTGTCTTTGTTCCTTGAACTTTGTATTTTGTATCGAACTCTAGGAGACCGAGGTAGGAGATATTGATTATCTGTTGATGCGTGCAGGTGATCGTGTAGGCGACACGCAAGCGGAGTCTTGAAGATCTTCCCCTTTTCTCCTCTAATTCACCAACTTATGAGTTGACTTACTTTCGATTATCTTCCTTCGTCCAAGTCTTCACTCTTAACAATCTGACTCATATGTGTGTTTCGATCAAACGATACCATAATAATAATAACCTAGTCAAGATAATAAGAAGTAAACTTGGAACACTTATTCTTTTCACACAAAATTCTATATGATTATATTGTTACGTGCTTGTCCATTATGCATATATCTATTTTATATTTCAGTTGTAGATAGAATTTATTTATCTATAATTATGCAATAAGTAGTGCAATATTGCAATATGATCACTTGAATCAGGTGGTCGATGCTATAGAATTATGTTGAATCCTTATATTTTATGCATGTTGTCTTGAAATACCTCAGTTGATAACTTAGTTCTAGATTTCGCATGGTCACGAAAAACTTGTGCACAAGGTATAGGGTTTCTGCGAACGGTCGCCGGAGCACCGGGACCGATTCGTCCTAGGCAGAACGTCAGATATAGTCGTGCTAATGGCCTAGCATGGGAGGTGGGTTGGCTTGTAGCGGGCTAGCTACCTGTGTCTACAACCATCGTCGTCTGCCTGGACTATAGTCCAAAATGGCTCACAAAGCCAGCGACCTTATGTATATTTAAACTATGCAAGTTAACTATGTCTTCGTGGCAGAGAAGGTCATGGTAAGTTATGTATAAGACGTTCAGACAGGCGGGTAAAAGTCACCGAACGGTAGCATGTTCATTTCAGTTATTTTATATCTATTATATAATATAACTTATACTAAGGCAAGGTAGAAATTTCATATAATAAATTGAATGCATCACATCAATAATGTATTGATTTGGTTAGTTGGGTTAGCTCGCCCTCACCAGTACTTTTCCAAGTACTGACCCTCGTTGCAACAGGTTCCCCGAGCCAAGACGATGCGGCGAGGAGCTAAAGCTTTCCCCCCCAACTAGTCCATAACTCGGCGCACTCCGTTTGTGTCTTTTGAAGCTTGTACAAATCATCCGGAGCTTGTGCACACATCTTATGCAGCTCCGAGGAAAGACGATAGCTTCGCCCGAAGGTGTCTATTATCTTTTGAAGTTCTAGTATGAGATATAATGTATGGAATGGCTATCTCATTTTGCATCCATCTTGTAAGCTCGTGCGGCACTCCTTTACTTTTGAGTCAAGAGTTTATAACAAAGATGTATATTATCAATAAGAAGAACTTTTCTTTGTTTAAATGTCAAATCTTTAGCTTTCACACTCTGCTGTTGTGTTATATATATATATATATATATATATATATATATATATATATATATATATATATATATATATATATATATATATATATATATATATATATCATTATGCTAGGTCTTGTACGAGCGCGCCTTACGCTTGCACGGCATCTAGCCCGGGGGATGGTTAGCAATTTTGCAGAATTGGGGCGTGACATATTGGTATCAGAGCACGGCTTCAGATCCTTTGGGAGGGGTGAGTTTACACGATACGTGAGATTACATGGGAGGGAAGAGTTTACATTGTACTTTAGGCGAATATCTATATGTATGTGCCTGTCTTAGTCTCTATAGTAGAGCTTTGGTGTTATTTATGTGACTGCTTTAGGTTTCCTGGTCAGGAGCCTTTAGTGATATACTTGTACTTGCCTAGTTTGGGTTTCTGTTACAGACCCCTTATTGATATTATTATTATTAGACTACTTGGGGTTCCCACACATAGGACCTTGGGAGTCTCCTACCTTAGTATGAGTGATTCTCTCATTTGCATATCACTTAGATGGTTACTGTAGTTTATCCTTGAGTATGTGGCATAATACTATTTTACTTTTGGCACGTTATTTTTTGTACCTTGTTACGTCTCTTTGAGGACCTGGTTCCTTGCCAGTTTTGTAGCATAGACCGTGGTGGAGCCTGCTTGGAGTTGCTGATATGTATTGCTTTGTTATGCGAGCATTGGTACCAGGTACTTATATTATTTCTACCAGAGTTATATTTATATTATTGATTCATTTGCTGATATAGCCTAGTTTTTATAGACTCATATTTCTTTCTTGAGTCTATTTGAGCTTATGTGTTACTGGATGGCCGACTTTAGCACATGGAGTACATTCTTGTATTTTGTTTTATTGTGGATCGAGACGTAGATATATATTTAATATATTATCTAGATACTGACTATTATAGTACAACTTATTCGTATTCGAGTCTGACGAGAGTCTAGTCGAATGCGTACCTGGCATGTTACGTATTCATAGTCCTACGTATTTTAGGAATATGGCATGACAATCCCTTCTTGACAACTTGATGAAGGAAAGTATGAGCGGCATAAACATCAAGGTTTGGCCCCAAGTCACTCTTAATGACACCAGGTGCCAGCCAGAGAGAAGAATAAGAGGGTGATTCCTTCTGGTAGAAGAAAACCCCTTATTTTGGCCAGTTCTGGGCCGGATCTTGCCAGAGATAGCCCATCATTATTCAGGCATCAAGTTCCAGCCCATCGTCCTCTGGCCCATTACTATACAGAAGTCCAATAGTGGCATATGACATTCAAAGGTGGGCATGGACATCTTTGTCACACGGTGGGTGAAGTTTCAGTTCTCCTGGGACTTCTCCAAGTCAGAAAAAGACGTGGTCAATGCGTCCCCAATAAGAAAGTATGGCTTCTTAAAAGAATAATCCTACCCAACAGCAGCCTTTTCTGAGTTTATTTGACTTAGGAAATAAAACTCGCTCTGGTCAGTGATCAGCTTTTGCCTTTCGGACGCCAAACCCCTATCCAGTTGGACTTGCATGGAGACAGTCATGTCTTTGAAGTTCATACTCAATGGAACCTGCTCCAGGTTGAGCACCAATTCACTAGAAGGAGTAGTACGCAAAATCACTACAAAACACATAAGAGGCACGATTAGAATAACCTAAGAAGCAAACTATACATAAGTTACAATAAAGGCTATGCGCATCATCAACAAGAAGACTCAATACAAATTGATTATGCGTCAAGTAGGGCCTACGCATGATGGCTTTCAACCTATGCGATAAGGCATGGTCCACGTATGACAGACCCGGGCATGACGGGCACCTACCCATACGACAGGACTGCGTGAGAAGGTTGCGCGTGTCTCTATATCCATGCGATAAACCGTTCAAATAGTGTCTCTGTGTTCCAATTCATCATCTTTTCCAGAAAGAACCCTACCTAAAATAGGTTTATGAACGTTAGAGGGGATCTTGGGGGGGGGGGGGGGGGTTAGGCCTCAGTAGCGAGGCCCTTCACCTTCCTCTTTCCCTTCTTCTTAGTAACAGCAGATTCAGCAGCGGGTTTTGTGCCTTTGACAGTCGTAGACGAGGAAGGAGCTCTTTTCACGACCCTCACCCAGATTTTGGGGCACGAGTACGTGGGTACGTCTAGCCTACGCAGCAGTATCGACGGTAGAACGCTGTCTAGGTCATAATACTATCTAAACAATCTCACACGAGCATCCAACTCCATAAGGAGTCACAGATATCACATTATAATATGAAAAATATCCTCAATCATATAACTAAAGCACGATAAGATATCAAAGAAATAAATAAATTAAAATGCAACTCAAGTCTAAAACAGAAATAATCTAACTCAACAGTAATATCCAAGTTTCAAAGTATGCCGGAAATAAATCCGGTACCATAAACTGCTAAAATCTAACTAAATAACTAGTGATCCCGACTAGACCTCCCGGGAATCACACCTGTGCTACCAAGTCCAAATCTGTAGCTACTCTCCCTGTGGTCCATAATATGTCGGACACCAGACCTCTAAGGCGCAGTTTGGAAAAATATTTCCAGTCAGGATGGAGCAAAGTACATCTCAAATAACAGTTCCAATTAATTGATAAGGACTATTAAACAATAAATAGATAATGCTATATGCTGAGAGAAGACAATAAATAAATGCAATAACAATATAAGGAGAATAGGCAATATAGACAATATGGTACAGTCAGTGCATATATGAAATGAAGAGAACGAGATACAATATCATATACGAGTGATGTAGTATATGAACTAAAATAGAAAATTGTAACTATTCTAAGTGTTTGAAATCGTAGTTTCAAAATATGATCAGCTTGGGAACTTGTTCGATGGCTACATGGCCTGGCTAATCATACGTGAGGTGTATGATTAACACCGTTCAATGTCTACACTTGTACGATAGGTATTTTGATCACATCTCTCACTAACAATTTTCTCGCCCCCAACTAGTACTGTGGATCCAATCATGACACATCACGATACACGATCAATGTCCAATATATCATGTACAATGTCTAATATCAATGTCTAATGTCCATGTCGTGTACAATGTCAATACGATAACTAATGTAACATCTCATAACTAAAGATCCAATCTATATACTAGTCCGTGTAGCACAGTGTGAAGAATCAGATGTAACATTTCTAAATACTTGAATTATAGAAATTATCAAATAACGAAAATTATCAGATAATGTACTCGCCTGTGTTCCTTAGCTGGTATGAATCAGAGTCCAAGTCACAGTCCAAATAGCCTATGTATTACAATTTACCATGTCAAAAGATAATTTATTTTAATTTATTTAGTTCTAGAATAATTACTCTAAAATTCTATTTTAATCTTATTATTCTGATTTTAAGGTTAATTTCTAAATTTTGTCCAAAGGAACTGAATTTTATCAACTCAAGACTCATGGCACGCAAATCGAGACGATCTGTTGACCGAAAAGTCAACTAACACAAACTTGACTTTTATGCATGATTTCCTGTAGATTTTAGCATCAAAAATATGCTGGAATTTATGGCTCATCCGAATTCAAATTCGTTTGGGAATTATGGCACATACAAATTTTTGTATCGTGCACCAATGGTTAAATTCTAACCTAGAAGTTCTACAGAATTAGAAGTATATAAATATTTCGAATTAAATTCTGAAAAAACTATATGTCAATGATCTCAATATTATCTTTCTGAAACTTTAAACGGTTCATGATTCTGATTCCTGGTTCTCCCGAAATCATGAAAACATCGAAATACGTCTATTTTTGGACATGCTGTGCTCTACGAATTTTTCAGAATTTAATAGTCATAATTTTGTAAAATAATTTATATATTCAGAAGTCTAACCTCAATATCGTTCTAACTCAAGAAACTAGGCCTCGTTTGGAGTCCAGAGCTATGCACAATGGCTTCTGGAAGATGAAGGAACCCTAGATGACAATTCTCTAAAATTCGACTCAAGAAAAATCCTAGAAATTAATAACTTAAACTATTACATATATAGAGGAGAGATAGAGCAGTCGCGGCTCGGAGAGTGCCACATGGTAGCCATCCGTGGCTGCCCGCTCAGAACGAACGGACAGACACTAACGCGGCTCGGCTCAGCTGAGTCCGAGTCGAACTCTGACTCGGCTCGGCTCGAGGTCGGCTCGGCTTCCCCCACACCCACACCGCGGTCACTGACAGGCGGGCCCACCCAGTTCGCTGTGGGAGGCTGACAGGTGGGCCCCTATTGGCTGACTGGACAGAAATAATTACTTTTTGGGGTTTTATTTTTAGAAAATAGTTTTTAATTCAATTTTTCATAATTAACTCAAAATAAATGCTAAAAATAATCAAAAAAATCCCAAAAAAAATCTAAAAAATATATTTGACTATTTAGAACCTAAAATAAAATTTTGGGATATTTTTAATTAAGTTTGAACCTAAAATAAATTCTTAAAAGTCCTAGGAAATTAGGGTTACTAGTTTTTAATTAACTAAAAATTATGGAAAAATCTCAATAGTCCTAAATTAACCTAATAACAACATTTAAGCACGAATTTTTAGGATACGGAGGTTACAAGTCTATCCACCTTAAAAAAATTTGTCTTCGAAATTTAAAATCCCTAATTATTTTATTTATTTATTACCATCAAAATTGAATTCATCAAATCATATAACCATGAACTAATCCACATTGTTATTTCACAATATTTCTTAAAATTCTATAAATATCATATCCCTAAAATCTTCAAATATAAAATCAAATTCCATTCTTATCATAATCTCCTCCAAAATTTTAAGTTAATAACGAATACAAGAATTTAATATTCAATCCTCTAATTGAAATCCAATCAATGCATATTTATAAAATTTAAAAATTGTATCCCAAAATTTGAATTCAAACACTAATCCATTAATGATCTTACTCCTCTAATTTAAATCCAATCAATTCATATTATAAAATTGAATCTCATCCCAAAATTTGAATTCAACACTAATCCATTTGTGTTCTTATTCCTCGATTTTTTTTCCACAATACTCAACGATGTAATACTTATTAAACCTCCAATACAATATTTAAAATATAAGTTCATAACTTATAGTCCAATAAATATATTGATAGCCTTCTTAAATTCCTCAAAATTCAATGATAAATTCAATCATTTCATAATCTTCATAAAAATCAATAATTTAACAAAATCGTCAATTCTGCCATATTAAATTCCCAACTCTTTATTTAATTTAATATTTCTTCTCGAAATTTAAGGCACATTGTCTCTCTTTGTCAAGTTATAACCTCTTCGTTAATCTTTACTACAGTTAAATCCTCAACAATCAAAGTCTAAGAGAATTCTACCTACAATCATACAATATGCAATCTAAGGAAAACAAGTATGGTTATTCATGGTATTGCAGTCACTGTTAGGGTGTACTATTAACTACATTCTAACAAAAAAATCATGAATATAAACTACGGTACTAAGGAATCAATCAATCAATCAAATAGAAAGGAACAGAAGGAAAGAAAGAACAGAACCTGCTAACACATCACCTACAGTATCGGTCTCCTCGACCGTCATCGCAAATGCCCCGTCCTGCTGGGGTGGGTCCCTTCACGGGTGCTGAGCAATCTGCGGTTCCACAGGTCGCCTAACTGGATCTCTATGGTTTGGACCTGCTCGCTGACAGGAAAGATATGGGGCTCGACTACAATCCTTCATTCGATGTCCCGCAGTGCCACAGTGCAAACAAAGTTCTAGCCTCATCCTAAAGCTCTTCCAAAGATGATCTGGCTTCTTACAGAAATGACAAGCCGGCTGGGTCTGCCTCGGAGGCTGTTGCTGATCTTGCGATCTGGTCTTCGACAGCATCCTGAAGGCAGACCGAAAAGAATAAATTAAGGCAATAGATGCGATATCATCAAGGGAGGACATTCAAAATTCTAAAGGAAGCAATATTCATGAGGAATAAGGAAAACAAGACAGATAGATTAAAAATGTTCTTAGTTGTGATTGAGTATTCGCTCTCATCCTAGTATGCTATATCCTAGATCCTATCGCAGGCACGCAGTAGTATAACTAAGACGTCACACTACCATAACATCGCACAACTTACGCTGTCTAGGTCATAATACTATCTAAACAATCTCACATGAGCATCCAACTCCATAAGGAGTCACAGATATCACATTATAATATGAACAATATACTCAATCACATAACTACAACACAATAAGATATAGAAGAAATAAATAAATCAAAATGCAACTCAAGTCTAAAATAGAAATAATCTAACTCAACAGTAATATCCAAGTTTTAAAGTATGCCGGAAACAAATCAGGTACCATAAACTGCTAAAAACTAACTAAATAACTAGTGATCCCGAATAGAACTTCCGGAAATCATACATGTGCTACCAAGTCCAAGTCTGTAGCTACTCTCCCTGTGGTCCATAATATATCGGACACCAGTCCTCTAAGGCGCAGTCTGGAAAAATATTTCCAGTCAGGATGGAGCAAAGTACATCTCAAATAACAGTTCCAGTTAATTGATAAGGACTATAAAACAATAAATAGATGATGCTATATACTGAGAGAAGACAATAAATAAATGCAATGACAATATAAGGAGAATAGGCAATATAGACAATATGGTACAGTCAGTGCATATATGAAATGAAGAGAACGAGGTACAATATCATATACAGTGATGTAGTATATGAACTAAAATAGAGAATTGTAACTATTCTAAGTGTTTGAAATCGTAGTTTCAAAATGTGATCGGCTTGGGAACTTGTTTGATGGCTACATGGCCTGGCTAATCATACGTGAGGTGTATAATTAATATCGTTCAATGTCTACACTTGTACGATAGGTATTTTGATCACATCTCTCACTAGCAATTTTTTTGCCCCCAACTAGTACTGTGGATCCAATAATGACACATCATGACAATATATCATGTATAATGTCTAATATCAATGTCTAATGCCCATGTCGTGTACAATGTTAATACGATAACCAATGTAATATCTCATGACTAAAGATACAATCTATATACTAGTCCGTGTAGCACAGTGTCAAGAATCAGATGTAACATTTCTAAATACTTGAATTATTAAAATTATCAAATAACAAAAATTATCAGAGAATTTATTTGTGTAAAACCCCTATTTCAAAAAACCATATTTATTATTTTATTAATTAATAATTTAATTATGTAATTATGTGCTAAATAGGAGAAATAGATTTTTAATAATTTTTATTTTAGGTGTTCGGGCACTTAGAGGATTTATGGGACCATCAGGAATTTTTTGAAATTTATTTCATGTAGGAGACCCCTTGAGCAGTTGCTAGCCTAACGGTGTGCATTATTCTAATCTATAAATTTTTTTATGAGTATATATATATATATATATATACATACAAATATATATATATATGAATATATATTTAAAAAGAAAAAGAAAAAGAAAAGAAAAGAAAAGAAATTAATAATATAATAATAACTATACTAATAATAATACAACTAATAACTTTACTAGCAAACTTGCTAGCATTCCAACTAGCAAACTTGTTAGTATTCCAACTAGCAAACCAACCATTCCACAACACCATTCCCACAAAGCCACAACAAACCATTACAACTATTCATTATTATATATATATATATATTAGTTATATATATATTTAATAACTACTAATAATCACCACAACTTGCTAGCATTCCAACTAGCAAACTTGCTAGTATTCCAACTAGCAACGTTTGCAACCTAGCAAAATCTATTCCACATGCTACAGCCGAACCCCCCCCTTTTATTCCCACAGCACAGACCCCCTTGCCCATTAGCCGCGACCAAACCATCTCTCTTCCTATTCATATTATATATATATATATATATATATACATATATATTTCATAAAACCCTAACCTAAAATCTCCAGACCCCCTCTTCTCATCTAGAGCCGGAGAACCCTAACCTAAAACCCTAACCGCAGCCGGAGAACCCCGTCAGGCCGTCCAAACCATCCCGACGATCCCGACCTTGCGCACTGCAGATTCCCACAAGAGGCACCTTCGCTCCGGAGTTGTTTTCCGTCGACTCGCTCAACCAAACGCCGTTCCGTATTTACCGGTATGCTCACCCCTTAACCCTCTTCCATATTTGTATAATAGCAGACCTCGAACAACGTGTACCCATAGGCGAAAATAGCGTCCAAGTTGGCGCGAGCAGACCGAATTCTGGGATCACAGAAAACTGCGGTGACCACCCATGTTGCCGAGTTCGTATCTCCCACCACAGAGATCCGAATTCGGTGATTCTTTTTGATATGTGTAGAACACTTGACCTAGTTTATTTTCTGTTAAATAACCCTAGATTAATAGCTGTTGTGGACAGAATTAAATTCGTCACAAAATCTCGCGAACCCACTTTTTCTAGATTTCTAAAAGTTGGAAAACGGAGCGCGCCCCGCCAAACGGGACCGCCCCGCCGTGTACCAAGTGTACCGAACGGTGCACGCAGCGTAACCGGACACGTAAAAATTTATGAAAACTGATTCGGACGCGTGTGCGCGCCAGAATCAGGCCGTATCCGCGGACACACCCCGTATCACAACTTTTGTGGAACTCGCGCGTATTTTGTGTACGCTTGTCAGATTGAGACAAAACTTGCGCCACTGGACTCGTGGTAACCGTTGGTCCTGTGACCCAATTTTCACGTAATTCTGAGACGGTTGACCAAGTCGCCAATTGGCGGGCCCCACAGTTGTCTTTTTGGACAATATTGTGTTCGGTCCATCGGAATCCACATTTGGATATACCGTTGGGTTCGTATTGACATTTAGAATTGTTTGACCTATAGTTTATCCCATTTAGAGACTGTTATCCTTGGCACACTTTTTGGTGCAAAGTGGGCCACACGTAGACCCCACTTTCACCCGAAATTACCATTTTGCCCCTGTGTCCAAATTGGATGAAAGGGAAGTGCTTTTTAGCTATTTTGCTTATTCTGGGAACGTTGGTGATGTTTATTTCAGTATTCGGAGATATTTGTTCTGCGGCCATAGCTTCTGATCTTGTGTGTTGGACTTCGGGACGTTATACTTTGCAGCTTTCTTGCCAGGCAAGATACCTTGCCAAATTATTTACAGTATTTTACATGCTTAGTATATTTCTGTATATTTATTTCAATTATGTTTATTTATTGCATGTGTAGTTCCTTTCAGTCATTACTATATATTAGATATGTTGACACATACTTGACACTTAGTATCATAGAGGACAATCATTAGGCGTATGGGCTTTTTAACCACTCTGGTAAACCATAGTCTCTACCACGCACTATGGTGGTCGTGTCCGATGGTCGCTACCCGAGAGGTATGTCGATTGATGGAGTCCGAGGGTCGCTACCCCAGAGGTATGTCGGCTGATGATGTCCACTGACGAGCGTGAGGTTGTGAGGATTAGATCGAGTAGCCTACCCTTGCCCATACGTCAAAAAGTTGTCCTTATTTGCATTCATATAGATGGTCTTATACAGCGTATTTATTTATTTTCAAATTATATGCATGTTTACTGTATTCAAATTGGCTCGTATTTTCTGTATCTTGTTACGTCCCTCTGAGGACCTGGTTCTCTGCCAGGTGTATCTGCTTGTCACTACCACATTCTGAAAACATGGGTATTTTAGACCTTTTATAGTTATCAGTATTGTGGTATTTATATTAAATAATTTCTCAATATTGTATTTAAATTAAATAATTGCATGAGGTGTATATTTAAATATATTATATTATATACTGTGTCCTTAATGTCTGAGCTGGTAGACTTGACCTAGAGGCCACTAGACGAACACCTGATCGAATAATGGGGATTATGTATTTAATTGTTTTATTTTAGAATTAAATTATTGGAGGTTGTATTTAATTACAGTAATTTATTTAATTGTTGTGCGCTGCCGTTGCTTCGATGTTTGGAGCGCTATCATGACTTTTGCCTTCCAACAAATTTTACAACCTTGCCCTAGACGTGCCTGCCTTCCATTATGATATTTTTGTAACTCATAATTATGATCTCTGTACCTTTATTTTAGCCGCACAAAAATCTTCGCGGACGTTTATTTAATTTCTGAATAAATTCCTATTTTGTATCGTTGTGCGTTCCAATCGAAATTGGAGGCAATCTTGACCTATTTTTCATACGACCCGAATTAGGGTAATATTCTGTTCTGAGTCTTCTTCATTAATGCTATTGATGACCCGACCTGATTTTGGCCCCATGTACTCCTAATTAATTTTAGAACACAGCTTGTATTTATTTCTAATTAGTTTGAGGATAGCATTTTGTCTGATCCCGTTAATCCCGTTTCACCTCCGGTTTAATTCCAATACCCTGCTAATTAAGCCCGTACGAAACACACGGCGCTCCCTCACCCTACAAAACGTCGAACACCGAATCGCCCGCCAAATTTTTATCAATTTATGCATCTGCGCAAATACCCAAATTTATGGGGGGCTAATTTGCAAATTTATATTTGGTGTAAACATCCCATTGGTTCAACCAAATGGAGAAGCCCAATATTGACTAGTCAACACCCCATCCTCACATATAGAAAATTCTCTTCATGACAAATCAGGACCACCCATTTAAAATGGGTGCATCCTCACCCTTGATTTCACCCACACTCTCCCCCTATTTAATGTCCTATCACCTAGCCCTAATCCCCAAAATTCCTAGAGAAGCACACCTCCCCACTAGCCCCCAAGCCCCAACCGTAGCTCTCTTTCTCTTCCTCATTTTCATTTTCTTCTTCCCTTCTTCTTCTCTTTTCTTCTTCTTCTTCTTCTTCTTCTTCTTCTTCTTCCTCCCTTTGTTTTAATTTGAAAGAGAGAGAGGGAAACCTCACCACCAACCCCCTGTTCATCCCGAGCCTGGCCCCCATCCCCGGCCTAGCTCCGGCGAACGTCGGTGCCATCTCCTGCCGCTCCCCCGTCAGTCCAGCCACGCAGCCCGACTCCACCTCATTCGAACCACCACCCTCAGCCCACTGCTCCTCCTCCTAGCACCAGCTCCCCCACCACTGCATAATTCCGGCGGCCAAGCTCGGCCAAGCTCGACGAGTTCCTCCCTGACTTTCCTTCCTCCCACTGTCAACTCCTCCTATCCAGCCCGGCCACCCGGCTGAGCCCCGGCCCCGTTCTCCATCACCAGCCATACTCCTCGCCGTTCCGCTGCACATCTCTCCGCCCGGCCATCATTGCTGCATCCCCCGGCGTCTGTGCACCACCACCAGTGCTATTATTCCTCTCCGACCACCCTATACGAGCACCAACACCACCTGAGCTACGACCATTGTCACCCTCCTCCGCCTGCACACTTCCCCGCCGGCCATCGTCGACCACCTCCCTCTGCTCTTCCCTCCTCCATCTACATCTACCACCATCACCACCTCAAGCCTCCACCACCATCGACCAACTCCGGCCAACCTCTTCTCCGACTACTCCCCTTCATCCCCTCCTCGACCAGCCCGCAGTCCGGCGGCCCCTTGCTGCAGTCCGGCGACCCACAGGAGCTCCACCACTGTGAGGTTTCTCCTCTCTTCTCCCTCTTCCTTCTTCCTATGTATATATATATGTGTATTTAATATATGTATATGTATATTAAATAAATACGTATTTGTAGTATATGTATATGTGTATGTGTATGTGTAAATGTATATGTGTATTTTTTAAATTAGTATATATATACATGTTTATATATATATATATAGTATATTTTCAAATTAGTAGATATGTACATACATAGTGTATATTAGTATATGTATTTTAGTACGTATATTAATACATTTTTGGTATATATATATATATATATATATATATATATATATATATATATATATATATATATATATATATATATATATATATATATATATATATATATATATATATATATATATATATATATATATATATATGTACGTATTTTGGCATATATATTTTGAGGACATATAAATACAGTATGTTAAATTCTATTTTACATAGACATATATATACGTATTGTATCCCTTTCCATGAATTATGTTTATATATATATATAAGTATTATTTTTATTATGTTTATATATATATATACAAGTATTATTTTTATTTTAAAATATATATTTATACATATATCTATTATTGTAATTGATGGAAATTATATATATGATTAGTTAATGAGGTGTATATTTATATATTCCTACTAGATGACCCTAGCTGACTGAGTTCCATGCCTGGCATAGCCCTAAGGCCAGTGTATTTCTATTGTGTGTTAGTGTAGCATCTGATACAATATTATATTTATTATATAGGACTGTTGGATCCTCCAGACGATACTCTGGGACAGGACATTGGTTTTACCAGCTAAGGACCCAAGGCGAGTACATTCTCTGATTAGTTTCTAATTTATGATATCTCCTATGTTCACTGTATCTAGTGTAGATATCCATGCTCTTGATACACTGATTACACGAATTGGTATACACGGATCTCGTCATGAGATATTATTCCTTATTCATGGTGTAGCTTGTACAAGACTTGTTTCCTTGTTATCTTGTGCATGTACAGACACTGAGACCCGGGGAGATTTGCTACCTCCCTAGGGAATCCCGTGCCATAGCGTACCATGATTGGATCTACTATACCAGTCGGGGGTGGGGAGTACTTTAGTGTAGATATGTGATCATACCCAACTTTACATGCATCATAGCTCGCCCACGCCTCACGTCGGTGCAGCCTTACCTTTACATGCCTCATCACTGTTACATATGGTTAGCCTGACTATTACTCGCATCATAGCTATTCTTACGGATTAGCCTGACCTCAAGGATAATCGCTAACCAATGTAATGAGTTTACTAGTCCCAAGCCGATCACATGTTAAAGCTAGTACTCACACACTTAGTCATAGGGTTCTTGCTCATTGACATATTTTTTCTTTTCCTGCATTTACTTACAGTATTTCCAGTATTTCTTTTATTGTATATTTCTCGTACCTATACATACATCTCGTATATTCCCATCTAGAACTGCTACATAGTTTATATCATTGATATAGAACTGCTATTTAGAGATGTACTTTGCTCCTTCCTGACTGGAAAATATTTTTCAGACTATGCCTAGAGGACTGGTATTCGACACTTGTGGACCATCAGGGTGAGTAGCTACAGTCTTGGATTTACTAGTTCAGTCGTGATTCCGGGAGGTCTAGCCGGAATCACTAGATATCTAGTTAGTTTTTTTCAGTAGTTTATTTGGTACCGGATTTGTCTCCGGCATTTTTTTGAGACTTGGATTATGTTGAGTTAGATTATTTACAGTTAGACTTGTGTTGTATCTTTATTTCCTTTCTTTGATTTCTTATCGTGCTGTAGTTATGTGATTGAGTATGTTGTTCTTTCATATTGTTATTCGTGTCTCCTTATGGAGTTGGATACTAGTGCGAGATCGTTTAGATAGTGCTTGACCTAGACAGCGTTCTACCGCCGATGCTGCGGCGTAGGCTGGACGTACCCGCGCACTCGTGCCCCTAAATCTGGTGCGGGTCGTGACACTGCTCTTGAGTATTTGCAGGAGTCCGGGCCTGGACCTGACGCATTCCTTTCTGCCGAGGAGGTCTTACCTTCTGAGCATCGTTGATTATCTAGCGATGGATTCTTTTAGCTGATACACTTCTGTCTTTATATTATTTTATATTGGAGATTTTATACTCCTCTCTCATTTTAGTTTTGGATATAGTCTTTGGTAGTGGATTTGTCTCCACCGTACTATTATTTTGGATATTTCAGATTCCTTATTCTAGTTAGTATTTCTTTTCTATGACTTGTTGTGTGGATGAGATTAGCATATCTGTGACTTGTGACATTATATATACCATATGTGAGTTTATATTCATATTACAGCGTACGTATGGGTTATGGTTTTCATATATTGGAGTTGCCATATCCATGCGGCTGGCATGCTTACGTGTTCTAGTCCTACGTATTATTGGGACTGAGGCGTGACATATTTTTGTGGTGGCCCATGCAGGCCGAGTTAGTCGTTTCGGTTACGTAACTGTACCGAGCGGGCCTGCACCTAGGATTAGAATTTTAGATCTCATCCACACTTGACTATAACTTACCTTCCTTCCAACATATCCTACTTAAGTGCTTGCATCCTGCTTGATTCATGTACTCTTCTTAATCCTTCGTCCATCTCTTGCAGAGAGATGAATTTGCATAACGGGCATGCCGCCACCGGGGACTACACGTCTCCAGGGGACGATGACCAATCACCCGGAGTGACCTCAACGATACCTCTTCTTCCCGGGCCGGATGGACTGACTAGCAATCCAACTCCATCAACCCATTCCACGATACCTAATGGGACCTTTCCAGCTCCACTAGCACCGCAAGATGGCCAAGCACAGCTGTTCCAATTCTTTCAGATGATAATCCAGGAACAGAGGCAGCAAACAGCAGAGCAGAGGCTAGAATTTCTGGCAGCACTTGAGAGAATGGCTGTACTAGCCCCTGTACCAACCCATGCACTTGTTTCAATACCATGAGCTCGGGTTGGTTCAGTCAAGGACTTTGTGCAGATGGGCCCTAAGCCATATAAGGGCAATGAGAGCCCAGAGGAGACCACGAACTGGATTGCCAATACCAAGAAGTTGTTAGAGGCATCACAATTACCTTCTGACCTATGGCTGATAGGAGTAAGGAATCAGTTAGAAGGCAACGCGCATCACTGGTGGGAATCAATGGAGCACCAGTTGGGTACGCGTCAGACTTGGGAACAATTCTTGGAGTGCTTTGAGAGAAAGTACTTCCCGGATACTGTAAGGGACGTATTGTACGATCAGTTCCTCCATCTAGAGCAAGGGGACAAGATGGTTGATGAGTATGACACAGAGTTTAGCCGTCTCAGTAAGTATGGCACAGTTCTAATACCTAATGACTTAGAGAAGGCTAAAAGGTTTCACCGTGGGCTGACTCGGGAGCTCCAGCACTACTCTAGCTCACAGTCCCGGATCTCTTATGTCGAGTTATTGACAGAGGCCAGGATCCAGGAGGCCATCAGCAAAGGCAACATAATTCAACAGAGAATTTATCAGGGACCAGTAAGGACACATCAAGGAGGACCCATTAGACACCCTTTGACACGCCAGCAACCAGATAGTGCTGCACCATATCCAACCAAGGAGCTCCGTACATGTCACTATTGTGGTAGGACAGGTCATATTCTAAGAGACTGTCATCGTCGATTGGGATTGTACATGGTATGTGGATCAAGTCACCATCAAGCTCGAGAATGTCCTCAGCAGAACCCAGGGTCTATGGCATTAAAATCAAGAACACCGCATACACCCTCAAGTATAAAAGACCAAAGGGACCCACCACTGCTTCTACAGTCTGCACAAATGGAGGGGACTAGACCCCAGTTGATCAATCAAGGACAAGGCCAAGCACTCATTATGACAAGTATGGGAGAGCAGACACAGGAAGCCGTAGATACAGGTACGACCTTTTAGTTATAACTGTCCTTGCATACTTATAACCCCACTGTGACACAAGATCTTAGACGTATAAATAGCTGTAGAATTATATATATTGTAGTTTAGCAGTTATGAGGATGTATGTATATTTTACCCAGGTGGCATACACGCGATGCTAATGGATGACGTGAGTAGCAGTAGTAGTATTCTTCCCCTATCCTTATCTCGCCCTCTTGGGTGACTCATTTTCTCCTTTTATATTCGTTTCTTATCTCGTGCTTAACTCTTCCTATCATAGTCGTATCTTTCGTGCCATTATGAATTGTTTGATTCATATCAATCTCACCCCTATTTTGTTAGTTAAAATATAAATGTGTTAGTAATGCTTGATAACTAAGGATGAGTTCTTAATATATATATGCACTATAGCAAGATCTGTATTCTTTAGTAGTTTAACCCTTAAGTAGCACCTTGTAGCCTAGTAGAAATTGTTAGATCATTTGAGCTAGATCATACCCCTAATAGTTAGTCAAGACCTTAAGTGTTTCCCTAAAACTTAGACTATGCCTAGGAAAGAGTTGAAGGCACTTGTTACGAACTGATGACTATGACAAATCGCCGGCGAGGTAGCGATAGTTGCCGCCAGACGATTTTGGTAGAGTAGTCGAATTACTTGCAGCCATACTGGCCAGGTGGCGTGGCAGTATTAGACTACGATACTTGACGATTACGGAAAAAGTCATAGTTATGAGATTCTAGACAGGTATCCCAAGATTTTCGACCCAATAAACTATAATTGCCTTACAATCTAGACAATAGCTTCAAAGAAGGTGACCACTAGTAGAATTCTTGTAAGTTGGGTAGTGTAGACGAGTTAGAGGATGATAGAATAGTGGATGGACAATAGATGAGGAAGTGTTAGAATGACAGACCATGAGTTTTATGAGTCCTACTAGATACCAATGTAGTGTAATAGTTATAGTTATCATTATGAATATGGGTTAGTGTCAATTTCGAGGACAAAATTTTTGTAAGTTGGGTAGAATGTAAAACCCCTATTTCGAAAAACTGTATTTATTATTTTATTAATTAATAATTTAATTATGTAATTATGTGCTAAATAGGAGAAATAGATTTTTAATAATTTTTATTTTAGGTGTTCGGGCACTTAGAGGATTTATGGGACCATTAGGAATTTTTCGGAATTTATTTCATGTAGGAGACCCCTTGAGCAGTTGCTAGCCTAACGGTGTGCATTATTCTAATCTATAAATTTTCTTATGATTATATATATATATATACATACAAATATATATATATATATGAATATATATTTAAAATGAAAAAGAAAAAGAAAAGAAAAGAAAAGAAATTAATAATATAATAATAACTATACTAATAATAATACAACTAATAACTTTACTAGCAAACTTGCTAGCATTCCAACTAGCAAACTTGTTAGTATTCCAACTAGCAAACCAACCATTCCACAACACCATTCCCACAAAGCCACAACAAACCATTACAACTATTCACTATTATATATATATATTAGTTATATATATATATAATAATTACTAATAATCACCACAACTTGCTAGCATTCCAACTAGCAAACTTGCTAGTATTCCAACTAGCAACGTTTGCAACCTAGCAAAATCTATTCCACATGCTACAGCCGAACCCCCCCCCCCTTTATTCCCACAGCACAGACCCCCTTGCCCATTAGCCGCGACCAAACCATCTCTCTTCCTATATATATATATATATATATATATATATATATATATATATATATATATATATTTCATAAAACCCTAACCTAAAATCTTCAGACCCCCTCTTCTCATCTAGAGCCGTCACCGCAGCTAGAGAATCCCGTCAGGCCGTCCAAACCATCCCGACGATCCCGACCTCGCGCACTACAGATTCCCACACGAGGCACCTTCGCTCCGGAGTTGTTTCCCGTCGACTCGCTCAACCAAACGCCGTTCTGTCTTCACCGGTATGCTCATCCCTTAACCCTCTTCCATATTTGTATAATAGCAGACCTCGAACAACGTTTACCCATAGGCAAAAACAGCGTCCAAGTTGGCGCGAGCAGACCAAATTTTGGGATCGCAGAAAACTGCGGTGACCACCCATGTTGCCGAGTTCGTATCTCCCACCACAGATATCCGAATTTGGTGATTCTTTTTGATATGTGTAGAAAACTTGACCTAGTTTATTTTCTGTTAAATAACCCTAGATTAATAGATGTTGTGGACAGAATTAAATTCGTCACAAAATCTCGCGAACCCACTTTTTTCAGATTTCCAAAAGTTGGAAAACGGAGCGCGCCTCGCCAAACGGGACCGCCCCGCCGTACCAAGTATACCGAACGGTTCACGCAGCGTAACCGGACACATAAAAATTTGTGGAAACTGATTCGGACGCGTGTGCGTGCCGGAATCAGGCCGTATCCGCGGACACACCCCGTATCGCAACTTTTGTGGAACTCGTGCGTATTTTGTGCACGCTTGTCAGATTGCGACGAAACTTGCACCACTGGACTCATGGTAACCGCTGGTCCTGTGACCCAATTTTCATACAATTCTGAGATGGTTGACCAAGTCGCCAATTGGCGGGCCCCACAGTTGACTTTTTGGATAATATTGTGTTCGGCCCATCGGAATCCACATTTGGACATACCGTTGGGTTCGTATTGACATTTAGAATTGTTTGACCTATAGTTTGTCCCATTTAGAGACTGTTATCCTCGGCACGCTTTTCGGTGCAAAGTGGGTCACACGTGGACCCCACTTTCACCCGAAATTACCATTTTACCCCTGTGTCCAAATTGGACGAAAGGGAAGTGCTTTCTTGCCAGGCAAGATACCTTGCCAAATTGTTTACAGTATTTTACATGCTTAGTATATTTCTGTATATTTATTTTAATTATGTTTATTTATTACATGTGTAGTTCCTTTCAGTCATTACTATATATTAGATATGTTGACACACACTTGACACTTAGTATCATAGAGGACAATCATTAGGCGTATGGGCTTTTTAACCACTCTGGTAAACCATAGTCTCTACCACGCACTATGGTGGTCGTGTCCGATGGTCGCTACCCAAGAGGTATGTCGATTGATGGAGTCCGAGGGTCGCTACCCCAGAGGTATGTCGGCTGATGATGTCCACTGACGAGCGTGAGGTTGTGAGGATTAGATCGAGTAGCCTACCCTTGCCCATACGTCGAAAAGTTGTCCTTATTTGCATTCATATAGATGGTCTTGTACAGCGTACTTATTTATTTTCAAATTATATGTATTTATTTTCAAATTATATGCATGTTTACTGTATTCAAATTGGCTCGTATTTTCTGTATCTTGTTACGTCCCTCTGAGGACCTGGTCCTCTGCCAGGTGTATCTGCTCTTGAGTATTTGCAGGAGTACGGGCCTGGACCTGACGTATTCCTTTCTGCCGAGGAGGTCTTACCTTCTGAGCATCGTTGATTATCTAGCGATGGATTCTTTTAGCTGATACACTTTTGTCTTCATATTATTTTATATTGAAGATTTTATACTCCTCTCTCATTTTAGTTTTGGATATAGTCTTTGGTAGTGGATTTGTCTCCACCCTACTATTATTTTGGATATTTCAGACTCCTTATTCTAGTTAGTATTTCTTTTCTATGACTTGTTGTGTGGATAAGATTAGCATATCTGTGACTTGTGACATTATATATACCACATGTGAGTTTATATTCATATTACAGCGTATGTATGGGTTATGGTTTCCATATATTGGAGTTGCCATATCCATGTGGCTGGCATGCTTACGTGTTCTAGTCCTACGTATTATTGGGACTGGGGCATGACAACTTGCCTGTGGTCCTTAGCTGGTATGAATCAGAATCCAAGTCACAGTCCAAATAGTCTATGTATTACAATTTACCATGTCAAAAAATAATTTATTTTAATTTATTTAATTCTAGAATAATTAGTCTAAAATTCTATTTTAATCTTATTATTCTGATTTTTAGGTTAATTCCTAAATTTTGTCCAAAGGAACTAAATTTTATCAACTCATAACTCATGGCACGCAAATCGAGGCAATTTGTTGACCGAAAAGTCAACCGACACAAACTCGACTTTTATGCATGATTTCCTATAGATTTCAGCATCAAAAATATGCTAGAATTTAGGGCTCATCCGAATTCAAATTCGTTTGGAAATTATGGCACATACAAATTTTTGTATCGTGCACCGATGGTTAAATTCTAACCTAGAAGTTCTACAGAATTAGAAGTATATAAATATTTCTAATTAAATTCTGGAAAAAATATATGTCAATGATCTCGACATTATCTTTCCTAAACTTTAAACGGTTCATGATTCTGATTCCTGTTTCTCCCGAAATTATAAAAATATCAAAATACATCTATTTTCGGACATGCTGTGCTCTACGAATTTTCTAGAATTTAATACTCATAATTTCATAAAATAATTTATATATTCAGAAATCTAACCTCAATATCATTCTAAGGCAAGAAACTGGGCCTCATTTGGAGTCCGAAGCTATGCATAATGGCTTCTGGAAGATGAAGAAACCCTAGATGGCAATTCTCCAAAATTTGGCTCAAGAAAAATCCTAGAAATTAATAACTTAAACTATTATATATATAGAGGAGAGATAGAGCAGCCGCGGCTCAGAGAGTGCCATGTGGCAGCAATCCACGGCTACCCGCTCAGATCGAACGGTCAGGCACTGACGCGGCTCGGCTCAGCTGAGTCCGAGTCGAACTCTGACTCGGCTCGGCTCGAGGTCAGGTCGGCTCGGCTTCACCCACACCCACACCGCGGTCACTGACAGGCGGGCCCCGCCCAGTTCGCTGTGGGAGGCTGACAGGTACGCCCCTGTTGGCTGACTGGAAAGAAATAATTACATTTTTGGGTTTTTATTTTTAAAAAATAGTTTTTTATTCAGTTTTTCATAATTAACTCAAAATAAATGCTAAAAATAATCAGAAAATTTCCAAAAAAATCCAGAAAATATATTTGACTATTTAGAACCTAAAATAAAATTTTGGAATATTTTTAATTAAGTTTGAACCTAAAATAAATTCTTGAAAGTCCTAGGAAATTAGGGTTACTAGTTTTTAATTAACTAAAAATTATGGAAAAATCTTAATAGTCCCAAATTAACCTAATGCACGAATTTTCAGGATACGGAGGTTACAGCTCTGGAGGCCATGGCCGTCGTTTGAAAGGAGGAAAAAGCTCTGAGGAGAGGAGGAAAGGGCTCTGAAGAGACAAGAAAAGCATGCCTTGGTTCCCGTAGTCCACGTGGATGCCAGAGATTATGACCACACTTGGGCTTTTGATCTGTCGTTATCCTTAGTGAACCATCACCTTGGTAAAAGCGTAGGAAGGCAGCTCGAAAACCCAAGAGATCTTCTAAAAAATCAAGTTAAATCCCTTATTTAATGTAGATTTGGCAGCCTGGCTGAGTCTTTCATGCGCCAGCAATCGCATTCGACAAGCGAACTCATACGACAAACAATCTATGTGTCCAGAAAAATCTCCTTACATACTTCTTATTCAAAGTATTCTAAACTTATCCATAGTTTGAAAACATTGAAGGGGGTCTTGTAGAAGCATGCAAATCTTAAGAAAATATGCGCTCATATATCCGGCCACATAAAGGAACTCATCCACAGTTATGTGCCGAACAGTTCATGTGACAGAAGTTAAGAGGTGCATGATGGCTTAGGCGCATGGTTCCACTTCTGTCAGTCATAGAATTTATGACTCTAACAAGCAATAATGGCTCTGAACACCTCGGCTCTGATGCTGACAGCAGACGTTAGTGCTTACATCGCCTGCCATGATTATCTTTGACCGTATACAGCTATATAGTGCCCCATATACACACAACAAGGCTCTATATGCGACAAACTCTTCATAAGCCAAACTCCCTATGCATCATGGCCCATATGCGTCTAAACAACCCTAAGGCCCGATCTCTGTGAAGCTCAGCCCCTATGTGACCCGGTGCGACCAAGTCTTGATGTTTCAACTGAGAAGATTCTCTACAACCAAGTACAGGCCATGTGTCTAACTGACCTAATCATGCACGCAAAAAGAGAATAAACCATATTTTCAGCAACAAGCAGATTCTAACAAGATGCCACATGTCAGATCGATCGTGACATGCGTTCATGGTTACAATAGTTCTGTTAAGAATAGATATATGGTAGTAATAAAATCTAAGCGTGTATAGCATATGCGCATGCATGAGCCCATCAACATGATGGCTATAAATAGCAGGGTGGTATACCCACAGGAGGCACGGACACATGGGACAGGGAAACATGAAGAAAGCATTCTAATTCTCTCGTCGGACCATCAATGGTGTAAAGGAGTCGCTGCAGTACTCGATCTCCATCATCACACTCCCCAGAATAAAAAATATTGTACTTAGATTTTTTGTTTAAGATTTTTCTGTACTTCTTTCATTTATTGCACAATAAAGTTCGTTCAACTTTGAGTCAATGGCAAACAAAAAGTCGATACTCATCTTCTCTTTTTCCTCCAGAATTTGATATGAATGCATAAATCAATGAATGAAAGAAATAAAAATTATAAAAAAAATCTACGAAACTGTATTCATAAAACCAACAGCGAAAGCAACAACAAAAATGAATAAGAAAAATGTTTGAGGAAGTGACTCTTATATAGAGTTCTTCTCCAAGACAAGATCCACTATATTTGGTACTTAATTTTGAAGAAGACAATCCAAAGAGAGGAAGGATCTTAGTTCAATTTGTCAATCGATACCCATAGGATTTCCAATGCATTGCCCCGACTGGGAGCCTCTACACCCCCTCCCCTCGATATATATATATATATATATATATATATATATATATATATATATATATATATATATTAGTGTAGTAAGTAAAAAAATTATTAAGTTAAAATATAATTTAGCAACCTAAATAAATAACAAGCATGTAACACTAAGTTACATACTTAATTTTAGACTACCATATGTATAACCTACTTTAAAATATGTAAAACTTAGCCTATATTAAATATGTATTATCTAATTTAGAACATATACTTAATATGTGTAACCTAAGTAAAATGATAAACAAATTTAATCACTAAAATTATAATATGACCATATATTAATTAGGCTTTGATTGTATATAGGCTTTTAGACTAAGACCCTTGCAACTGCAACCTCAGTACAGTAGACTTGAACAAAATAGGCAAATATACCTTGCCCATGCTACAATATTACATATAGTACTTTTTATATGCTATACTCTTGGTAGTTAGTTGTACCTTATTTTATTATGTTACCTATGTTCATAGTTGCTGTTATTTTTATATTTTTGGTTGCTAATAGCATACTTGTATCATGTTGACACTGATTCGGACATGGAGAGTTGTATAGAGGATAATTATAGACGTATGCACTATTACTATTATATGATATAATTATGGTTACCGATTTATTGACTCGTTAACCTGTTGGTTTATGGATTAATTATAGTTTACAATCGTTACTATTTTTTGATTGGACTGACATATACTTGATTCTTAGTTCATTGGGCGGGAAGGACAATCACTAGGCACTTGGTCTATATTGCATGTGTCATGTCTGTATCTGCTAGTTTCTTGAAATGAGCACTACTCGATGAGTTATTATTAGTCCCGAGGCTTAATCAAAAGATGGTAGAACAGGCCAGGAACAGAGATTTTAGTAAATTTACTATCTATCCTCTGTTTGATCCTGAATTTGTAGTCGAGACTCAGAAGTTTCAGCAAACAAGTTTGCCCTCTGAATCCTCGATTCCAACAAAGAACTATAATATATCAACTTTGATTACAACTTTCAAAATATTATAATAACCAGAAAGCAATCTATATTCTTCCTTGTAAATATAGTTACAATTAGGACAGAACGTTTACAACTAGAAAAAGAGAGAAGAAGATAGAATAAAATATTATTCTTGCTGGGGTGGTGAAGACCACCGTTGCTCAAAGCAAGATTCTTCCTCTATCGACTATCTGCTCCTAGGAGCCAGCAAGTTCACAAAAGAACTTCTGGAACGCTCGTAGTCACCTTTGTGTGTGACTCGAACGGACTCTCTGGACTACTCTTCTATTTTTGGCGTGTCTCCAAAGGAGGCCTGAGGACTCTATTTATAGAGAATGGTGGAAATCCATCTCCACTCCTAGCCTATGTGGGACTAAAATACCAACTCCTAAAATAAGGATTAATATTCTAAATTCTGCCATCAATGGAGTCACGTGTAATCAATACAGCCCGCTTATGCGCACAACAACACAGCAGCACATGCGCACAGACTCGCAGACATGCAGCTGCGCATAGCCGCATATGTCGCACATGCATGTATATGCACATAACAGCCTATAACCGTGCATATCACGCATACACAGTAACTACGCATGAAACCTGCATAGCCCAAGTCTGAGATCGAGTCTGAGTCGCTAAGCACCATTGGGACTTAGCTCCTAAGAAAATATTTTCATGAGTGTGACAAAAAGTATAAATGCTTTCTTTGAGGAGTTAATCATTTTTTTCTCCTAGGAAAACACTCCCACATGGCAACCACATATGCCCCACCATACCCTATGTTCACATCTCAACACATACAATGTATTATATTGAGATACTCACTTGATGGTATAGTCAATGTGGGACTTTCACTAGTCCAAAGGCAAAATACTAACAATCCCCCATATATCTCAATATATGGGTTGAGCATTCCCCACAGTGACTGTCTATCATGCATTATGATAGATATCGCTTACGACTTGAATCTTTCCACATGGGTCAAATAACAATACGATACAAGAATGGACTAAGCCTTGAATTCTGCACCATAGCTGAAATTATTCTCACTCACACAATAACATCAACTTTTCTTCTGGTTGCACATTAAAGGTCCTGTGCCCGCCTAGTTTTGGTGTATGTATATTGGGTGTCTACAAGCTTACTCTCAAGAGACGGCATATATCTCTTTCCATACACTCTAGGTGAGTTCTTTTAAAAAGTCATGGCATGAAGCCTTGCATTTTCTTGCGGTGCTACACTGCTATGATATGGCCTAAAGCCGAGGCTATACCTCATCATGGTGTCATCCTACTGTAGCGCAGACTCGCAGACATGTAGTTGCGCATAGCCGCATATGTCGCACGTGCATGTATATATGCATAATAGCCCATAATCATGCATATCATGCATACACAGCAACTACGCATACAACCTGCATAGCCCGAGTCCGAGACCGAGTTCGAGTCGCTAAGCACCATTGGGACTTAGCTCTTAAGAAAATTTTCTCATAAGTGTGACAAAAAGCATAAATGCTTTCTTTGAGGAGTTAATTATTTTTTCTCCTAGGAAAATACCCCCACATGGTACCCATATGTGCCCTACCACACCCCATGTGCATACCTCAATATATACAAAGTATTATATTGAGATACCCACTTGGTAGTGTAGCCAATGTGGGACTATCTTTCACTAGTCCAAAGGCAAAATACCAATAATCTCCCACATATCTTAATATATGGGTTGAGCATTCCCTACAATGATTGTCTATCATGTATTATGATAAATGTCGCTTACGACTTGAATCTTTCCATATGGGCTAAATAACAGTACGATACAAGAATGGACTAAGTCTTGAATTCTGTACTATAGCTGTAATTCTTTATACTCATAAAATAATATCAACTTTTTTCTGGTTGCACATTAAAGGTCATGTGCGGTGTATGTATATTGGGTGTCTACAAGCTTACCCTCAAGAGACGACATATATCTCTTTTCATACACTCTAGGTAAGTTCTTTTAAAGAGTCATGGCATGAAGCCTTGTACTTTCTTGCGGTGCTACACCGATATGACATGGCATAAAGCGGAGGATACACCTCATCATGGTGTCATCCTACTGTAGGATGAGGTCCTAGCCTCTTTATAGTGTCATACTATCCAGCATGAAGCATTGTGCTTCCTTATGGTGTTATGTTGCTGTGATCTGGCTCGCATAGCCGAGGCTTTGCATCTTATACCTCTTGGTGGTGTCACACCACTGTAACATAAGGTCACCAGCATCTTTGTACTGCTGCCTACCACTCTTTATTCTACAGCATTAGGCTACCTACATATGTAAGGTGCTACGCCATTATGAGATGGCCCGAAGCTGAGGCTTTACCCTCTCGAGGTACCTCATGTGGCGTCACCCCTCTGTAGCATGGAGTACTATGCTCCTTTATAATATTGTGATATCCGTGCTTCCTGTAAAGCATGCTATACATTCAAAATGTCGAAGAACTCATTAAGGCGTCTAAGCCATCCTCCCATAGGACTTATTTTACTCAAAGAACAAATAGTTGACAACAGTGGTTCTGGGTTCGTAATCCCTCAATGTCTCAAAGGACTACCCACTGTTCCTGATATTGTCCCAGTCAATGATCCTTCTTTGAACCAGAAGCTAGATGTCTAGTAGATTTCTTTTTAAACTAAGACACAATATCATAATGTCTTCAAGCCTATTTTGATTGTTGTGTCCTCGACCAGCTGGCGCTTGAGACCTTTAGTGAACGGATCCGTCAAATTTTTTTAGCTCCGAACATCAATCACAGTAATGACTCTAGTCTTGATAAGATTATTCACTGCCCTGTGCCTCAGTCGCATATCCCCCTTCTTACCATTGAAGAGATCGTTTGATGCCACCTCTGTAGTCGCCTGGTTGTCGTAAATAAATCGATACTCCCAAAATCTTTGTGCCAACCAATGGAAGATCATACATGATCTCTTGAAGCTATTCTGCTTCATCTGTTGCAGTCGCTAGTGCATAGAACTCAGATTACATAGAGGAGTGAAAGGGAAAAATTTGCTTCTTCGACTTCCATGATATAACAGTGACACACAGGGAGAAGACAAACCCTCATGTGAACCTTTTGCTCTCTACTTCTGACCACCAGCTTGCATCACTGAAGCCTTCCACTATTATTGGATAACCGCTATATTATAGTACATATTTTTGAGTTCTCTTGAGATATCTCATCACTCTCTTCACAGCTTTCCATTGCTCCATACCTAGATTGCTTGTGAACTGACTCAACATCCCCACGGTGAAAGCTATGTTAGATTTTGTGGCAGTTGTTGCATATATCAAACTCCTGATGATGCTTGAATACTCCAGATACCTGAAAATTTCTCTTGGATTTGGCTCCAGCTTCTTGTCACACCAGTACTGAGTATCAATCCCTGAAAGATTATGATATCCAGAGCATGTAAGCATCTTCTCAATATAATGAGACTGTGACACCACTCCAGTGTCCATTCGGATGATCTTTATCCCCAGGATGACATCAGCCTCACCCAAGTCATTCATACTGAACTTGGATGTGAGAAATTTTTTGTCCTTGTGACACATTCTAAATTCGTGCCCAGGGTTAGCATGTCATCCACGTATAGACAAACGATAACTCCTCTCCCATTAGCAAACTTTGTGTAAACATACTTTTTTGTCTCACTGACCCTATATCCATTTGATCTTATGACTTTATCAAACTTTTTATGCCATATTTTGGGAGCTTGCTTCAGGCCGTATAATAATTTTAACAACTTGCAGACTTTGTCTTCAAGTCCTTTGACGACAAATTCTTTTGGCTGTTGCATGTAAATCTCTTCAATCAACTCTCCATTCAAGAATGTTATTTTAACATCAATCTGATGTATTACTAGCTTGTGAATTATACTTATAATATTCAACATCTTGATGGTTGTCATCTGCTATACTGGAGCATGTGTCAAAGTAGTCGATCTTCTGCTTTTGAGAAAATACCTTGGCAACCAACCTTACCTTGAACTTGTCAACAGTTCCATCAGCCTTCATCTTCTTCTTGAAGATTCACTTGCATACGATTGCTTTAGCTCATTCAGGAAGATCGACCAACACCAAAGTATTATTGGAGGTTATTGAATCATATTCATTATTGATAATCTTCCTCCAGAAAACATCATCTCTAGTCTTCATCGCCTTATCATATGTAGGCAGATCTGCTTCCACATGATAGGTGACAAAATTATCTCTGAAGTCTTCTGTCTTCTATCTTTGAGACCGATTTTGCGAGTACTGGTTCAAACGTTGTCTCTATAATGACAACTTTATCTTGGACTACATTTTTATTGGAGGCTTCATCCTCCTGTGCACCCATATTATTCTCCCGAATATCCGCGAGAACAATGTTCTTGTTCCTAGCAAATTTATCTTCAAAGTATTATACGTCTCAAGATTCAATAATATAATTTGATTCAATATCGAGAAACTTCCAGCATCACTCTTCTCAACATATCCCAGAAAGATAGTCTTTGTAGTCCTCGTATCCAGCTTCTGAATCTTCAACTCCGGAAGCTTCACATAAGTCAGACACCCCCATACTTGAATGATATTCAAGTTGGGTCTGAACTTGAACCAGAGTTCAAGAGGAGTGACATCAAGAGTTGCGTACGATACTCTGTTCAAAATAAAAGTATCCATAAGCACAGCTTCTCCTCAAAAGCAGTTTAGAAGATCCGCAGTCAACAATATTAAGTTTATCATCTCTATCAGCGTCCTGTTTTTCCTTTTTGCTACCCTATTTGATTGAGAAGAATACAGAGTAGTTGTCTCATTGACAATACCATGTTCTTTATAAAAAGATGCAAATTTAATAGACCTATAATCTTCGCCTTGATCACTTCTGAGTCTCTTGAGTTGTTGTCCTATTTGACATTCAGTCTCAGCCTTGAACTCCTTAAACTTCTCGAATGCTTTATCTTTTGACTTAAGCAGATAGATGAATATATACGTCGAGTAGTCATCGATGAATGTAATAAAATACTTCATCTTGGTCTTTGTGGAGAACTATTTGAAGTCATAGATATCTGAGTGCACCAAATCTAGAAGATATGTGCTTCGGTTATCCCGCTTGAACAATTTTCTTGTGATCTTTGTCTACGCACAGACCTCAAACTTCTCCACCTTATTGCCCCCATATTTGGAGATAAACCCTAGACTAGACATTTTGTTTATTCTTTTACAATGAACATGTCCTAGTCTATTATGCCATAACTCAAGAGAATAACCAGAATAAAAAAATGCATTAACATTATTAGCATGAGATACATGCTAAAGTTTGAACATTCCTTCGGTGCAGAATGCTTTTCTGAAGTATGTTCCTTTGTAAGACATCACCATCTGCCCAGTATTGATACCATCCTCAAGCCTGCTTTGCAGAGAAGGCTTCTTGAGACCAAGTTCTTAACAATAACCGGTACATACTTCTCATCTTGAAGCATCAGCGACTTCCCCGAAGTTAGATTCAGTACCACCATTCATGTCCTAAATACTTCAACTATGCCTAGTTTGCCACCATTACCTTCTCAGATGTAGGCCTATATGTGGTAAATAACTCTTTCTTTAAGAAAACATGGTAGCATGCGCCAATATCCACCCACCAGTTAGTGTCGACACAAACTGAGATAACCTATGCAATCATAGCAACCTTCTTAGGCTCACCTTGCTTTGTTTATTTTGGCTTGGATCTGCAATCTTTTCGGTAGTGGCCCTTCTTGATACAATTGAAGCAAGTCATATCTGACTTGGGCTTTGACTTAAACAAAGCCGACTTTACCTTCAAATATGGTTGAAGTCTTTCTTATTATTATGAGAAGCCGTCTGCTTTCCCTTGGAGTCACTAGCATGCACCAAGTTGGCCTTGGCCAACTGCTTAGACAGCGTGTCTACCTTGTTTTGAGCCCTCAACTCATATTCAACGTGGATGTAATATAGTAGGAGATCAAGATTGACATCCATCTTCTTCCGGTGCATGTTCGAGATAAAGTTGCTCCAAGCAGGCCGGAGCTCTGCGACAATACCCCCTACGACAAAAGCGTCGACCATGGACATGCCATCATCCTCAAGTTTTTGACGTAACTTAAGAAATTTTTTGACTTGATGCAACATTTTCATATCGTCCTCAAATTGCATCTTTCAGACCTTTTCGGTTACATGAATCTTGTTGCGATTCTCATCTGCCTTGTAATGCTTTTCTAGTGACTCCCAAACGATAATGCATGGTCCGTCGTGCTACATGACTCTACCAGAGTATCTTACATAGAGTTCAGAATCAACAACTTACAGAGGTTATATCTTATCCACTTGTTTTGTATAGTATTTGTAGTAGCAATCGCCTGAACAGTAGCATCATTGTAGTATCCTACTCCGCGATGGCACTATATAGAAGAGATATCGGTTTACTGACTCAAAAAGAAAACTTTTCTGAAGAGCTCCTTGTTAAACCAGAAGACGACTGATCTAGGTGAGTGGATAGAACTTTATTCTCTGATTCTTATACGCCTTAATAATAAATCTGAGTTTTTGTAATGCTTGTTGCTAAGAAGATTAATATTTTCTTTACGTGAATGATATGAGCTTGCATGCTTAACTAGAGAATGTGTATATTTGTCAAAATAGAGAACCATTGCCATGCTAGTAAAAGAATATAATATTACATGCTTAGAATATTGTCACTGCTATTGAACGAATCGTTGCCATACTAATAAACAAGAGTAAGAGAATGTTCGTATGCTTCTATCATATGCTAAAGATAGAGTATAACTATATGCTTAGTTAAAGAGATAGAAGAACAGTGCCATATATATTTTAATAAAGATTGCTTGCATTTTTTTCTTATCGCTTTAAAGGATAGAACTATTTGAAATGCTTTAACTGAAACAAGAGATGGCAGCCTGTCTGCATAGAGATAGAGATGACATCATGTCCGCATAGAGAATAGAAGAGAAGAGATAGATGGTCTGCTTGTGCATATCATGCATCATAGATTTTATCTGATAGAGTAACATGTATTGCATCAGTCTGACAATGGCTATTACTGAAAAGCTGAACCGTGAGTCCCGACTGCTAATTTGTATGAATTTTAGTGCAGAGCAACCACGAGTCATAGATGTTATTAGCCAGATAAAGTTAGGACAGCCTGAGTTAAAGAAGTCCTCGTTATTAGGCGGGTATTCTGTTATTAGTTAGCTGGATCATGTATCAAAGTAGCTTGTATTAACGAATACTAGTGCAGTGTTGGGCCGTGATAACACCGCTACTAATACTGAGAAACTCGGGGGCTATTATATAGATAGGTCATCTCATTCGCATGATAAGAAGTGGCTTTCAAAGATGTTTTCAAAGAAGTGTAATCAGACACTTATCCTGTACCGCATAAAATGAACCTCGATAAAACTAGAAAGATCACTAGTAATGTAATATTTTATCACATGCTTACTTAGTATTGGTTTTAGTGAATGTTGTTTCTGTTTGTTATTTTATACTCATCATTGCTTTTCTCAAAGTACTAACCCCCACCATTTTTGTTCACAGGTACTGGATCATCCGAAGAAGTAATAGCCGAGCCTCATCCTCAGGAGTCGGAGATCAGGAGTTAATGCCTTGAGCCGTATCAATATGTTTTGAGATATTTTTGTATAGAGGGACATAATGTATGAAACGATGTTATTGTATTCAGAGAACCTCATGCCTTAAGCTTTACTTCGTATACTCAGATGGATTATTGTTTGTAATACTGCTTCTCCGCTGCAAACTCAATCAGTTCGATGATAACCAAGATGACTAACTTTATTGCCTTGTGTGAGCGTAACTCCAAGCTCGCACGACATTACGTCTCGATGAGAACGACCGTCCCGGAGAGCACTGGCATGGTGATCTCACGTCGAACGGGGGCGATCGGGACCATGGGAGATCGGGGCGTGACAATCATCACCCTCCGAAATAACAGGCTCAGGATCTGTCAACACGTAATCCACGTTTACGAGTTGAAGATTAAGGCTAACATTTATCTTCT
The DNA here is from genome assembly GCA_036927795.1 of Iris macrosiphon. Classification (NCBI taxonomy): domain Eukaryota; kingdom Viridiplantae; phylum Streptophyta; class Magnoliopsida; order Asparagales; family Iridaceae; genus Iris; species Iris macrosiphon. The sequence goes on along the minus strand of JAYESA010000194.1, from coordinate 52,545 downwards.
ATATGTTGTAATGCTCCTCGTCAAACTTCTCAAGTTTGTTAAAACTTATGTCTAGAAGACTTGCACGGTTGTTCTCCATCTTACTCGGATCTTGCTTTAAGATTGTTAGTCTCGAGGCTTAATCAAAAGATGGTAGAAAGGGCCAGGAACAGAGGTTCCAGTAACTTTACAGTCTACCCTATGTTTGATCCTAAAGTTGTAGTCGAGACTCAGAAGTTTCAGCAAATAAGTTTGCCCTCTGAATCCTCGATTCCAACGAAGAACTATAATATATCAACTCTAATTACAACTTGCAAAAGATTACAATAATCAGAAAGCAATCTCCATTATTCCTTGCAAACACAGTTGTAATTGGGACATAACATTTATAACTAAAAGAAGAGAGAAGAAGAGAGAATAAAAAACTATTCTTGCTGGGGAGGTGAAGATTATCGTTGCTCAAAGCAAGATTCGTCCTCTATCAACGATCTTCTCCCAGGAGCCAACAAGTTCATAAGAGAACTTCTGGAACGCTCGTAGTCACCTTTGTGTGTAACTCAAATAGACTCCCTGGACTCATCTTCTATTTTTGGTGTATCTCCAAAAGGAGGCTTGATGACTCTATTTATAGAGAATGGTAGAAACCCATCTCCACTCTTAGCCGATGTGGGACTAAAATACCAACCCCCAAAATAAGGATTGATGTTCTAAGTCCCACCATCAATAGAGTCACGTGCAATCAACGTAGCCCATGCATGCGCATAACAACACAATAATACATGCGTATAGACTCGCAGACATGCAGCTGCTCATAGTTGCATATGTCGTGCATGCATGTATATGCGCATAATAATGCATAACCGTGCATATCGTGCATACGCAGCAACCACGCATGCAACTCGCATAGCCCGATCCGAGACTTAGTCCGAGTCCGACTAAGCACCATTGGGACTTAGCTCCTAAGAAATTTTTCCCATGAGTGTGAAAAAAGCATAAATGCTTTCTTTAAGTAGTTAATCTTTTTTTCCTAGGAAAATGCCCCCACATAGCACCCATATGTGCCCCACCATACCCCATGTGCACATCTCAACATATACAAAGTATTATATTGAGATATCCCCTTGGTGGTGTAGCCAATGTGGGACTATCTTTTACCAGTCCAAAGGCTAAACACCAATAGTTATTGCTAGTGATCGATTTGAGCACTACCCATATACCTGAGTCATTCATCCCAAGTATTGAATGTTGTCCTCGACTGCATGTGCACGTAACTGGTTAGCAATATTATTCCTTTTTATGCTTTATTTCTGCATTTTATATTCTATTACATATGGCTCTTATATTATGTATCTTGCGAGTCCATTCTAAGGACTTAGAATTTTCTCCAGATTTAGACAACCAGGACTATCCATAGATCTACTAACCAGGACCTGACACAACCATAGTCTCCACAAACAATTCTGAGATCCTTCCTTCTGAGTTCCCATGAGATGGGACTCATTCCTTTTTATTTTATATTTTTTTATTTCCTAGTCTACTAGTAGTGAGATTGTCTCCACACTACAAAAATACACTATTTTAGCGACGAAATTATTCGTCGCTAAAATGTATTTTTCTATTGCTATTTGCATTTAGCGATTGATTAGTGACGAAAAGGTTCCGTCAGAATAACTAATGTTGCTACAAAAATTATGTCGCTAATCCATCTCTATATCGACGGAATAACGACGGATTAGCGACGGATTGAGCGATATAAACCATCTATCGCATCTACTGAAGAACGAGTATATGGCAGGGATAAACCATCCGTCGCATCTATGAACTTGTCCTCAGGTCGTGTGTGAGAATCTGGGGTAGCAAGCATAGTGGATGGAGGATGCTGCAAAGATGATCCTCTCTGAACTTGTCGTTGTCCTCATCCTCGTTCCGATATACTATAGGTAAATCTGCAGCAAATAAAAAGATGGTGTCATCAAACAGATAATCATAAAGTAATTGTGTGGTAAAATAAATAAATACTAGTGCAATGATAAAATAAATAATAATCGTGTCATAAAATAATTAAATAAATATCTAAGCTAATGCATATGTATTTACATACTAATCTTCTTCATCTTTCGAATCGTCATCGTCTTCCGAATTATTTTTCGAATTGTCGTCATCTTCTACTTCTTTATTTTCATTTTCACTTCCATTATCACTATCACCTTCATCTTCCAATTTTTGTTCCTCGCTCGATACCTCCATATCAGAGTTCTCCTCTATATGAGGTAAATCTTCTATCTCAATCTTTTCGTCAACTCTATCATCCTCAACGGTAACGTCAACCCCCATACTATCAATATCGGCCAAACTCATATATGTAAGTTGAGGCATGACCACCTTATCCTCTTGGTATGCTAGATCCCCAATATTATATGTATTTTTAGCTTTAGTTTTGCATACAGCCCACCAATCTTTATTAATTCGTCATCGACTAGGATGTCTCGTATAATACACTTGAACTGTTTGACTAGCCAACACAAATGGTTCAGAACCTAGATATATTTTTGCATATTTTATATCAACAAACCCAAATTATTTGTCAAATTTTTATCCTTACTTGGGTGTTGTATCGAACCAATCATATTTAAATAGCATAATTTTTGTCTCATAAGAGTAATCCAGCTCTACGATATCTCTTAGTACACCGTAATAGTCAAATTCTGGATCGACATCGTAGACTGAACCCCTCACACATACTCCAAATTTTTTGTATAATTAGCATCATCATCAACAAATGATTGATTAATAGACTTATCAGTGGTTCTAAATTTGAAGTCATTGATGGTGTATCCATCCCAACACTTTGCCCTTTTTCTTGGTCCAATAGCTAATGCTCGAAGTCGTTCATTCTGTAAGTCTGTACCAGGACGAAAAACCTGAAACATCACGTATCATATAGACATTAGACAAAGATTGGTCTGAATGCTAAATTTAGAATGCTTAATGTTTAGGATCCGTACATAATTATGGAACCACGATAGAAATTTTCTATCAATCTCTCTAGCAAGATCATCTTCATTAATATTAGATCTCTCCATTTTTACCTCAGCTCTAAAAGTACTGTGATAATAAGGAGAACAGTTAGAGAAATTATTTTCCAAGTATATACAAAATTAAAATATCTAGGAAACAATGTGTCCCTTACTTCTTAATATCTTGCATCTCTTTTATACCACTATTTAACAATATATACCGATGAGCGGCTTCAAACTCATCGTCTTCCAACCAACGTACTTTAGTAGCACTTGTAGGCTTCCCTTCAAGATAGTGTGGATTACACTATTCGGGGCATTAACCCCACCGTCATCATTCCTTGGGGGTCTATTATGATTTTTTCTGACATGAGTATCAAATTAGATGGAGTAGAAGTTTGAAACCTTCTCAATGATATATGCTTCGCATATCGAATATTCTATATGAGCCTTATTGCCAACCTTTTTTTTCAGGTGATGTAGATACCTATAGATAACATATTGAATCTTAGAATTATTTGAATAAAAAAATATTACTATAAATAATTTATACCTCTCAAATAGATACATCCATCGATAATGAACGGGTACACCGACGCGTACTTCGTATGCAAGATGAATCGACAAATGCTCCATACTATAAAAAATGGAGGAAAGCACCATTTCTAACTTACACAATGTCAATATAATATTTTTCTCAAGTTCTATTATATGTTGCACCGTCAACTTGCTTGAACACAAGTCTCTAAAGAATATAGATAATTCGGCCAACGGAGTCCATACTTGATGAGTCAACATCTCTCTCAGAGCAATAAGTAGTAACCTCTCTATAAACACATGGCAATCATGACTCTTCTCCCTGTCAGCTTGCGTTCATTGAGATCAACACATCTTGCCAGATTTGACACATAGCCGTCAGGAAATATCAACTTTGAAATCCAGTTGCATATTATCAATTTATCCTCCCTACTTGATATAAATGGCGCTGGAGGCTTGACCCAATTGTCGTTGCCACTTCGTTTTAGGTGCAAATATGAATGCCTATAAATAATTTCTATGTCATTTCTTGCTTTGATATTGTCTTTTATTTTTCTCTTGATATCCATCATAATATTGAAGATGTTGTTGAATACATTATTTTCGATAAGCATGACATCAAAATTGTGCCTTATGGGATTGTCCTTCCAATAAGGTAAGTCCCAAAAGATACTCAGCTTCGTCTAATTATGCCTACGTCCAAAGTCATGACCGGCACCCGGATATTCGGGCATGAGTACGTGGGTACGTCAAGCCTATGCCGCAGCATTGACGGCAGAACGCTGTCTAGGTCAACTCTAACTAACTAACATCTCAATAATATATATGGTACCTATCAATCATCTCAACTCCAAAAAGAGAAACAATATGGTATCTTACAAATGTAACTATACTCAATCATAATACAAACTAAGGAAGATAGAACACGAATGGAATAACGAAGAAAAGAAACAAGATACAACCATAAGTCTGAAATAATATACATGCCATGAATCTCAATAACAGTCTAATACAAATCCACCAAAATAAACTAAACCTTCTCAGGCTTTACAACTAAGTCCTCCTGGTCTATAGGAGTATCCTCTACTGGTATGCCCTCCTGCGGTCCGTAGAATATGCGACACTGATCTATGAGCCAATCATCTGGAAAAATATATCCAGTCAGGATTGGAGCGAAGTACATACCTCTGAAAGCAGTTTCAAATACATAATAAAGCATATAAAATAGATAATAGAAAAGAATACAAGATATCTAAACAACAGAATAAAATGAACTAGAGTGAACAGGTAATGTACTGGAAAGAAGAACAAGCAATATGAATATCTGCAATATGGAAATAACTGAAATCTAACCAATGTACCTTGTAATACAAGTTTATTATGTGATCTGTTCAGGTTGAACACGAATACAATAAGGTAACTCGATTACAAGTGTAGTATATAATCGACATGTACACGAATATACTGGAGCTTTGATCACATAATCAACTCCTACTCCTTCATCCCCAACTA
>JAYESA010000194.1:0-42500 GCA_036927795.1 Iris macrosiphon | reverse complement strand
AGATGGGATCTAGACAATGACATCTACTTCAATTGCTTTCTTTTGCAAACATTCTCATGTGGCTAGAGGAGAGAAAAAATATGAACAGTGAGGATGAATCCTTTTTTGCATTTAGGTCCAATATGCATTTAAGTGACGATCAGGTTATGGGAATTATAAATCTTATAGGAGCACGATAGACCTAACTGTGTTGCTCCAATTAAAAAATTACAACTATTTGATATAAGATAACTGGACAATCTTGATCGATGTGACATCAAACTTCTACTAAGGTACACAAGTTGAAAGATAGGCAACAAGAGAAACCAAAAGTAAAAGCTTGTATATGTTTCTAAAAAATACAACTGCATTGTTGGTTTTTCCTACCCACCATACCCAACTTTGCAGGAACCTTGATATCAGTGATTTTCAGTTCTTCAATAATTAACATGTCTCTGATAGTATCGTCTAATACTTTGAAGTTAGAAAACGCTTACAAGCTACCTAATTGTTCTTTTTTATTATCAAGTCGGTTATTACTTCCTGTATTCAAATAGGTACGCATACAATCTATATAAATAAATTCAAAATTCGACAAATCTACAAAAAAAGGTAAAAAAATAATAATAAATCCAAATCTAAGGGGGCGCACCGCACTTCCTCGGGATAGTGTAGCTACTCCTCTGGGCGACATCTCACACTATCTGTGAGCATATCAAGCATATATTTCATGTTCCGTCCTCAAAATACGGGAGAAGGCCACGTGACGAAGGCCGACGAGGTATCATGATAAAGACATTAGTCTGTACCACAATGAATTATGTCATGGATTCTCACAATTAACATTACATTTCCGGTACAATTACATTCCAAAATAAAAAAAAAACTAGGAAAAAGGGAATACTAAATAACAAGGTCTACGAAGTATACATTCATGGAGAGTGCCTAAATAAAATAAGTCTAACAACATATATATGTGAATGAACTGGTGAAAGAAGGAAAATGTCTCTCTAATACATATAGCTCATGATCGGTTTTCGATGTTGAAGTACTCCTCTCCAATAATACCTGGGCTCGTGTTTATCAACTAAACCTCATAGTTTGCAGTATCGGCCGATACCGATCTGATACAGCCGATACCAATACAATTTGGCATATCTCGATCCGATACCGACCATTATTGGCCGATACCGACGTTTAAGGTTTCTTTTTCAATCAATTCGGTAGAAAAATTGAATGAAAAATACCAATATAAAATTTGTAAAAGTATAGTAAGGTTGTAAAAGCATGTAAATAAAAGTATTTATTTATCGCAAGTAAAACCAATCAATAAGGGTGACTATTATTTCATTCAATTCCAAAACTATTAAGAAACAACACATAAAATACATAAAATTATGCCTAAATATATAAAATATTTTTTTTCTAAATTTTTAATAAGAGTTATTTGTATTTACCTCCCAATCCATAATCATATCTCCACTACCCCCAGTTTTTTTTTATTATCAAGTCGGTTATTACTTCTTGTATTCAAATAGGTACGCATATAATTTATATAAATAAATTCAAAATTCGACAAACTACAAAAAAAGTAAAAAAATAATAATAAATCCAAATCTAAGGGGGCGCAGCCGCACTTCCTCGGGATAGTGTAGCTACTCCTCTGGGCGACATATACTCACACTATCTGTGAGCATATCAAGCATATATTTCATGTTCCGTCCCCAAAATACGGGAGAAGGCCATGTGACGAAGGCCGACGAGGTATCATGATAAAGACATAAGTCTGTACCACAATGAACTATGTCATGGATTCTCACAATTAACATTACATTGACGGTACAATTACATTCCAAAATTAAAAAAAAACTAGGAAAAAGGGAATACTAAATAACAAGGTCTACGAAGTATACATTCATGGAGAGTGCCTAAATAAAATAAGTCTAACAACATATATATGTGAATGAACTGATCAAAGAAGGAAATTCTCTCTAATACATATAGCTCATGATCGTATTTCGATGTTGAAGTACTCCTTTCCAATAATACTTGGGCTCGTGTTTATCAACTAAACCTCATAGTTTGCAGTATCGGCCGATACCGATCTGATACAGCCGATACCAATACAATTTGGCATATCTCGATCCGATACCGACCATTACTGGCCGATACCGACGTTTAAGGTTTCTTTTCCAATCAATTCGGTAGAAAAAATTGAATGAAAAAGACCAATATAAAATGTGTAAAAGTATAGTAAGGTTGTAAAAGCATATAAATAAAAGTATTTATTTATCGCAAGTAAAACCAATCAGTAAGGGTGACTATTATTTCATTCAATTCCAAAACTATTAAGAAACAACACATAAAATACATAAAATTATGCCTAAATATATAAAATATTTTTTTTCTAAATTTTTAATAAGAGTTATTTGTATTTACCTCCCAATCCATAATCATATCTCCACTACCCCCCATTTCTTTTAATTAGTACTATCCCCAATCCTTTATAACATGTTAATTGTAATTTGTGTTACCCCCCCCCCCCCCCCAAAAAAAAAAAAGCCTAGTTTTTGAGTTTTTTTGGGGGGTGGGGGGTGGGGTGGGGTTGGGGTGGGGGGGTTGGTAGTATTAATTTAAAAAAAATGGGAGAAGGGGGGGGGGGTAGTGGAGATATGAATATGAATTGGTGGGGTGGGGAGGGGTAAATACATATAACTCTTTTAATAATTATTTGCTTTCAGATAGCAACAAATCCAATATTCCGATCCAAAACTGCTGATAGTTCTGACACCGATCCTCATAGGAATGATACGATTCCGATACTGCGAACTTTGTGGACATGCAAATTTAGTTTCGTTAGAAAGCTGTTTAGTAAGCGATAAAATGAAGGAAATGTGTGAGAATAATGTGTGAACTATGTATCCGCATGAAGGTATAATATAACGATAAAGGTAAGTAATATGAAACAATGGTGGACTAGTATCAAGATTATTTTTTATCTGGAACTTGTTTTACAATTTATTAATGGTATTTGAAAACAATTGTGTCACATACCCGGGGATCACAATAAGGAAACAAGGGGCCATAAATACATAATTTATGCAATACATGTATTTTTGTTCGTTCATATATATATATACCAAACTGCATAGGTATTTGTCCCCGTCCAACATTTTCAGTTAACTGTCAAAAGAAGAGGCGGAAGAGGCATGCCTTGCTATGTATCCCCCAATACCTGATTTTTATAAATGCCACTAGATACTCGTGTCCATGGTTACAGTAGTCAGGAACTGGAATGATTAAAGTCAAATGGTGTTCATAACTTATCATTTCTTACGGGTTCGATAGTTTATGTCTCATCTCCATTACATTATTGTTTGTTCTCATGATCATTACATCTAACCGGGATTATAAAGTATGTATTTGCATGCGAAAGATGTCCATTACATTATTGTTTATTATCATGATTATAACATCTAACTGAGATTATAAAGTATCTAATTACATGCGATAAATTTCCTAGAATCTAATATGTAGATATTGTATACCAATTTGAATAATTAACTAAAATATATGAAACTGATATTTTCTGAACTAGAACACTTGAAGAGGGTAAAAGCGGAAGATCGGCAAGCGAGTGTAGGGATTGATCGACAGCCAGGTTGGCTATGCAACGTGACGGAAAGATGGTGATTCGACACTGACGAAAGTGATCGTTTCTTGCTGCTGGATCGTTGGGTCACCGGCTTGAGGCACTGGCAGCATCCGGTTGTTCCTGGATAAGGAAGGATCATTATTGATGCGACATATGTGAAGGTGATAAGGGTGTTGATGATGTCGAAGGTGGTTATTGGAGTCAGATCAGTGGAGCGAAAAAAGGACAAATTTCGACAACGGGTCTACAATGAAGTAGTGGTGGCAAGTGGCAAGCGCCGCTCGATGATGAAAGTCGATGAGGTCGGGGATCCGGCTGGAGTTTGGGAGATGATGGCATGGAGGAAGAGGATGGGATAATGGTGAGAGAGTTGGTGCTATGGAGGAAGAATTGAAGCAAATGGAGAAAATGAGAAGGGGAAGAAGAAGGATCTGTGGGTGAGGGAGGGATTTCTGTTGAGGATTACGTGCAGAAATTGGTGGTGGTTGGGGGGGGGGGGGGGGGGGGGGGGTGTTTCTGTTGACCCAATCACAATAAAAAATTCCACAAAAAAACAAACAAATTTACTGATGGGATTTAAATTTAATATAAAACTAGGTTATTAGAATATATCTAATTGAGGGAGATGTTTAACATCTTGATTAGGTTGAGCTACTTCAGTGCCAAAGAAATACTTTTGGATTACCCAAATCCTTAGTATGGAACTTGTGTCCTAGGTTAGAGTTTTCTTGAGTGATTCCTTCATCATCATTCCATGTCAGTGATATGGAATGTTGAAAAACTTTAGAGATTTATGAACTTAGTGGGCCATCATCATTTAAGCATTTGTGTGTGTTCAAGCATATTCTATTTCGGTGTCCTTAAGAAATAAAACGACTTTAAATTGTTTCCTTTGCTTCTTCCCTGTCTCCAATCCTTTGGATAATGAATGTCCTCCTATTTTTCTTTCGACATAATTGTAGAACTCTTGTAGAGAACAATAATAGATGTTTGTACATATTAGAATAGGTGGTTGGTTAATATTAGAGTCCATATCTCATAGAGATAGCCAACTTCTTTAGCAATGTCAAAGAAAATAACATCTTCAGTGATATTTGGTACCATATGCCGTAATAAAGATATAACCTGAGCATCTTGTTCCAATCATTTCCTATGCTTAAGGTCCGTTATATTATGATGACCATCCTCAATAGAATAAACCTTCCCTTGAGCAAGAAGTGAAGTATGTACAACATTCAAGCATTGTAAGTAATGACCACTGATCAACTTAAAGATTTATAAGATAATGATTACCAATTAAGTCAGAGGTTTGCTTCATCTCTGCCATCTTAGAAGTTACAGCATAAGGTGCTTTAGAGGAAGAATTAGCACTCTGAATTTGTTGTAGTAGTCATTACAGCAAACACAGTTACAAGGAGATATAGAGACTCAACTAATCCTAAAGTGTCGATCTATGCATTGGATATAGTAAGGCAATTGATTGGTATTATATTGTACCTAACATAGGTATTAGTTGCCACTAAAGGCTGAAGTAAGAAAGTAGAGGAGGATGTAAGAAGAAAACTTGAGTAGAAGAAAAAGGAGAGGACGAGAAGGTGATGAGCAGGATGCTGCAGCTTTGAAGCCATGCAACATTGTATCAATGAAGAAGTATTGGAGGAAGACAGGACACTTCTATATTTTATATCTTGCAGGTCTCATATATAATAAGGTTATGTTAACATGTGCCCTAAGGGCACATGATAACATATTAATAAATGTACATTTTATATGGATATTCCCACCAATACATTGATAAATGCACATTTAAGGGATGTTGTTTTATTTAATATGCTAGTGGAAGTACCCATGTAAAATGTACATTTATCAATGTGTTGTTATGTGCTCTTAGGGCACATTAGTATTTTAAAAACCGGACCGGACCGGCCGGTCAACCGGTTGACTCGTGAATAGGTAGTTCCAGGCCAGTTAGTGTTGACCCACTGTTTTTTCAAAAACTAGTTGTAAATGAATATTTTGTAATAATCAGTATCCGGAAGGGAGTATCCGAAAGGGATTGAACTTGGGCTACTTAGGTTAACCCACTGGTTGAACTTGTTGAACCGTTTTGATCCGACCCAATGTCTTGTCTGGGTCGATTTCTGGTCTGGTTTTTAAAACACTGGGTCACATGTTAACATAACCCTTTATTAAATTGGCACAACTGTGCAATATATTACAAAAGTGCAGACTACAGAATAGGAACAAACCTACAGATAGGATCAAATCACATATCCTACATAACTTTTCCAAAATTTGAAGTATGCATTAGCTTAGAACAAGCGTACCAAACATAAAGACTACTAACTAAAAAAATATTATGACTAATATAAAGATTTGCCCCATTCGGATTGTGATCCCATCACTCTTGCGTAATGCGCCATCTAGATTAATTGCAATTCTCTATAGCAAATTGAATCATCTTAGCTCCTCGTCTAGACTCTTTATAGTTTAGAAGAACTTGGAGGGCGCTCTTGGTTGCATGAGTTTAAACTATAGTCTAAAAGGTAGGTCTACCTACCCGCCAACTACCATCTAGGTTTTATGGCGTTGACCTCTCATGCTCATAGCTACCTTGTTTAGAAATTTGACACCAACATAAAGGGCCGACGTCAGGTCGACAACTAGTCATAAAACTTTATCAAATCTTGTATGGAGCTTTCTTATGCTCTATAGCCGACCGATTCTATTGGGAGAAGGCATGAATGGTAATTGGGGCATGGATGGTGGTGGTAGTATAAAGATTGTCCAAATATTCTGCCTATCATAAAGGTTGCCCAAAATTATTCTCTAAGACAATGCTCACATACAAACCAAACATCACATAAATTCTATATAAATTGAAGGTTTAGAAAGAAATATTCTGTTTTTGACAAATTGAACTTGCATTATGGAACATGGATAACCGGAATAGAAGACATGATTACGAGCAAAGCAAAGTACTCCCTCGATTCATTCCATCATGTGGTCTCTTTGGAAACAGTGAATTTTGAGAAGGCGGGTTCTCTTGAAGAGGTATAGAGCTTGTAGGGTCAGCATGCTTTCCTGAAACAGGAGGTGAAACGAGGAGTTTGTAGAGTTCCCATTTTCTGAGTGAAGAGAGCATTCATGAGCAGATAGGGTAAACAAAGGAGAGGGAAACATTTACATGCTAACCTGAATACCAGAAGGTGATTAATCCTCTAGAAGGACAGGGTCTTAATGAAGTCTCCCACCTTAGTTGTTGATAAGACCTGCAGATTTGGTTTAATAAGAAATTATGTTTTATTGTTAGCTGCATATAAAGCACTAAACTACCATTTCAGCAAAACTAACTGAGAAGTTATCTTATCACTAATACTCTGTAATATATATATATATATATATATATATATATATATATATATATAGGGTCCGGATCGGGAGCTCCGCTCTCCCTACTGCCGTTGGATCGGCTGGGGCCCCACGTGGCCCCCCCGATCGGATGGTGCGGGCGGGGTGGGGGGCTGCTTTGGCGGGGCTCCGCGTGCGGGTATCCCGATCTGCTCCTATATATATATCCAAAGACCTGTAGTTCAAGTGGCTAGTGTGGAGGCGTAAGACCTGAGTGGCGATCATGGATATTACCTATTCCAAAGATTTTTTTTTTTCTACAGGCTTTCTGTTTTCATGCCGAGAAAGAGCTGCTGCGTCAACCTCGAATTGTCCGTGTCGGTCTCGTGCAGAACAGTATTGCTCTTCCGACTACTGCACCATTTCTGGACCAGAAGAAGGCTATATTGGAGAAAGTGAAACCCATGATTGATGCTGCTGGTGCTTCTGGTGTCAACGTCTTGTGCTTACAGGTAAATAGTGTGCAATAACTATTTAATCCTATATTTTCTGTGTAAAATATTAATGTATATAACTTCTCTGTGAATCTAGGAGGCATGGATGATGCCATTTGCCTTCTGCACTCGAGAGAAGAGATGGTGTGAATTTGCAGAGCCTGTTGATGGAGAGTCAACTCAGTTTCTTCAGGACCTTGCACGAAAATATAACATGGTAATAGTGAATCCAATTCTCGAAAGGGATATAAATCATGGAGAAACTATTTGGAATACTGCTGTCATCATTGGGAATAATGGGAATATTATTGGCATACATCGAAAGGTAAAAAAAAAAAATAGCATTATCTGCTCCAAATATTCAGAATTCTCTTCATCTCACTAATCACCTGCGTATTTACACATTTAACTGACCTCATGAGTTCATATCAGAATCACATTCCTAGAGTTGGTGATTTCAATGAGAGTACATATTACATGGAAGGGAATACCGGGCATCCAGTGTTTGAAACTGCTTTTGGGAAGATTGCAGTTAACATCTGCTATGGAAGACACCATCCATTGAATTGGTTAGCATTTGGGCTCAATGGAGCAGAAATTGTCTTCAACCCTTCCGCCACTGTTGGAGAACTGAGTGAACCAATGTGGCCCATTGAGGTATTCTTTTCTTTCTAACATAATGAAGCAATAAAGAACTTTTTGTACACATAAACCTTCAATTGTCTTTTTATGTAGCTACCCCCCACCCACCCCACCCCACCCCACCCCCACCCCCATCCCAAGAGGATGTGTGGCTGCAGTAGTCCCATTGACAACCACCACCAACATTACTTTTGGTTGTTCTCGGTGTTCTTTGTACTGGAACCAATGGACCAGAAAACATGGTTGGTTTCAGTTGATCCACTCCCTAACCCAGTGGTTCTTTTGTTTTTCTTGGTCTTGGATCTTCATTGTAAAAACAGTCCAAATGGTTTTTGAGCTGGAACATTTCCATCAAAAATCCAGTATCAGTTTGGAGCTTCCAAAAGTGCTTCTGGATGTTGGCGTGCCAAACAGCATTTAAAATTATTATACAAATACTATCATTTGAACTCTCAACTTATTTGCCGAAAAACCCTTATCGATGCTTTGTTCCAAGGGCAATTCTCTTGGAAGTTAATGGCACTACCATCCTAATTTTTTAATTTAAGTGGTCCAACATATTCATTAAAATCATCATTAATTTGTTGTGTTTAAACTAGCTGTTCTCTTTGTGTGTAATATCTATAATATTAATTAACAGCAAACACCCCCTCGTCCCTGGTCATATCCTTTTGCGAACGAGCTTGTCTCATCTTATTGCAATTTATATTTGGAGGATATATGAATGTGCGCGCTTCATCAACCTGTATCTTAGTATATGTAAAAAGAGAGTGTCTTTTCTGTTTCTACATCACTTCAAATGCATTCAACGGTAGATACTAGCCTCCTACATCGTCATCATTATCGTCCAAGCATTCCCCCCCAGACCTTGCATAAACCTTGTGGCACTAGGACGCCCTTTTAAGAGGGCTTCGTTTGTCATGGTGGCAATGCTTGTGGATGATGCAGTTCAAGTCACAGCAATACCCTTTTCCTTGTAAGGCCGCATACATCTTGACCTTTGTCATACCATAAGAGGGGGCCTTGTGGCACTGGGACATCCCTTTTACTTGCCCCCTACATGGAATACAGCAATATATATATATATATATATATATATATATATATATATATATATATATATATATATAATATTATGGGCTCTAAGATTAGTAAAGGCATGGGCAACATGCATTGTACCAGTATCAACTAGATTGATGCTCACCAGTGTTTATATGCAAGGATGTAGTTAATACCATTGCATGATTTTCAAGAGTGCTAAATGTGGTTGAACTTTATACATGCACTTCTTGCCTATGTAATATAGGAGAAGATACCATGATATGCATGCTTTTATGGATCATAGGTTCAACAATTAGGAAACAACATGTCTAGAAAATTATTCTAGCCAAAATGAAAATCCTAAGATGGATGAGTGACAATTCAATAAAAAATAGAATAAGAAGTGAACATATTAATGGGAAGTTAGATGTTGTGCCAATTAAGGACAAGATGAGACAAAATCATTTTAGGTACTTTGGACATGTAAAATCAAACGTTGATCAATAGATGTTTCAATTAGAAGTGAGAAGATATAGTAGTTAAAGGAACATGTACATCTACAGGTATGCCTAAACGAACATGGATTGAAGTTTAATAGGTGTTTCAACTAGAAGTGATAAGATAGTAGTTAAAGCCTAAACGAACACGGATTGAAGTTTAATAGATATTTCAACTAGAAGTGATAAGATATTAGTTAAAGGAGCTGGAGCATAAACAAACATGAATTGAAGTTTAATAGATGTTTCAACTAGAAGTGATAAGATATTAGTTAAAGGAGCTGGAGCATAAACAAACATGAATTGAAGTTGTATAGAAGGATATGGTTTATGTTAGTGTTACAAATGACATGGCCCGTAACAGAGTTGAATAGATGTTAGTGTTACAAATGACATGGCCCGGAACAGAGTTGAATAGATGTTAGTGTTACAAATGACATGGCCCGGAACAGAGTTGAATAGAAGAAAAGAATTCAAACAACTGACCAATTTTTTTGGAATGAAGGCTTTTTCGTCGTTGTTGTAAATGCTGTCCATGCATGCATCTGTTCATTGAAACTAACTTTTACTTCTATCTAATATCTGGGCATTTGAAAATGTTAACCATGTCTAAATCATTGGAACTAACTTTGTACTCGCAAATATCTGATTGATTTCTCCAGGTACAGAAACTTGACTGTTAAGTTAGTACTTGTCATTTGCCAAGATAATTTTTTTTCCGTATCCTTTTGTTTTGCAGGAATCAAACTGACTGACTGATGAAGAAGAAAAAAATATGTCAGAAAAATGGTTATGTATGTGCCTAATTTATTAGACAATATACATGTGGATTTTAAATAGCTTTAGTCGGCTATGTCAAACTGACTTTTACTTAATACATGTGGATTGTTTTAAATGGTTACAAAGTTAGTTCCAATGATTTAGACATGGTTAACATTTTCAAATGCCCAGATATTAGATAGAAGTAAAAGTTAGTTCCAATGGTTATTTTAAATTGTTTGGATAGCCGACTAAAGCAATTTAAATTCTTCATATACATGTGGATTTTCTCGTCATATTAATCTTTTCATTAATCATCTCAACTTTCATAGTAGATCTCCTGGCTATCAAACAAAATTGATCCACTGAAATTCTTGTTTTGTTTTACTTAATACTCTCACTGGATTTCATGATATGACTCATAAATTTAAGTCCTTGATAATTAGTACAATTCTCTCTCTCTCTCTCTCTCAATTGTTTATATAGTCACTATAATACTACTACTATATTCATTGGGTATTTTCCATGGCCTTATGATTTGTTTGAATACTTTTCTAACCATATAAAAACACACTCCTAATTTCCTAAATATTTCCATACCTTAATAGGAATATCATTAAGTTCTAAAATTTTCTAACTTCCATTTTCTTAATGCATCCTTAACTTCAGAAGTCCTATTTTTTGACAATAGCATTATGACCTATCCTAACTAACTGACTTATTATTTGTTGACAATAGCCATATGACCTATCTGAATTAACTCCTTGTTTTCGTATTAAAACCTACTAGGTTGTTCTTGTTAAACAACTTTTGAAAATAAGTAAAAACTCCTTAATATCATTTTTCACTAATATATTGTTGCCTTTGCTTTTGATATGTTCAATATTACTCAGGGCCCTGTTTCACCTTTTCTTACCCTTAGCAAGCTTTAAATATCGTTTTCTTCCTCCTTAGTTTTTAACCTCTTATGCAAATGATCCTAGGTCTTGGATTTCACTAACTGCTTTTTAGATTCCTTCGATTATAATTCTCTCTCAAACATTTTAATATTTCTAAATTTTTGTCAATCTTTATGAGAGTTTTTTTAATCCTAATTACCTATTGGACTCCTCATCCTGCCACAATTTTCGAAGTCCATCAATTACCTTTTGAAAGTCCTAAATCTGTTTCACTATTTTCTTCTTGATACAATTAGACATATTATTTCACATAACATATTCTCTATGGTATGTCTTCTTTTATCATTTTATCCTTAAATAGTAGTAAGTTCTCCTTTTTTCAAGTTTTGCCATCTAGTTATGGTGTCTTTTCTTTATCCTAGTCTTTCTCTTCATTTCTGAATAGTATTTTCTAATACAATCAACTATGTTGTGTGGTTAAGCTCTCTTTTCCTAAAACTTCATAATGTTTTTACATGCTAGCCTATCTATCTTTCTAGCGGGAAAATAGTCTCTACTAGGCTAATATTGGATCTTATCTTAAGAGTAGTTAATTAATTTTTCTTCCTAAAATAAGTATTTGCTATTATAAGATCATATGACATGCAAATCAAGAGTCTTGTTATTCTATTCATTCCTTGTGACAATAAGAATGAAATGAAAGTTTGAAGGAGGGTGTTGGGGTGTGGGGGGGGGGGGGGGGGGGGGGGGGGGGTGTGTGGGGGTGGATCTAATTTATGTCATAGGGTCCAAGTATTTTGACACCTAAGATTATATTCAACCTATACCAATTTGTCTACAATTTTAAACAATACCAATCTTCTAAATACTTCTGTGCTTAATCCAAAATGCTAATATCAATTTGTATTAACCAATGAGAATAAGAACATGGATATGAGATCTTTCATAACCTTTTTCAGTTTTTATTTTGGAAGTAGAAAAGTTAAAAAAGTTAGGAGACGATATTTCATTGGTTTGGTCAGTTTTGGGTTAATTAAAATTCTATTTTGGATTTAGTTAGTAATATAGCGGGACCTACAATGTATTAAGAGGCTAGGAGAAAAGTTGTTCCATATCAGAATATGGAGATATTTAATATCATCATTGAAATCCCTTTTGTTGGAATTATTTTTACATCGGAATCCGTTTTTCCTATTATCTGGGAGAAACAAATGGGTGAGACTCCCATATTTTTGTGCGAGGTGGGTATGGGTATTATTCTCTGCGGGACATTTTTGTCAACTACAGTAAGTTCCAAAAGATTTCCCAAACTTTCCACCTATTGCAGTAAGTAATCCACGGCCTGCAGACTGCTGCGGCCTGCACATCTAACCTTGAAACTTCTTGCTGTTAGACCAACAATCCTCCAGTTTACTACCCCAGGGTAGGCGACTGTCTTGGGCATATTGCACTCCTTTCTCTTGTAGCTTTGCTTGACAAATGGCAAGGCCTTAGACTTCCTTTCTGTAGCTTGCTATAGGAATTTCTAGATGCATCTGTAGCTTCGATGGGACCATCGTGAGGTCTAGATGCACCCAATTGTTACTTGAGGAGATATATCTTGCAATTGGAATTTCTACTTCAAGTAGAACTTCAATTTCTAGTTTTGTAATTGTAGCTTGCTAAAACGTTTGTTCAAACACCATTTTCTTTTTAGTAACAAGAAGTCAAAATTACAAGTTATTATTCTTTAGCTTCATCGGAATATTTCCCTACTGATGTATTAAAATCTGAGATTGCTGTTGTACCATTAACTTTCACTTTGATTCTCTTTTTCTAGCCTAGATGTTTTCTTCTTGATGAGATGTAAAATAAATATGCACCAGGAGAATGCAAAGTTTGGTTATAATTAAACCACCTTTTACATAAATTACGATTAGAAATCGCCATTTAATATTTGGAAGGACATATATGCAATCGTAGTCAGGATGGATATGATGAATGACATCATGTTACAAGAATCTGTTAATATTTTGTAGGATTTCAAGCGGAAAATAAAAGCTATACTCAAGATTTACATTTAATTTTGGTCTGCTGATTGTCAGGCTCGTAATGCTGCCATAGCAAATAGCTATTATGTTGGGTCGATTAATCGGGTTGGGACTGAGGTCTTCCCAAATCCCTTCACTTCTGGCGATGGGAAGCCTCAACATTCAGACTTTGGACATTTCTACGGCTCAAGCCATTTTTCAGCTCCAGATGCATCTTGTACGCCACCCTTATCTCGCTACAGGGATGGATTACTTGTTTCGGACATGGATCTCAACCTCTGTAGGCAGTTGAAAGACAAATGGGGGTTCCGAATGACTGCTCGTTATGACCTGTACGCCAAGATGTTATCTCGGTATCAGAAACCAGAATTTTCTCCGCAAGTTGTCGTTGACCCCCATTTGCAGAAACGTTCTTAGAACCTGGTTGAAAAGGTTCGTTCATCCCTTATGAAACAATGAAGCTGGCTTGAATTTTTTCTTGATTTGCAAGAATATGAGGTTGCTGTTTCTTAGCACAATGTTACAGTTGCCTAACCTTGTAATAACATTTTAATAATTGTCGGCCATGTGAAACTATCACGTCAGTCTCGTGGGCCTTTCCTTTTAATGTGTTTGATATCTTGTACATAATGAAACTGGGAATCAATAAGTTTCTCTAAGGATTCTCTGTGATGCACTCTTTCAAGTGGGTACAAGGCAGATATGTGCACGAATTGGACACAATACAGACACGGAGGAGGAGCCAGTATTGCATTGGACAAGACAGGATAAGGACATTGTAACCCAATCTTTGTAGTTGGCTTCCTGCCTACATGTCTCTGTTGTTTGTGCTAATATGACTTGATTCACATCTTTGTTCTCCATCAATAGTAATTTTGCAGGTAGTTACAACCTCCAATTTTCTAGATGTACACTACGAAAATATGACAATATCGACGGAAGTAGGTTGATCATTAGCGACGGATCTGCGACCGACCAGCGATATATTTGTGTTTATGAATCATATGTCCATGTTCCTGTCGTTGTTCTGTCGCTAAGGCGTCATAATGTGCGTAACGACGGAATAGCGACGAACCAATTCCGTCGAAACGTTATATTTTCAGAAGAACATCTTTTTCCTCATTTCAAAATTGATCGAAATTTTTTATTTATGCCCAAACTCCTTCCTCCTCCCTGTGTGGGGCGTACTCCTCCCGATCAGTCATGTGGTGACGTCGCACTCCTCCTCCTTTGCCGTCGGTGCGACGAAGTCCCCAACAACGACCTAATATTTAATATCATCAAGTTCTATTCAAATCCGGCAATCCGAATTCCTGAAAATCTAGGCATGCATAGTGCATGTTTTTGGGCTATATATTAAATGCGGGCCTACTTTGGGTTGGGCTCTCCCAACACAGGTAGGGTTCTTTGTTGTACAGACATATATGACAGAGGAGGATATGAATTTGGCATCCAATTTGATGTGTAACATGTGTCCTAATGTATTACATGAAAAAAAAAAAAAAATTGTCATGTCGGGACAAATTTGGAGGAGCAGATCTGGAGTTGTACTGAATTAAGTAATAAGAAGAATCAAGTGGCCAATCCGAGTGGGTGAGTGCCTTCATTGCTAGAAAAAACAGGTACAACGAGAGTGATCATTACCTGTAATCCTAAATGTGTCCCCAAAGTGTAGACGTGTACTAATACATATACATGAGAACTAGATCTCTCCACCAAGGTCGATGAGCCTAACTAAAATTATGTTCAGTTCGACACAGAAGGGAACTGGTATATAAAGGAGTCACAGTCACTTCCTTACTTCCACTCTGTACTTACTCCTCCAGTGAGTCTCTCATTCTACGATCATGGGACTTACAAGAATAGTTCTATCGGCTCTCATCCCCATTCTACTCCTCCCTTTCTGTACCATTCTCGTCCTTCTAATCATCAGACCATTCCTCCAATTCTCCGTGTCATGCTTTCAACTCCTAGCACAAGCCCATTTCACTTGGCTCCCGGATTCTCCCTTTCTTGACCACGGCCTCTCTGGAAACTTCAGTCAGCTCGTGCCGGCCTCCTCTCCCTGTGATGCGATCCCCTTTGTTTCGCAATGCGACAAAGAGGCGGAGCGGCTGGAGTGCGTGTTCTGCCTCTGTGACATAATGGAAGGGGAGGGGGTCAGAGAGTTGAGATGCAAGCACCTCTTCCACCGGTCCTGCTTGAATCGATGGCTCGAGTTCGGACGAGCGACATGTCCTCTCTGCAGAGACTCTTTGGCTCCGTTGAGACAGAAGGCTAAGCTTACGGAGATGGAATATATGGGGCTCGATGCGTTGGAGGAGGAGTGGCATCACATGCTCTCTGCTGAAGATGATTGGAGTTGAGACCATTGATGACAAAAATTCCAGTTCCTTGTATCATTTTCCAATCAATTAGATCCTTCTTATGTTATAAGTACCTCTTGCAATGTGGCATTTTAAGTACACAGAGGGATGAGAGTCTTGAAAGTGTCATTTTTAACCTTTTGTGATGTATTGCATATGCTGCCATTTTGGGTTTCAAATTGTATTTAAATACATAATATTTTGCTCTCTGCGAGTGCCCACTTTTCCAAATCTCATATTTGGTAAATGATGGAAAAAGTCATTTATGAAGTAAACTTTTTCCGGTTCCATTATTTGTCTAACAATGACAAATGTGATGCAAGAGTGTTTATGATCACCCATGATATATTTATCCTATACAAACATACAAATTGAAATGTCCAATAACAAAGCTTTTGAATTCATGATTCATGTTGTTCACAACAATATGAAAACTTCTTATAACTTGAAACTACCATATGAAAACTATTACATACCCTTTGTGAGTTTGTTCACAACAAATTCCTAACAATAATGTTATGCAATCCATGTTTGTTATAAATGAAACAATTAGAAAATTTCAACAATATCTGTAGAAAAAAAATCACAAGGAAAAACCACGAAAAAAAAAAATCAACGGATCTATATAGAATTGGAGAGAGACCATGAAGATGTTCAACTTTCTTCACAAATTGGTAAGAAAAAGAGCAAAAAATGAAAAAAAAAGTAAACCTACAGTGGCTGTAGGATGGGGAGGAGGCGATTACAAGAAGGAGAGAGGAGTTCCAACAAGGAACTAGGGAGAAGCAAGCACAAGGAAGAAATGGTCATCCCAAATCTAGATCCAGCCACTTCCCCTCCTTTTTTTATGCAACTCAAAATTGAGTTTTGCAGGGGACAAGAAGTAGAAGTTAGTCAGACTTTCAACAAATTCAACCCAGTTTCAACAGCGAACCAAACGCTGAAAGTGCCCCGGTTACATTACATATGCATAAAAAAGTGGGAGTTTCATGCACTTTCAACCCAATTGCAGCATATCAAACAAGCCCATCGGATCAACAATGAGCTGCAAATACTACAAAAATACAACCATTTATTGACGGCCCAATCCGTCGTCAAAATACCGCTAATTGGAAATAGTGACGGCATGACGACTGATACAGAGCAACTTTAGGACGTCGGTAAACATCACGTTGCTAAGAAATTCCGTCACTGAGTAGACGAACCTTCGACGATTTGGTGACGCCCTAGCGACAACCACCTTAGCGACGGAATACAATGACGACGTCTTGGCGACCGACGATCCACTGAAAGCAACAACTGTTCAGCGACGAAAAATCATCGTACCTGGCGTCTACTTTGCGACTTACCAACGACATATATTGAGATTCATATACTGAAACCAATGATACTCTATTGGCGACGGATTAGCGTCTTGATAAACTGTCACCGATAAGTCGCAAAGTCATCGCTGGGCATTGCTAAGACGTCGTTTACCTTAGAATTCTCAGGTAGCAACGATTATGTAAGTCGCCAAGGTGTCGTATAGCCATCACTAAAAGACGTCCGAAGAAATTTTATTCACCGATCTGGCAGTGGTCTCTGGTCCCGCAGACGATCGAAGACGTCCGAAGAAATTTTATTCGCTATATCAGATGATGCTAATAGACGAGCACCGGAAGGAACATCCCCAATGGCATCCTGCATGGTGCTAATAGACTCCTGCATTATCGCCACATTGGCCTGCAATGTGGTCATTGCCATAACAAGCTGGTCTATTTTTCGGAGGCAGAGCAGAAGACGAAGGCGCCGGAGGTAGAGGTCTCGAGATAACCGATATATGTAACACAAAGAAGTCGGTGTCGTAGATGCGTCTGCCCTTCCCTCCTACTAGTGGCATTTATAAAATGGTCATTGTTACAATTTCAGGATGCATAACCAAGGAGTGATTGTTACATAAGGCTTCGCCATTCTCTCGTTCGATTCAATTGGTGAGTGGCTTAGGCCCTTCGATGAATCCTTTAGTCTGCACGTCTTAATAAAGAATCTCTAGTTCACTATATCAATGTTGCCTCACTAACAAGATAAGCTAAAAGAAACATTATTGCATGCTTCAAGTATAGAACTGCTACCTTACTAGTTACATCATGAACGCTTATCTGCCCCTCGTATGCTGCATATTGAGTAATACTGCTGGAAACCTCTTGACTTGATCTTGAAAATGAGAAAAAGAGATAGACTTGCTTGTTCATCGTTCATCAGTTGCATGATAGCATATTATCTGATAGGAACTTTCATTCATGCATTTGGTCAGGACAACTTGTGCACAAGGTTTATCTCTCGAGCGGTTCCTGGGGCACTGAGGATCGTTCGGCCTGGGAGAGATCTAGATACCCTGAGGCTTGAAGTCCTTACTTACGGGAGGTTATAGTTCTATTAGTGAGATGGGATTGTACGTCCCAACTGCTAATCCCGTAGAGGGGACCATTATGTAGTTAGGGCGCATGCTAGGTTTACCTTCTTGCATACCTAACACTTGATGCCAAGATTGATTCATAAGTTTATTCATATATGCAAATTATTGCTAACTTGTATGTCTGCTGCATGGGTAACCATTTGACCGTGGGTAAGAATTATCATATGCATGGTTCAATTTATCGTTTATGTTTTTTTGCATAAATTGTTAAAAAGAAACTAGACAACTAGAAAGACACCTAAAATGCTAGCTTCACATTTTACTTAGTGTGAATTTTCTAGGTGAGTTTGGCCACGGTCGTTCGCCAGTACATGTTGTAGTACTGACCCACGTTTGTGGGCAAAATCTCCAGGTTCTAGTAGCGAGAGCTTGGCGAGCATTTTGAACCAGTGCTAGCACATCCATCCAGCGGAACCGTGCTCGTGCTGCTTCCTTAGCTTTCCTCTCCTGTGTGCAAGCTCTTCTTCTGCTAGGTGTTTTATTTTGGTCATACTAAAAGGATATAATGTGTGGGAGTTGTGGCTAGTTTTGGATTAGTAAAAAGGGATGTAGCCATCTATGGCATATTTTGTAATCAGCCAATCAAGTATTTTGTAATACAATCTTCAAGTATTCAATAAAGAAATTATTTTGTGTTCCTATCAAATATGTTCAACTTTGGTTCTCTGCATTTTGAATTCTGCTCCTCTATATATGTATATTTTTGTCTAACTTGTGTCTTGTGCAGGTACTATGCCTGGTGCAAGCGCAACTTAGGCTTGCACGACATCGCGCCCAAGCGAGGACGATCGGTTCCGTAGGGACCAAGTGAGGACGATCGGCCCTTACGGGACCGGGGCGTGACAGGTGGTATTAGAGCACGAGTTTACGTCCTTGGCCTCTTCAAATATAAATTTCCAAAATGATATAAATTTTCAAGCGGTTTCAAAAGTCCCGAAGTTCAAAAATGATTACGAATCTATATAAGTAAATCAAAGGTGTTAATATCCCGATCTTGAAAGTGTGAAAACCTAACGTCCCATGCAATAAGTCCATAATACGTTATGAGACTAACGCAAGCTACTCTCTTTTGAAGTAAGATGATTATAACAGGTAATCAAGGGACATCATGCGCATCAAGCGTGAGCGATGACCAAGTCGATATGATGATTGTGACATTCAAAAATTAGAATGATCAGCATGAGGCCCAATAGGAATGGTTCGAAGCTCAGTAGCGACGGACTGATGCTAGAGCCTTGGCGTAGCAACAAATGCTTGACTTTTTGACTCAAATAGTGACGACACTGGTAGCCCACAGTGGTGCATCAGAAACCGCCGTGACACCTGCGACAGCCACGACTGCACCTCAGGGAGCAGGCTTAGCAAAAACTAATGAGCCTCAACGGGCATCCAGGAAGTCTACCTTTAGGGGTGCTGAGTTTCTGAAGTTGAACCCTCTGGAGTTTGAAGGTAGGACTGCGCCGGATAAGGTGATGGACTGGATCACAAAGTTAGAGGACTTATTTGAGTTTGCTTCGATACTTGCGAATAAGAGGGTGGAGTGTGCAGCCATTCAGCTGCGGTTACATGCACACAACTAGTGGCAGATCAAGAAGCTGGATCTTGCCACAAAGCATCAGGATGGTAAAATCTCTTCGGGGATGTTTAAAGATGCATTCTTTGTACAATATTTCCTGCTAGCTATCAAGCAGAGAAAAGAAGATGAGTTTATCAAACTTAAGCAAGGGAGCATGTCCGTCGAGGACTATGAGTCATAATTCTCCAAGCTTGCTAAGTTCGCTAGCTCAATGATTCCTAATGAGGGGGCCTGTACATCGGTTCATAAAAGGCCTAAATGACAACTTGAGAAAGGATGTAATGAACTGAGAGTGTGAATCATACATTCAAGCTTTTGAGGCAACGATGCAGAATGAGCAGTTCATACCCTGAAGTGCTCCAAAAAAGGCACCGGCTCCTCGAAATCCTCCTGATAAAAGATACCATAATGGAGAGAGAAAGATAGCGGACAAGCAGCGCCCTGGTCAAGAGTACAGTTACTGTGGCAAATGGGGCCATACCATAGATGTTTGTCGTTCTACAAACAATGAGTGTTTTAACTGTGGACAAAAATGACATCTGGCTATCAACTGTCGAAACAATAAGGTTCCGCCACTGTACCACAACAACACTGATCAGAATGAGAATCAGAATCCTGTGCCAGCTCAAGTTCAAGCTAATGGACAAACTGATCAAAAGAGAAGACCTTGAGTTTATCAGTTGAATATTGAGCGTGATGCGAGCGGACACGATATTGGTGAGTTTGATTCCTTTGACCTCTTGATGCCTTGATCTTAGACTCCTTGATCTCTTAAGTTTTGTGGACGAAACTTCTTCTCAGTGGGGTATTATATAATCCCCCGCTCCTAGCAGGTTACTTATGGAACACTTGTTACTTTGACCCGATTGAGAATCGAGTCCCGGGGAAAACTTACCACCAAATCAACATGGATGAAGTAAAATGAACCCTTCAAACTGATGTAACGGCTTCTATTGAAATGAGTCCAAGAGTTTTTGTTGGTTTTTTGCTACTTGGTTTTGTGTTGCTTTATATTTTGTCTTGCTTTCGATGACTTGGTTTTCATGATTTGCTTTTATCGCTTATGTATTCATTTCGAATCATATAGAAAGAGATCGAAGGATGCAAACCAAGTATTGTTACAATTTTAGGACGCATAACCAAGGAGTGATCGTTGCATAAGGCTTCCCCATTCTCTCATTCGATTCAATTGGTGAGTGTCTTAGGCCCTTCGATGAATCCTTTAGTCTGCACGTCTTAATAAAGAATCTCTAGTTTACTATATCAATGTTGCCTCACTAACAAGATAAGCTAAAAAGAAACAATATTGCATGCTTCAAGTATAAAACTGCTACCCTACTAGTTACATCATGAACGTTTATCTGCCCCTCTTATGCTGCATATTGAGTAATAATGATGGAAACCTCTTGACTTGATATTAAAAATGAGAAAAAGTGATAGACTTGCTTGTTCATCATTCATCCGTTGCATGATAGCATATTATCTGATAAAAACTTGCATTCATGCATTTGGTCAGGACAACTTGTGCACAAGGTTTATCTCTCGAGCGGTTCCTGGGGCACTGGGGATCGTTCGGCCTGGGAGAGATCTAGATACCCTGAGGCTTGAAGTCCTTACTTACGAGAGGTTATAGGTCTATTAGTAAGATGAGCTTGTACGTCCCAACTGCTAATCCTATGGAGGGGACCATCATGTAGTTAGGGCGCATGCTAGGTTTACCTTCTTGCATACCTAACACTTGATGCCAATATTGATTAATAAGTTTATTCATATATGCAAATTATGTCTAACTTGTGCATTTGCTGCATGGGTAACCATTCGACCGTGTGTAAGAATTATCATATGCATGGTTCAATTTATCGTTTATGTTTCTTTGCATGAATTGTTAAAAAAAACTAGACAACTAGAAAGATCACCTAAAATACTAGCTTCACATGTTTACTTAGTGTGAATTTTCTAGGTGAGTTTGGCCACAGTCGCTCGCCAGTACATGTTATAGTACTGACCCACGTTTGTGGGCAAAATTTTTAGGTTTTGGTAGCGAGAGCTTGGCGAGCATTTTGAACCAGTGCTAGCACATCCATCCCGCGAAACCGTCCTCGTGTTTCTTCCTTAGCTTTTCTCTCTTATGTGCAAGCTCTTCTTCTGCTGTCACGACCCGTACCCAGATATTTGGGCACGAGTACGTGGTTACGGCCAGCCTACGCCGTAGAATCGATGGTAGAATGCTGTCTGGGTTATTTCTAACTATCTAGCATCTCTATAATATAATATGGTACATGTCAATAATCTCAACTCCAAACGGAGGAACAAAATAATATTTCACAATATAACTAAACTCAATCACAATGCAAACTAAGTAAGATAAGCACGAATGGAATAGCAAAGGAAAGAATAAGATATAAACCATAATCTGAAATAATATACAACCCAATGAATCTCAACAATATAATATAATACAAGTCTAACACAATAAACTAGACCTCCTTGGGCTCTGCAACTAAGCCTTCCTGGTCTACCAAAGGATCCTCTAAAGATACACCGTCCTAGGGACCGTAGAATGTGGGACACTGCTCTATAAGCCAATCATCTGGAAAAATATATTCAGTCAGGATTGGAGCAAAGTATATACCTCTAAAAGCAGTTTCAAATACATAATCGAGCATATATAACGAGCAATAGAAAAGGATACAAGATGCACAAGTAGTAAGAATATACAATACAAGAGAAAACAACAATAAGCACAATAAGAACTGGAAAGTAAATACGAAAAATAAACTGTAAGTAGAAAACAAGAAGACTAGCTATGTGGTTTAGAGTACAAGTTCATTATGTAATCGACTTAGGTTGCACATGAGGTAAAAAGGTAACTCCATTATACGTGAGGTGTATAATCGACATGCACATGAGATCAATATGGCTTTAATCACATAACCAACTTCTACTCCCCCTCCCCAACCAATACACATGGATCCAATCACGACACGTTACGTACATGAACACGATATAGTCACACTAGCACACAAAATAGTGGATGCACAAGAAGCACATAAAAATCAATACCCGATGCATACGATGAAATACATGTGACTGAGTACCCGCTAATCACGGTAGGGGATAACACTTCCTGACGGGATCCATATAGTACCAGTCCATGTAACCCAGTATCAGAATCAAGTATGCAGTTCTAGAACGAGTGATATATACACTATCATGAAATAAAAACTAACAGAGAAATATACTCGCCTGAAGTCCTAAGCAAGGTGTGTCTCTCGATGCCCAAGCTGGTGTCACACAACCTATATATGGTATGTTGCATCAATACAAGATTCTAAAATAAAAATAAGTTAAGTTGATACAATTCTAAGTCATAAAGCCATTTTTAGATCAAACCGATGAAATCTATGTTGCAAGAGTCTAAAACTAAGTCACTAAGTCGAAACACTATGAAACTATGCTATACAATCCAAGCTAAGATACTAAAAGGCATTCAAAAAGCCGTATCCTAAGATACACAAGTTCATTTATATGAAAATAGTATTTTAGATATATATACAAGTCATTATACTTAATACTATATTAAAACAAGGAATTTATGATACCTTGGCCTTGCACCAATGCGTATCGCACCTATCTCGATACCCAAACTCAATACCTTGGGTATCGACCCAATACCTTGGTATACCTTGGTATCCCGAGGTAACCCAACTCTAACATATAACTAATAGCAATAGATATATAAAACCCCAAACTAATACTAGCTATAACTAACACTAATATATACATCTCAATATAACATAGAACTAATTATAATACTAACATACATATATATGTATAGCTAATATAACTAACTATCAAGATACACTACCTATTAGTATATGAGACTAACTATCAATCATAACATATATATACTAGTTTACATATCTAACTATCTACATAATCAAACATATATAACTAACTAATTACTATAGTAACTAACTAGACTAAACCAACCCATTATCCAATACCTTGAGTATCCCTCAATACCTTGATATTACCTTGGTATCCCAAGGTAATTCAAATCCTAATACATATAGCTAATATATATAGCTAACCCCCATATACTAAACTATACTAACATAACTAAGCTATTAAAACTATTAACTACTAACATATAATACATACCAATACATAGATACATATACCTACATAATAACTTACTACATATATATATATATATATATATATATATATATATATATATATAATACATACCAATACATAGATACATATACCTACATAATAACTTACTATATATATATATATATATATATATATATATAGACTAATAGGTATATATACTAATACCAATATATATATATATATATATATATATATATATATATATATATATATATATATATATATATATATATATATATATATAATTATATATATATATATATAAAATTATCTAGACTAATAGGTATATATACTAATACCAAACAAACATATTATAGATACTAACTACTTAATTATTCATATACTAACTATAACCATAAACCAAATACTTAAACTCCATGCCAAACCCAAAATCCAACTAACAATACTACTAGCTAACTATCTATAAACCAATTACCTTGATACCTTGCTAACCCAATATCTCAAAACTGAACTGAACCACATTGAAAACTAGCTGAAACTACACAGTGGCGCACTGCACCGCGCGCTGCTGTGCCGTGACTGCACCGCACTGCGCCACGACTGCTGCTGTTATAGCCTCCTGTTGCACTGCGCCGCAACTGCTGCTGCTGTTGCAGCCTTCTGCTGCGCTGCGACTGCTCGCGCTCTGCTGCGGCACTGCTCGCTGCACACGTGCACACACAACCACTCATGCACACACACACAATATATATACAAACACCTATGCTCACACACACACACATATATACATATAGATATCAACTAGTATATACACACTCCTCTATACATATATATATACACAAACATACCTACACTTATAGATATGTATATATTCACCCACATATAATAACTAGCTATATATATATATATATATATATATATATATATATATATATATATATAAACACCTATATATATAAACACAACTACCTATGGCTATATATATATATATTTATGTATACACCCTCACACATAAATACAAACACACACATGAATATATATATATATATATATATATATATATATATATATATATATATATATATATATATATATATATATATATATATATATATTACATAAATATCATATATATATATATATATATATATATATATATATATATATATATATATATATATACATGCACAAATAGAAAAAAGGACAATAAACCAAACACGTGGAGTGCACCGCACCCGTATCACACTAATTCTATGATACGCTTGCGATACGGCTCCAACACACAAAAAAACATACCCCGGAGGATACGAGCAATTCTAAAATACTAATTATGAAATATACGAACTATAATTAGATCCACTACGTATCCGTGTAAAGAATTGATGTGCACAACTTCCCGTGTCGGAGGAAACCCCCAAAATTAACCCGTTTCGTCAAATTGACGAGATACGGCCTACACGTATCCAATTGTGGAAATTACACTAGTTATAAACAAGCAATAAAATGTCATTTAGATCTATTAGAGCCAATGACAACTACTACATGTGCCAATTTCGGAATTCCCCCCAAAATTGGTACCAAATTGCACATAACTTCCACCATAGGTCTCCTATGAACCTAAAACCAATTTTTATGGGTAGCCTATGTATGTGGGTTGGTTTCTCATAGTTAAATCTCATATTTAGAATGTATTAGAAGAGAAAAAACTAAAATGTACCTATTGGGAGATGGATTCTCAATAAAAAATTTCTAAAATGGAAATAGCTCCTCTTTCTAGATCTTGACCTCCTCCTTCTAGATCCTTATTTTCTTCTTGTAGATCCTTGTTGTAGTAGCCTCAATTGATGAATAGAAAAAAAATTTGGGTGGAAATTTGGTGAGGGAATGAAGGAATTTGGAAAGGGAGAAAATCTAGATCTATTTGGAAATATAAAAGTGAAATGAGAGACACTCTCTCCTCCTCTAATAGCTGGTCATAAACCCTCTCCCAAGCAATATAAAATATTCAAAACACCCCTTGGGGCCTCTTATGAAGAAATTAATTAAGGGGGAAGGTTCTAGTCTAATGGTTTCACTAATTAATCCATCCTCCTAATCCATGGGCCTAATTTAATGAGCTCAATCTAAACTAATCTAAATATTGGGTTCATGTAACTAATAAATGGATTAGATCTATTACACAAGTCCAAAATAAATCTATAACTAATAATCAATAAATAATACAATAAATAAATAAATTACATGCACAATATTTAAATACAATAAATCCTAAAATAAAAATACTCGTGTCAATTACCAAACTACCCTTAAATAAAAATATGAGGGTGACATTTGCTAGGTGTTTTATTTTGGTCCTACTAAAAGGATATAATGTGTGGGAGTTGTGTCTAGTTTTGGGTTTGTAAAAAGGGATATAGCCATCTATAGCATATTTTGTAATAAGCCAAGTAAGTACTTTGTAATCCAATCTTCAAGTATTCAATAAAGAAAGTATTTTGTGTTCCTATCAAATATGTTCAACTTTGGTTCTCTACATTTTGAATCTTGTGCCTCTCTATATGTATATTTTTGTCTAACTTGTGTCTTGTGTAGGTACTATGTCTGGTGCAAGTGCAACTTAGGCTTGCACGATATCGCGCCCAAGCGAGGACGATCAGTTCCGTAGGGACCAAGGTGAGGACGATCGACCCTTACGGGACCGGGGCGTGACACATAGCGATGGGAATTAATCCACTAGTATGCAGACCCACACGAGATCGTACCTTCTTCACTTACTCGGACTTCTTCTTGAACTTAAGAGTCACAAGCTTATTCCGTATCTTCTCCCAAAAATTGTCCTGGATCCAAGGTTTCTTACCCTTTCCTGCTGCCACCCTTCTTTGTAAATCATCCATTGCATCTCGTATCTTCTTGCTACAGGCGCCCTAATATGTCTTCCTGATTATGGTATCGTGATGCTCGGGCCACCAATAGATTTTCTGACATAAAAATTCAAATAACAATTAATATAAATAGATAAACAAACAATTAATAAATGAAATAATGTAAAATTTTAACTGTACCTTCATTTGGTCAAGCCAAATATGCTGTATGGCGGGCGACACATCAGAGAAGTTAAGGTAGGGGTTATGGAAGTTTTCCTTAATAATTTTCCCAAGTACTGGAGTAGCAGTATGGTGGAAAACCTAAAAAAAATTAGAAACCAATTACTAGTTGAATAATAAAATAAAATATATGAAATAAATTTAAATTTTAAACCATAATTACTTACATCTCATCAGTGAAGGTCAAAGCTCCTGCCTGAACTGCCCCTCCGGCCTATCTGTGCTGTCGGAGGACAACTCGATCGATAAATATACTGACCACTAGCATCGTACTTTTAGTCTGGATACTCCGGGACCCATCGTGTAGCTGCTGGAGTATCTGATGGACGAACATGCGATGGGTTGACAGCAACTGCATCAGATGATGACGGGGGTATGGATGTTGTCACATCCAATTTTAGGGTAATTACAGATGTCGATGCTGGATTGGTGGGGTATGGGACAAATTGAGGTGATGAGGTGCCTGTAGCCGACGACAGAGTGGAGGTGACTACGACTGATGAGGGGGCAGAGGGGTCTCGTGATCGAGGAGATAATCCATCCCTGAGTAATATAACACTACTAAACTATAGAGGAATAGCGACGCCATTTTACGTCGCCAAAATATCGCTATTCACTATTAGCGACTATCCGACGACGGTATTTAGACGAAAAATACCCATCGGTAAATGCCACGTCGCTAAAAGATTCTGTCACCAATCAATCGAGTTTTTGACTACAAACTGGCATAATTGCGACATCGATTTAGTTGACGTCTATGTGATATTTCAGCGATGGATTAATTAAGCGACGCTTTAGCAACATATATGCGACATTAATTTAGTTTATAATGACGTCTAGATAGCGACAAATTTGCGTCAAAAACTACGTCGGGTTAGCGACGTTATAATGACATTATTTATGTTCCTGATACTGAAAAAAGTCTGATACTCAAGTTTGCAATGGAATAATAACATTACTTACTGTCGGAAGGAAGTCGCCTGTCCGTCGACGTGTGCCGGTAATCCGTCGCCCAAGAATAGAAATTTACTTGGCGACGGTTTTATCTGTCATTAGCATATCGCAAGTACGTTGTAGGTAGCCGCTAAGTTGACGGATGTCCATTTCTAATATGCACATAACTGCAAAAAAAACTTTTACATACAGATATCACAACATGTTTGGTTTATATAAAACCTGGTAAACACTATCAATATATCCACCACCCAGCGCAACCCGCTATAGAATTCCCGTCTAATCGGACTTTCAACGGCACAAGCGCACGCTGGAAACACATACGAGACATAATTCAGAAAAGACGTATAATTAACATAATAAAATTAATCGCATACATGAACAACATCCACAAGTCCACGACCATAAGTCCAAGTAAAATAATCAAAGTACATGAACAACATCCAAAAGTCCATGACCACGACAACATAAATAAAAAATATCCACAAGTCCACTATTACTACAACACAAATAAATTTTAAATATAAAGAAAATTACCGATCTGGAGGTGTTTCCTGGTCACGCAAACGTTCGAGGACGTCCGAAGGAATTTTATTAACTAATTCAGATGGTAGTGAACCTAACGCCTTTGGTGGCAATAAACCTCATCACTGCGTCAACAGATAGAATAGGGCCAGAAGCAGAAGCGGAAGAGATAGAGGCACCAGAAGGACCAAATGTCATGGCGCCAGGGACAACAATGGGAGGAACACGAACACCAGAAGAACTATGCTCCATGGAGGCCTGCATGCTGCTGATCGACTCCTGAATACCCACCATTATGGCCTGCAATATGGTTATCGCCGTAACAATTTGTTCTATCCTATCAGTTTGGCGCAGTAGAAGATGTCGACGGTGGAGGTCTTGAGTATACCGATATTTGTGACACCAAGGAGCTGGTGCCGTAGACACGTTCGCCTTTTCCTCTTCCGCCAGCAGCCTGTACAAAAAGGTCGTTCGTCTGAGCAGCCATGGAAGAGGACGTTGTAGCGGGTGAAGACTCAGTGACACTCTCTTCCACCCCATCCTGAGTGGCCCGAGAGGCGCTCTCAGTCTACAGAGACTGGAACGCAGCCTATCCAATGACCCGTGCTTAATTTTCTATTGGACTTCTAACTTGTAATATAAATTATAATACCTCATATTATTCTAACTTATAATATAAATTGAAGTACTTACAACAGTCTTGCTGGCCTTCTCATCCACGTAGCTCCCGTCCTTCTTCCTCTTGTGCGTATACTCAAAAATATCGGCGAAACTGATACTAACGGGATCTCCCCCTCCTTTGCCAGCTTCTCTGTCTGTGTATAAAATATTAAAAAAATATATTAGCTTGAAAATTAATGTTATTTAACTATATAATAAAAATATTTAAGTACTTTACGTTATCTTACCAGGTTTCGATGGTGCATAGCGATGGGGATCGATCAACCAGCATGTAGACTCCCATGAGATCGTGCCTTCTTCCCTTGCTCGGACCTCTTCTTGATCTTAGGAGTATCGAGCTCCTTCTGCATCTCTCCCAAAAATCATCACGGATCCATGGTTTCTTATCCTTTCCAGCATTTACCCTTTTTTGTAAATTGTCCTTCGCATCCCGCATATTCTTTTTACATGCGCCGCGATATGTCTTCCTGATCTTTGCATCGCGATGCTCGAGCCACCAATAGATTTTCTGACATAAAAATTCAATTAAAAATTAATATAAATAGATTAAAAATAATTAATAAATAGAATAATAGAAAAGATCGCATATGCCTTTATCTGGTCAAGCCATATATATTGCATGTCGGACGACACATCGGAGAATCTAAGGTAGGTGCCGTGGTAGTTTCCCCTAATGATTTTCCCAAGTGCTGGAGTAGCACTGTAGGAAAATAACCTACAAAGAAATAACAACAGATTATTTAGTTGAATCAATAAATGAAACATATGAAAATAACTGCATCAGATGAAATATATAAATTTACTTACAACTCTTTGGTTGTGGCCCACCTCGGATAGTCTAAGATCACGACCACCTAGATTACGTCCACGACCACGATCACCACGATCACGACCACGACCACCAGCCATCTATGATCACGATTCACATATATAGACATCTAATAAATAGAACTAAGCAACATAATATACATCTAATAAATAGAACTAACCAACAAAATAGCTATGAAAATTGAGATAAAAGTATTTTCAGTAAGAGATAGAAGTATTTTTAGTAACAAAATCAAAATCCATCTTTAGGTACATAATGTAGACAATATAGGTAATGTAATCATCGCCATCGTCATCATCATCGTCATCATTATCGTCATCGTCATCATCATCATCGTCGTCATCATCCTTATCAAGCTCTTTTCATCTTTTTTCTCTTATTCTTCTTCTTCTTCAGAGACGTCTTCCTGGTCGTGAACAAGGCCAATAATCTGGTTGTGAGCTAAGTCTTGTATATCAACCTTATCCTTTTCTCTATTTTCTTCGATAATAGCTTCAACATCAATATTATTCACGATATTTTCTTACGACTGCTGTCCCAAATATTGAGGCTCTTCGACCTGGTCCTCATGGTATGCTGGGTCTCCAACATTGAAATTATTTCTAGCTTTAGTCTTACATGCCGCCACCAGTCAAATTGATCTCTACGATGCCTTGGATAACTTATATAGTAGACTTGAACAACTTGACTTGCTATCATAAACGAGTCGGACCCTCTATATCTCCTACGATAGTTTATATCGACAAATCTAAATTGTTTATTAATTTTCCATCCTTAATTTGGTGTTGTGTCAAACCAATCATATTTGAACATAACAATATTTATGTCATATGGGGCCGGATATTGTAACTCTACAATATCCTGAAGTACACCATAATAGTCAAAGTCTGGCTCGTTATCATATATGGTCCCTCTTATATAAATACCAGAATCCTTTGTATTCAAGCCATCAATAAGAAATTCAGTATTTATAGGATTTTTAGTTGCTTTGAACTTGAAGCCATTAATGACATACCCTGGCCAAGTCCTTGCTTCCTTAATCGGTCCCAATGCCAAATAACGAAGGCTCTTATTTATGAGTGTTATTTCAGGCAAGAAAACCTGTAAACACACGTTGATAATAGAGATATTATTAGCGACATATACATAAATGGTAGCGGTAGTATATTTAACATATTATCTGAGTTACTTACATATTTGCTAAACAAGGACGTAAAGTTATAATCAATATCTCTTTGAAGTTTCTCCTCATTAATATTGGGTGTCCTCTTTTTAACTTCATCTCTAAATACACTGAGAGACAAAATCAAAATGAGTTAGTATATTTGTCACTACTACATCCTGAAAATAGGGGTATTTTTGTTATTTTATATATTATAGGTATCGTGTGTATTTATTTTAAATAATGGCATGATATGTGTATACATATTTATTATACTGTATAGTGTTCATTAATACAAGAGTTAGTAGACTAGACCTAGATGCCCACTAGATGGAGCCCTGACCGAAATATAGTGTTATGGATTTAAATTATAATTTTTGGGATTAATTATTTAGGATTATAATTAATTATCGTAATTTTATTTAATTGTTGCGCCTTACCGTTGCTTCGATATTTGGAGCGCTATCCTAGCTTTTGCCTTCCAACAAATTTTATACCCTTGTCCTAGACGTGCCTATCTCCCATTATGACCCTTGTGTAACTCATAAATATGCTATCTTGTGCTTCATTTTAGTCGCACAATATTCGTTACGGACATTTAATTTTAATTCAATATAAATTCAACTTTGTATCCTTGTGCGTTCCAATCGAAATTGGAGACACAATCTCGACCATTTTGTGCAACCCAAAATAGGATAATATTCTATTCTGAGTCTTCTTCATTCATGATACTTGTGTCCCACCTAATTTTAGTCCCATGTACTTCTAATTAATTTTAGAACACCACTTACATTTATTTTAATTAAATTGGGGATACCAACTTTGACTAATCCTATTTTAACCCCAATTTAATCCAAATACCCCATTAATTAAACTCACATGCAAAACACACAATACCCCCTCACCCTATAAAATACCAAACACCAGTTTCCACACTATTTTTCCATCATTTTATGTATTTGTGCAAATACCCAAATTTAAGGGGCTTAATTGAAAATGTTGCACTAGGTGTCATCACCTCATTAATTAAACCAAATGAAGAATCCCCCTCAACCCTTGACCGGTCCAAACCTCATTCTCCTCTTCATGGTGTGAACACAACTTCTTTCATGAGAAATTCAAGCCATCAATTTGAAAATTGGAGGTATCTCCACCACATACTCCCCATCACCCTTCCTATAAAATGTCTTCTCACACACATTTCCCCAAGCAGGCCCTAATCCCCAAAACCTAGGGAAACCCCCCACTTTCTCTCTCCTCCCTTCTTCTCCATGCACAGTCGAATCTCTCTCCTCCCTTCTTCTTCTTCTTCTTCCTTTCTTCTTCTTTTTCTTCTACTTCACTTCTCCTTCTTCTTCATAATTAAACAGAACTGAACCAGCCAGCTCTTCTCCTCAACCTTGGGGGCCGACCCTCTCCACCACCACCGTTCACCTATTTTTTGTCCTACTCCTCACCGAGCCCCTCTTCTTCGGCCATTCCCTGTCCAACCTGACGACAGCCCAGCCACCGTTCCCATCATCTTCTTCTTCATCCCCGTCAGCCTCGTCGACTCGTCACAGCGCCTGAGACCCGCAGTCCGTCGAGCACCCTGAGCCACCACGCCTCACCGGACCGCCGTCGTCATCATTATCATCATCGTCACCATCGTCGTCATTATCACCATCGTCATCATCGTCATCGTCGATCCCGTGCATGCCCGCACAGGTTCGTTCCTGCCCTCCTTCATGATGTTATGTATGTATTAGTATATGTATTTAGTATATGCTTAATATGTATAATTGGTATATATATATATATATGTATATATATATATATATGTATATATATATATATATATATATATATATATATATATATATATATATATATATATATATATATATATAGTATATGTATTCATTTAGTATATGTTTAGTATGTATATAATTGGTATATATATATATATTTAGTATGTATATATTATTCAATTTGATATATACATACTAGTATATATATATTTATATATGTACAGAGAGACCCTAGTGTCAATTACGGATATCCCGTATTTATAGTTGACCATGCAACCCTGAGACTTGTGAGTCGACTGTCTGATCTTGCACAACATTTGCAGACGCGACACCACATAATTAGACGCGCACTTGACCCTAGTTGACCAGTGTCATACCTAGCGTAGCCCTTGAGTTTAATGTATTTATGATTATGTGTTAGTATAGCGACTGATGCAATATTATTATTAAATAATGTCTATAGAATTGTTGGATTGTTCAGACAAGACTTCGGAATCAGGTTATTGGTATTGCCAACAGCAGGACCACAGGCGAGTATATTCTTTGACAGTTTTTATTATATTGATTATCTCTATAATTCTAGTTGTATAACGTACATGATTCTAACACTGTTGTATACAGGAGTTGGCATCATCGAGACCTGTCACGAGGAGTTGTGATTGGGATCCATCGTGCTAGCTGGGAAAATGAGAAAATATTAGTAGCTTATATGATCATACCCAACTCTACTTGCATCATAGCTCACCCACACCACACGTCGGTACAGCCTGACCATTACATGCCTCATAGCTGTTATGTATGATTAGCCTGACTATTGCTCGCATTATAGCTATCCGGATGGTTAGCCTGACCTTACATGAATCATAGCTAGTCATACATAGCAAGCCTGATCAGTCCCAAGACGATCACATGATATACTGATATTTCACACACTTAGCTCGATAGTCTATACATGTATCTCTAGTTTATTGATCTAGTCTTTCTCTATATTCTAGTTACTGTTTTAGCATTCACTATATTCCAGTTCATTGTTCTAGCATGCACATGTATTTCTGTTCATTGCTAGTTGTACCATTGATGACATATGCTCCAGTATTTTTATTTCCAATATTTCTTATTGGCAGTATTTATATCCATCTTGTATTTCTTTACACTGTATTATAGTTTTTGTCAATATACATGGAACTGCTGTTAGTGCTTGTACTTTGCTCCAATCCTGACTGGATATTTTTTCCAGATAGTGACATAGAGGACTTGTTTCCGGCATACTTGGAGATTTGGATGTTATTGATTGAATGTTAGACTATTTATTATTGTTAGACTTGTCTTGTATTTCATATATTTTCTTCGATATCTCATCGTGCTTTATTTTTTGTGATTGAGTATTCCATATTATATTATGATATCTGTATCTCCTTATGGAGTTGGATATTCATGTGAGAGTGATTATCTAGTATTGTGACCTAGACCGCGTTCTACCGCTGATGCTGCGGCGTAGGCTGTACGTACCCATGCACTCGTGCCCAAATTTCGGGTGCGGATCGTGACACATTTTTAGTGGTGGCCTATGCAGGTCAGACTTCACAAGTTGTGTGATGTCGTAGTAGTGCGTCATCTTAGTTGTACTACTGCGTGCCTGCGATAGGATATAGGACATATGATACTAGGATGAGAGAGGATACTCAATCAGAAATATTTGAGAGATTCCTGGGATGACCCCTGAGAATCTTATTATAATTTTTAATTTAAATCTTTCTCTTGTTCCGTTATCTCTCGCTTGTTGTTATTAAATTTGATTCTTGTTGATCAGTTGTTAAATTTAATTCTTGGTGTTGTTGTTAAGTTTGATTTCATATCGAGATAAATTTTACGGACTAAAAATTTATGGTATTATCTGATGACATATGTTGATGAGGACAGTGAGAAAGGTAGAACGTCTACTTTGGTTATGGAGCCTAGAGTTTATCGCAGCCACATTAGCTGTCGTGGCAAAAACGTAGGAACCTGACTTGGATGTACATAATTTAGTTATGAAATTTAGAGTTTCTCGCAGCCATACCGGTTGGCGTGGCGAGGATTCTAGATTATGTGATTATAGAGTTGCATACCTTAGTTATGGAACCTATCGTTTATCGCAGCTATGCTTACTGGCGTGGCGAAGATTCTGAGTGTCATAATTTTGGACAGACGTGTATGATTATCAGATTGTATCTTAGATTGGTTCTTAAAGTATCATCTTAAAATTTATCTACTTCCGTTATTCTAGGACTTTGTTCTATCATTTCTTTTTTGCTAGCAGTAGAGATACCTTCAGTCCCTACTCCAGTTCCTTCTTAAGCTTCTTTCTATTAGGATCCTTGTTAGTGTGATAATTTATGACTTGCAATTAGGTCTGTATCTTGTATCAGTGTTGACTGTTGAGAGTGTGGCTTGTGAGTCTGTAAGTGTTTCTTGGTTGGACATGTGAGCAGTAGGAATCAATCTAGAGTTAAACCATAGCGTAGTGCCTTATAATAATAAGTTCTATAATATGTGTTATTATGGTTAGTATTGGTACTATAGGTAGAAGAGGGAGTAAGGAGTATCAGTGATGGTTCCAGGAGTTAGTATCAGAGTCAGCATGCCAGTCCTGGATAGTCGTAAATTCATGTAGTTGGGTGATCCATGTAAACAATTAAGAAATTGAGAAAATTGTATTAAAAATTAATGGAGAATGATATTCAATTTGATGGTTGATTACTTGGGTGTGTCAAGAGTAAAGAAATGTATATGTATAAAGGGTTTTAATGAGATGCCATGAGTAGAGAAATATCAAGCTTGGTCATTGAAGGTGTGAAGTGTATCACTGATTAGTGTACCAGTCTGTAAAAGATTTAAGAGAAGATACGTATACATCAATCGAGATATGGAACCATATGCCTTCCTTTGAGAGTGAAGTAAAACATATAAATTATAGAAAGTGCAAGTGATCATGAGTTCTAGTCAATGTGACAAGCTAATCTAATAATGAAGCTAGTGTTACTATACCAAGAGTGGTAAAGTGTTCTATATCAAGGTTTAGTTGAGCAATGTGTTAGTAATAATAAGTATCTCGTGTGATGATAGTAGATTGGTGTATCAGTTAATATGGATAGAAAATTATTGGGAGTAATAGTGCAAGTAATCTGGGTAGTACAAGATGATAGGGGGCTACAGCCTACGCTTTTGCAGCACTGAACATGGTTCAATTTCAGTACACAGTTGAGGTTGTAGATAATTGGTGCATCTGTGTGTATTTTGTGTATTAGAGACTGTAAGTATTTATATGTATGCTTAGATAGATATGGATTTAAATTTATAATTGAAAATTGGAAATAAATTAAGAATTTTGAGGAGTTGAGATTTATGTTTTTAAAATTTTTTGAGGATTCAAATTCAATTCAATAAACATAGTCAAAACTATAAAGATTTTTGGAAGTGATTAAAATTTTATTTCAATATTTGAATATTTGACTTTTGAGGAAAGTATATGCATTTTATTTTAAATTGTTCAAGAAGTTAAATTTTGATGATTTTATTTTGAGAATTAAATTTTATGGTGGGTAAGAAATGTTAATTTGTATAAGAGTAGATGATGTGCATGTGTTTAGCTTGAGAATGTCGGAGATGGCACTGCAAACTGACTTGGATGTCCATCTAGAGTTGCATTAGAGGGAGCAATACTTAGTGTGGTGTGTTGCACTTGGTATGCACTTAAGTGATAAGAGAAACTAGTATAAAAAATTACAGTAGGTAAGAGAGCTAGCAGTGGTTGTGCATGTAGTAGAAATAGTGGTACCTAAAGGGATAGAAGTATCAAACTTTGGATGCATCATTAACTATGGTTGTGTTAGCAGGTTCTGTTCTGTTCTTTCTTTCTGTTCCTTCCCATCTATTTGATTGATTAATTAATTTCCTAGTACCATAGCTTGTATCAATGATCTTCTTGCTAGAATATAGTTAGTAGTACACCCCGACAGCGACTGTAGTACCATGACATAAGTAACCATAACCATGTATGTTTTCTTTAGATTGCATGTTGTATAACTGTAGGTAGGATTTTTCATAGACTTTGATTGTTGGGGGTTTGATCATAGTGAAGATTAATGAAGAAGTTATGACTGAAAAGAGAGAGACAATGTGCCTTAAATTTTGAGGATAAACACTAATTTAAATAAAGTTTTGAGAATTTAATAGGGTAGGATTGACAATTTTGTTAGATCATTAATTTTTATGAAGATTATGATATGATTGAATTTGTCATTAAAATATGAGAAATTTAAGAAGATTATCATTATATTTATTTGACTGTAAGGTATAAATTTAAAAAAATAAAATAAAATATTTTGAATATTGTATTTGAAGACTTCGTAAGTATTATATTGGTTGAGTATGGTGTGAAAAAAGAAATCGAGGATTAAGATCACTAATGGATTAGTATTTGAATACAAATTTTTGGGATGAGATTTCAAATTTTATAAATATACATTGATTGGATTTAAAATTAGAGGAGTGGATATTAAGTTTTGTATTTAGTGATTAGCTTAAATTTTTTGAGGAGATTGTGATAAGAATTGAATTTAATTTTTAAATTAAAGATTTTTAGGAAATACGATAATTATAGAATTTTGAATTTTTTTGTGAAATAGCAAAATGGATTTACTTCATGATTATGTGATTTGATGAATTTAAAATTTTGATGGTAAAATAAATAAATAAATGAATACGACTATTGAGGATTTTAAATTTCGAGAACGGAATTCTTTTAAGGAGGATAGACTTGTCACTACCACATCCTGAAAATAGGGATATTTTTGTCATTTTATATATTATAGATATCGTGT
The DNA here is from genome assembly GCA_036927795.1 of Iris macrosiphon. Taxonomy (NCBI): domain Eukaryota; kingdom Viridiplantae; phylum Streptophyta; class Magnoliopsida; order Asparagales; family Iridaceae; genus Iris; species Iris macrosiphon. The sequence continues at coordinate 4,706 of JAYESA010000194.1, read as the reverse complement.
GTATTTATTTTAAATAATGGCATGATATGTGTATACATATCTATTATAATGTATAATGTTCATTAATGCATGAGTTAGTAGACTAGACCTAGATGCCCACTAGATGGAGCCCTGACCGAAATATAGTGTTATGGATTTAAATTATAATTTTTGGGATTAATTATTTAGGGTTATAATTAATTACCGTGATTTTATTTAATTGTTGCGTCTTACCGTTGCTTCGATATTTGGAGCGCTACCCTAACTTTTGCCTTCCAACAAATTCCACACCCTTGTCCTAGACGTGCCTGTCTCCCATTATGACCCTTGTGTAACTCATAAATATGCTCTCTTGTGCTTCTTTTTAGTCACACAATATTCGTTACAGACGTTTAATTTTAATTTAATATAAATTTAACTTTGTATCCTTGGCGTTCCAATCGAAATTGGAGACACAATCTCGACCCATTTTGTGCAACCAAAATTAGGGTAATATTCTATTCTGAGTCTTCTTCATTCATGAAACTTGTGTCCCACCTAATTTTAGTCCCATGTACTTCTAATTAATTTTAGAACACCACTTACATTTATTTTAATTAAATTGGGGATACCAAGTTTGACTAATCCCATTTTAACCCCAATTTAATCCAAATACCCCATTAATTAAACCCACATGCAAAACACACAATACTCCCTCACCCTATAAAACACCAAACACCAGTTCCTACACTTTTTTTTCCATTATTTCATGTATTTGTGCAAATACCCAAATTTAAGGGGCTTAATTGTAAATGTTGTACTAGGTGTCATCACCTCATTGGTTAAACCAAATGAAGAATCCCCCTCAACCCTTGACCTGTCCAAACCTCATTCCCCTTTTCATGGTGTGAACACAACTTCTTTCATGAGAAATTCAAGCCATCCATTTAAAAATTGGAAGCATCTCCGCCACACACTCCCCATCACCCTTCCCTATAAAATGTCTCCTCACACACATTTTCCCAAGCAGGCCCTAATCCCCAAAACCTAGGAAAACTCTCCACTTTCTCTCTCCTCCCTCCTTCTCCATACACAGCCGAATCTCTCTCCTCCCTTCTTCTTCTTCTTCCTTTATTCTTCTTCTCCTTCTACTTCACTTCTCCTTCTTCTTCATAATTAAACCGAACTAAACCGGCCAGCTCTTCCCCTCAACCCCGACGGCCGACCCTCTCCACCACCACCGTTCACCTATTCCCTGTCCTACTCCTCGCCGAGCCCCTCTTCTCCGGCCATTCCCTGTCCAACCCGACGACAGCCCAGCCATCGTTCCCATCATCTTCTCCGTCATCCCCGTCAGCCTCATCGACTCGTCACAGCGCCTGAGACCCGCAGTCCGCCGAGCACCCTAAGCCACCACATCTCACCAGACCGCCGTCGTCGTCATTATCATCATCGTCACCATCGTCTTCATTATCACCATCGTCTTCATTATCACCATCGTCATTATCGTCATCGTCGATCCCGTGCGTGCCCGCGCAGGTTCATTCCTGCCCTCCTTCATGATGTTATGTATGTATTAGTATATGTATTTAGTATATGCTTAATATGTATAATTGGTATATATATATACATATATATATAGTATATGTATTCATTTAGTATATATATATATATATATATATATATATATATATATATATATATATATATATATATATATATATATATATATAGTATGTATATATTATTTAATTTGATATATCTATATATGTATATTTAGTATGTGTTTATACTGTGTAGCAATTAAATACTATACTAGTATATATATATATATATATATTTATATATGTACAGAGAGACCCTAGTGTCAATTACGAATATCCCGTATTTACAGTTGACCATGCAACCCTGAGACTTGTGAGTCGACTGTCTGATCTTGCACAACATTTACAGACGCGACACCGCGCAATTAGAAGCGCACTTGACCCAAGTTGACCAGTGTCATACCTAGCGTAGCCCCTGAGTTTAATGTATTTATGATTGTGTGTTAGTATAGCGACTAATGCAATATTATTATTAAATAATATCTATAGGGTTGTTGGATTGTTCAGACAAGACTTCGGAATCAGGTTATTGGTATTGCCAGCAGCAGGACCACAGGCGAGTACATTCTTTGACAGTTTTTATTATGTTGATTATCTCTATAATTCTAGTTGTATAGCGTACATGATTCTGACACTGTTGTATACACGAGTTGGCATCATCGAGACCTGTCACGAGGAGTCGAGATTGGGATCCATCGTGCTAGCTGGAGAAACGAGAAAATATTAGTAGCTTATATGATCATACCCAACTCTACTTGCATCATAGCTCACCCACACTACACGTCGGTGCAGCCTAACCATTACATGCCTCATAGCCTGTTATGTATGATTAGCCTGACTATTGCTCGCATCATAGCTATCTGGATGGTTAGCCTGACCTTACATGAATCATACTAGTCATACATAGCAAGCCTGATCAGTCCCAAGCCGATTACATGATACGCTGATGTTTTACACACTTAGCTAGATAGTCTATACATGTATCTCTAGTTTATTGATCTAGCATTTCTCTATGTTCTAGTTACTGTTCTAGCATTCACTATATTCCAGTTCATTGTTCTAGCATGCACATGTATTTCTGTTCATTGCTAGTTGCACCATTTATGACATATGCTCCAGTATTTCTTATTGCCAGTATTTATATCCATCTTGTATTTCTTTACACTTATTATAGTTTTTGTCAATATACATGGAACTGCTATTAGTGCTTGTACTTCGCTCCAATCCTGACAGAATATTTTTTCCAGACTGTGACATATAGGACTTGTTTTCAGCATACTTGGAGATTTGGATGTTATTGATTGAAGGTTAGACTATTTATTATTGTTAGACTTGTCTTGTATTTCATATATTTTCCGATATCTCATCGTGCTTTATTTTTTGTGATTGAGTATTCCATATTGTATTGTGATATCTGTGTCTCCTTATGGAGTTGGATATTCATGTGAGAGTGATTAGCTAGTATTGTGACCTAGACAGCGTTCTACCGCCGATGTTGTAGCTTAGGCTGGACATACCCACGCACTCGTGCCCAAATTCTGGGTACGGGTCGTGACAATATTTTATTGACAATATTAAAGATAACTTTCAAAGTCTAGTCACTTACATCTCCAAATATTTTATTTCTTGTATGTCACAATTTAATAATACATATCGATGAGCTGCATCCAACTCATCGTCACCCAACCACTGTTTCTTACTCGCCCCAATAGGCTTGCCCCTCATATTGAATATCGACAAGCCTCCATTGTAACGTGCATCTCCTACGTCTTCGTCATTCCTTGGAGTTTTATTTCAATTTGTCTCGACATGGGCATCGAAATAAATTGAGCAAAAGTTTAAGACCTTCTCGATAATATATGCTTCACATATCGAAGCCTCTATATGAGCGTTGTTTCCAACTTTCTTCTTAAGATGGTGTAGGTACCTAGAAAGACACAATACTTTGAATTAATTTAGAGTAAAAAATCCACTTAATTTGTTAATCAAAAGATGTCTTATATTGATATTTTACTTTTCAAATGGATACATCCATCGATATTGAATAGGTCCACCGACACATGCTTCTTATGGCATATGAATCGGCAGATGCTCCATACTGTCAAAAAAGTCAGGAGGAAATACTTTCTCTAATTTATAAATTGTCAAGACAATTTTCTCCTTAAGTTCAACCATATGCTGCACCGTCACCTTACTTGAACAAATATCCATAAAGAATATAGATAGCTCGTTCAACGGAATTCATATAGCAGGAGGCAACAACTCTCTAAGAGCATATGTAATAACCTTTCTATGAATACGTGGCAGTCGTGACTCTTTATTTCCGTTAGCTTGCGTTCATTGGGATCAACGCATCTAGAAAAATTTGATACATAGCCGTCGAAAAATCATAAATTGGATATCGAGTTGCATATTATCAATCTATCTTCCCTGCTTAATATGAATGGCGCTATTGGCTTCACAGGTCTACTAGCTCCCCTTTGTATTAAGTTTAACTAAGAACGCTTGCATATCTCGGCCATGTCTTGTCTTGCTTTGGAATTGTCCTTCGTCTTTCCTTTAATATCCATAACGGTATTAAAAACATTATCGAACACATTCTTTTCGATATGCATGACATCAATATTATGTCTTATAAGATTATCTCTCTAATAAGATAAGTCCCAAAAAATACTCCGCTTGGTCCAATTATGTCTATGTCCAAATCCCTCGACACGATTGTTCGATATTGGATCTTCTATCATGGTCGGCAAATACTTCACATCTTTCCAAATATTATATCCCGACAATCTAGTAGATAGGCGAAAAAGTTATTGCTTTCCATCTCTAAATGCCTCCTTGTTCTTTCTCCAAGGATGTGACGCGGGTAGAAATTGACGGTGATAGTCAAAGAATGAGACTTTTCCTCCATGTTTAAGACAGAACGCCTTACTCTTTTCCATACATATCGAACAAGACTTAATACCGTGGGTACTCCATCCCGATAATATACCATGTCACCCCCACTTTTCCAAATGAGGGTATTTTGAATATCTATTTATTTCTAGTGATTAATAATTATCATAGTGCTATTTATTTAGATTTATTTTTGTATTATTTATTTATAGATAGTGGGCTACCCTATTATTTAGACTTGACACTAGT
>JAYESA010000193.1:0-354631 GCA_036927795.1 Iris macrosiphon | reverse complement strand
GGATATTTGCCCACAAATGTGGGTGTGTACTACCACATGTACTGGTGAGCGACCGTGTCCAAACTCACCTTAGAAATCCACACTAAGTAAGCATATGAAACTAGCATTATTAAGTGGTCTTTTTGGTTGTCTAGTTTCTTTTTAACAATTCATGCGAGAAAACATAGACAATATAAAGCAAGTGCATATGATATTTCTTACCCACGGCCGAGCGGTTATCCCTGCAGCAGACACACAAGTTAGTCACAATTTACATATGTGCATAAACTTATGAATCATTCTTCGATATCGAAACGATAGGTATGCAAGAAGGTAAACCTAGCATGCGCCCTATCTATATGACGGTCCATGAGTTTCCCCATTATTGGACAATAACACCCCCCAAGATCCCGTAGGACCGGACGTCAGGGTGCTCTCACAGTCCCTTCCGGACCGACCGATTCCCAGTGCCCCAGAAACCGATCGAGAGACTATTACCTTGTGCATAAGTTGTCCGAGACCCATGTATGGCAAGCAAACATTTATAAACCAACTCTTATGATGCACAACATTAGCAAGCATATAACAATCTAATAGCCACACCCCCCAAGATCCCGTAGGATCGGACGTCAGGGCGGACTAATAGATTTATCTTCTTCTTCTTTTACACTTGACACAAACACTAACCATGAATGTTCAATGCACGATATAGTGATGCACAAGTAAATAAGGGGCAACATTCAGTTGAAGTAAAGCATAACTCTATTCTAGCTACATACAGTTTATTTCTTTAGCTTATCTTTTTAGTGAGGCAACATTAGTGAACTAGAGATTCTTTTCATTAGGCATGTGAACTGAAAGATTCATCGAAGGGACTAAGCCACTCATCGAATGAATTGAACGAGATGATGGGGAAGCCTAAGCGACGTTCACTCTTTGGTTATGCGTCCTGAAAATGCAACAATACTTGGTTAGCATATTTCGATCTCTTTCCCTTACGATTCGAAAAGAACGCGCAAGCGAGAAGGCAAAATCATGAAAACCAAGTCATCGAAAGCAACTCAAAACACAAAGCAACACAAAACCAAAAAGCAAAGCAACCAACGAAAACTCTTGGACTTATTTCAATAGAAGCCGCTCGATTAATTCGAAGGGTTCATTGCACTTCATCCGTGTTGATTTGGCGATAAGGTTTCCCCGAGACTCGATTCTCAACCGAGTCGAAGCCGCGTAGTGTTCCATAAGTAACCGTTTGGAGCGGGGCATTACAGTTGCTCTCGAGGGAAAGGATGGCGGTGAAGGTGAAGGCGAGTTGGGGAGTTCTCAGGCGAGGCTGCACGGCGGTCTAGCGGACTCGGGATGACCAGCTCCGGCGGGTTGAAGGAGAGAGAGATGGTGATGGTGGAGATGGTTCAGTGGGGTCGGCTCAGGTATGGGCTTCCGGGGAGGATAGCGAGGCAGTCGGGTGCTGGCGAGACTGGGCTCCGGCGGGACTACTCCGGTCGGCGGGATGGGATCATCTAGGAACTAGGTTTAAGTTTAAGAAAAAAAAGAAAAGTTATATATATATGTAGAGAAGAGTTTGGAGGTTGACCTAGAAAGTTGGGCCTGGTCAACATTCTCCTTGGAAAAGGGCTTTTGCTTCTCAAGTAGATATTTGGAGGGCTAGGAATTCATTGTTTCAAAATGGAGGGCTAAGGTTTGATGAGGGTTGATGTTGAGTGTTACACACTCCAAAATTATGGAGAAAAATTGCATGACCAATCAATAAAGGAAAATAGGGTTTCTTCATGTGTTTGGTCCAATGCGGTGTGGATACCTCAATGCACGTTTGCATAAAAGTGTCCAATAATTGGAAATTACACAAAGTAGGGTTTTTGGATTAATTTAATTAAAATTAATATAATTGATGTTCTAAAGTTAATTTGAAGTACATGGGGTTAAAATTAGGTGGGGCACAAGTGTCATGGATAAAGAAGACTCAGAATTGAATATTATCATAATTTGGGTTGCACAAAATGGGTCAATATTGTGTCTCCAATTTCGATTGGAACGCACAAGGATACAAAGTTGAATTTATATAGAATTAAATACAATCGTTTGCGACGAATGTTGTGCAACTAAAATAAAGCACAAAAGGGCATAGTTATGAGTTACACAAGGATCAGAATAGAAGACTAGCACGACTAGGACAAGGGTGTAAAATTTATTGGTAGGCAATGACTAGTGTAGCGCTCCAATTGTTGAAGCAACAGTAAGATACAATCAATCAATAAAATCATAGCAATTAAATATAAATAAATATCATGCAATATTAATACATTAAATTAAATAATAAAAGGACAAAAATACCCCTATTCTGGAATGCGGTAGTGACAAGTCTACCCTCCTTAAAATAATTTTGTCCTTGAAATTGAAATAAACTAGCACAAGAACAAACAATCAAGCAAGAAATTATACCTCAAGTCTCGAAGAGATACGGATACTGCTTGAGCATTTCATCCTCTCTCTCCCAGGTTGACTCATCTGGAGAATGATGTCTCCATGCAACACGAACCAAGGGAATGGTCTGGTACCACAATACCTTCTCTCTACGATCCAAGATCTCTACGGATTGTTCAGGATAGCTGAGAGTCGGTCAAACCTCGATCTCCGTGTGATCTAGTACGTGACTAAGATCTGTCACATACTGTCTCAGCTGTGACACATGGAACACATCATGCACTCCATCTAGAGTAGGCGGCAAGTCCAGTCTATAGGCCACTACACCAACCCATGCAAGGATACTAAAAGGTCCGATGTAACATCGACTAAGCTTTCCGCCTCTACCAAAATGAATTGTGCCCCCTGTCAGAGAAATTCGTAGGAACACCAAATCACCAACTAGAACAAACAGTCTTAACACGCAATCTAAAAGAAACAATCACAAACCAACATAACAAAACTTCTGAAATTCTAGGGGTCTACGGTGGCTATCGGTCCAATGCCGCTGTCTGTCCTGCACCACTCGCAATCTGTCTCTAATGAGTTTTACCTTTTCTGCTGCATCCATGACCATTTCTGGTCCTAAGAAAGATCTCTCTCCAACATCATCCCAAGATAATGGTATACGACACCTTCGTCCATATAAAGCTTCGAATGGTGACATCTCAATGCTAGCTTGGTAGCTGTTGTTGTAAGCAAACTCTACTAGGTATAGATTATCCTTTCAAGAACCTTCGAGATCTAAAACGCAAGTATATAGCATATTTTCAAGAGTCTGAATAGTCCTTTCAGATTGCCTGTCAGTCTGGGGTGATATGCGGTACTGAACTTGAGCTGTGTGCCCAAGCTAGCCTGCAGACTCCTCCAGAAGTGGGAAGTCAAACGACTATCCCGATCTGAGACGATACTCACAGGAGCTCCATGTAATCTGACAATCTACCGCACGTATATCTTTGCTAGCCTCTCTGTCAACGTACCCACCTTGAATGGTAAGAAGTAGGCTGATTTGGTCAACCTATCTACGATGACCCAAATTACGTCCTTTCCTCTTGGAGAATGTGGAAGCCCTGAAACAAAGTCTATAGTCACGTGCTCCCACTTCTATTCTGGAATAGGTAAAGGTTGAAGCAATTTACCTGACCTCTGTCGATCTGCTTTTACCTGCTGGCATACTAAACATCAGGATACAAAGCGGGATACCTCGCGCTTCATAGCATACTACCATATGTGCTCCCTCAGATCTCGATACATCTTGTTGGCACCGTAATGCATCGAGTACTGACAGCGATGTGCCTCCTGCAAAACCTTTTTGCGCAGCTCTCTACTTGGAACACACATCCTCGTGCCATGTTGTAATGATCCATCATCTGCAATAGTGAAGTCATATGTCAATCTTTTCTGAACTTGTGCCCTGCTACTCCTTAGAGTCTCATCATTATACTGTGCAGCTCTAATTTTATCCATCAGTTCTAATTGTATCTGCAATCCCCACATCTGAATCTCAACACTTGGAACTAGCACTTTAGTTTCCAAGCTCTCAATATCGGCCAATAAGTGTCTATCTATAGTCAAGTATATAGCCATCGGATACTTGCTCAAGGCATCGGCGACTATATTGGCCTTTCCTGGGTGGTACTGTAATAAGATATCGAAGTCTTTCATCAACTTTAGCCATCTCCTCTGCCTTACGTTCAACTCCTTCTGTGTAAATATGTACTTTAAGCTCTTGTGGTCCGTGAAGAACTCCACACGGTCTCCATACAGATAGTGTTTCCATAGCTTTAAAGCGAAGATAACTGCTGCTAACTCCAAATCATGAGTGGGGTAGTTCTTTTCATGGGGGCCTAATTATCTTAAAGCATAGGCAATTACTTTCCCCTGCTGCCGAAGAACGCATCCCAAGCCTTTTCTTGAAGCATCACTATAGATAGTGAAACCTCCTATCCCTGACAACAACGTCAAAACTGGAACTGTTGTCAATCTCTTCTTCAGCTCATCAAATGCGGCCTAACATTCCTCTGTCCAGATAAATTCTATATCTTTCTTGGTCAGCCTAGTCATTGGCTCTATAATCTTACAGAAGTCTTGTATAAATCTCCTATAGTACCCTGCTAGTCCGAGAAAGCTCTTGATCTCTGCTATCGAACTTGGGGTAGCCTATGACTCCACTGCCTCTATCTTCTTATGGTTAACTAAAATTCCATCACCCGTTACCATATGTCTAAGAAATTTATCCTTGTCAAGGAAGAACTCACACTTTGAAAGTTTTCCTTACAGCTCTTCCTTTCTGAGAGTCTCCAAGACTATCCCCAGGTGCTCTTCGTGTTCCTCTGGGGTCTTTGAATACACAAGAATGTCATCGATGAACACCAATATGAACTTGTCAAGGTACTTGTGAAATACCTTGTTCATCAAGTTTATGAATACTGCTGGTGCATTGGTTAAACGAAACGACATTACCGTAAATTCAAACTTGCCATATCTGGTCCGAAAAGCTATCTTCGGTATATCTTCTCCCTTCACCTCTACCTGGTGATAGCCTGACCTAATTCTATCTTTGAAAACACCTTCGCTCCGCTCAATTGATCAAAAAGATGATCTATCCTCGGCAGCGGGTATTTGTTTTTGATAGTGAGGTTGTTCAGAGCTCTATAATCGATATACATGTATACCGTGCCGTCCTTATTTGGTACAAATAATATCGGAGCTCCCTATGGTGATGAACTGGATCAAATGAAACCTTTGTCCTGCAGCTCCTCAACTTGCTTCTTCAGTTCTACCAGCTCGCTGTTGTTGACTCTATAGACGTATTATGAAATAGGCTCCGCTCCTAGTACCAAGTCTATAAAGAATTCAACATCTTTGTCTGGTAGCAAGCTTGGCAACTCCTCTGGAAATACATCCAGGAACTCTACTATTAGAGGATGTGGTAACTCCTCTGCTTCCTTTCTAGCTCCATAAATAGTACCTCTGCTCTGCTTTGCTGCTCCTCTGGCGACCTCAAACTCTGGTTCTCCTGGTGGTCGAAATATTACTCTGCCTCCATGATAATCTATAATAGCATGATGCCTACTCAACCAGTCTATTCCGAGTACAATATTGTATCCCGAAAGTGCCATGACGAGTAAAGTCACGCTCAACTCTCGGCCTCCCAATGAAACTCTCCGATACTTGCAATAATCACGGACTAGGATAATGCCTCCTCCAGTCATGATCTTGCAAGTCCTATCTAACGGTTCCGTTTCTAAACGATGCTTAAGGGCATAAGATACAGATATAAAATAATGGGAAGCGCCAGAATCAAATAATGCAAGTGCTGGAATAGAATCGAGAGAAACTGAAATTGAAATCCCATCTCCAGCTGGCTCGGCCTCCTCAATCGTCATGGCGTATGCTCATCCCTGTGGTGCTCCTCTCTGCTGCTGCTGGTGCTGAGAAAATCTCTGCTGCTATGGTAGAAATGAAGGTCCCCTCTGCTGGCCTTCTGGTACAGTAGTTACACTGGCTGGTCCTCTCTGAGCGGTTGTTCCACCCTGACGAGTCTGAATAGATAGGCAGTCCCTAAGTTGGTGTACTGATGATCCATAGGATAAGCATGTACCCAACCTCTTCCTGCAGATGTCTCTAGTGTGTCCTATCTTACCGTAATACGCACACTGGGCAACAGGCTAATTTTGTCTCTGTGGATGTTGTTGCTGGATGTGTCGTCAAACTGGTGCTTGGTGCTGCTGATGCTGCTGCTGGTACGACCTCTGTTGTTGTTGAAAGTATGGGCTCTTGGTAGGTCCTGTACTACCACTTGTTCCTCTAGAAGTGTCGCGTCCTCTCTTGGGCCTGAGGTCCAAGTCATCTTCAGCAATCTGGGAATCCGTCAGAATACCCTCAAATGTAGCAGTGCGTTATCCCGAAGTACGAGACTTGATCTCCCTATTCAACCCCTTCCTAAATTTTTGTACTCTGTCTCCTGGGTCTCGAATCATCGATGGTACAAATTGACTCAAACAGCAAAACTCTGTAGCGTATTTGTCAACTGACATGCTCCCTTGGACTAAGTCATGGAACTGACTTTTTAATGCTCCCAAAGCTACGTCAAGAAAGAACTTCTCCTTAAAGAGATACTTGAAGTCCACCCAAGTAAGTCCTTCGTCAGTGAGTCTCAGATATGTACGATACCACGTCAGCGCTATATCAAATATCTGACTACCAGCGGCCTCGATCTGAAGAATCTCTGGAATCTGTGCCAAATGCAAGTTCCTCTCTATATCCTCTAGCCAGTCATCTGCATAGAGTATTCCTTCGGTGCCTTTGAACTTGTCACGACCCGCACCCGGTTTAGGGGCACAAGTGCGTGGGTACGTCCAGCCTACGTCGCAGTGTCGGCGGTAGAACGCTGTCAAGGTCTTGATACTATCTAACTAATGTCACGCAAGCATCCAATCTCCATTAGGAGGCACGGATGACACAAATAAGATGAACACATACTCAATCACAGGATCACAGCACGATAAGATTTCAAAACAAAAATTAAAATTAAATACAACACAAGTCCACAAGTAATATTCTAACTTAACAATATCCAAGTCATCAAAATGCCGGAGACAAATCCGGTACCAAATAGTCTACTTAAAGAACTAACAATAAATAATAACTCCGGCTAGACCTTCCAGAATCACAACTAACTACCAAGTCTGCAGCTACTCACCATATGGTCCATAAAGTGTCGGACAGCGGTCCTCTAAGGCATAGTCTGGAAAAATATTTCCAGTCAGGAAGGAGCAAAGCACCACTCTCAAATAACAGTTCCATTAATTGATAATGTCTATAATACAATAAAACATGTCATGCTAGCTACTGAGAAGACAGTGAAATAAATGCAATGGCAATTTAAGAGAGACAGGCAATGTAAAGAGACAGGCAATAGGCAATATGATACAGTCAGTGCATGTATGAAAAATGAAAGAACAAGGAACAGTATCATATACGGGTGATGTAGTATATGATTTAAAATAGGGAACTGTAACTATTCTAAGTGTTTGAAATTTTAGTTTTGAAATATGATCGGCTTGGGACTTGTACGATTGCTACATGGCCTGGCTAATCATGCGTGAGGCGAATGATTAACACCAATACTATAAACTTGTACGATAGGTATTTGATCACATTTCTCACTAGCAATTTCCCTGCCCCCAACTAGTACTGTGGATCCAACCATGACACATCACGATACACGAGCAAGTCAAGTCTATCATGTACGATGTCTAATATACATGTCGTGTACAATGTCAATACGATAATCAAGGTAACATCTCATGACTGCAGATCCAAGCTATACTAGTCCGTGTAGCACAGTGTCAAAGATTCAGATATAATATTTCATGATTGTTGAATTTATAGAAATTATCAAAGAATTGGAAATTATCAGAGAATGTACTTGCCTTGGGTCCTTAGCTGGTAATTATTGGTGTCCTGTTCCAGAATATCCCCTGGGTAAACCAACAGTCCTATAAACATATCATAATTACAACACTTGTATCAGATGCTACCCTAACACACAGAAAAATACAGAATTTGGGACTACTCTAGGTAGGATACTGGTCACCTAATAGCTAGATACATAATTATACTCCTCTTAATTAACATATGTACTTACAATATATACATCAAATTAAATACATATACAAAATATATGTATATATATATATATTAAAAAATATGCTAAGGTTTTATACAAATATATATACCAATATAAAAATATAACTCTACATATATACATTGATACGAAAATACGGTTATTTACATTTTTGTTCATTTATACCAAAATACGTTTTTATTAAATATATACCCATACAAAATATATATACACATATATATTTTTACACCAAAATAATTATACTATATACATGTATAATAATATCCACATACACAAAATATATACTAATATACATATATATACATGTGCATTAATTTAAATACATACTTACTCAATTTATTATACATACTATAATTATACCATTAATTACTAATAAATAATAATATACATATGTATATGGGTATACCAATAATATATATACAATAGGTATATATACACTAAATTGTATGTTGTATATATATATATACATCAATAAGTTAAAATATACATTTCCATATAAAATATACCAAATAATATATATGTATATGTACATACACATACCAAAATACCTACTAAAATACGTACTATAACATAATATTTAATACTGAAACATACATTAACATATTTTATCTGTATACTGATATATTAATACACATAGATATTCAATACGTATTTATACTAAAGCACATTCAATATATATATATATATAATAGAGAATACGCGATATATATATACATAGATACGCTAATAAAAATACACTATATATTCATACAAACATACGCTAAATAATACTCCATGCCTATTATACGTATACATCCACACACACCTATACGTATATGTATTTACATAGCCATATATTTATACACATAGATTAATATATTAATACCTATGCAAAACATATATATACTATACATATTAATTTAATAGTTATTAAACATATATGATACATCTATGCATAACTATAGGAAGAAGGAGGAAGGAGGGAGAGGAAGAGAAGAAACTTACTGTGGTTGGCCGGAGCTCAGGCCGGAGGGGGTGGCAGGCCGGAGATGGCTGTGTTCGACTCGTCGTGAGGTAGGAAGAGTACACAGCGGGCCGCCGGAGTTAAACGGCAGAGGGAGGAGCAGGCCGCCGGAGATGCAGAGGGGGCCGGAGCACGGTCGCCTTGCTGGCCTGGCCGGAGAGGAGAAGTTCAGCGGGCGGTCAGTGGCGCAAGGGGTGAACGCAGACGAGGAGTAGCCGGAGAGAGTCCACCGGAGCAATGGCCGGGTGGTTGATGAATGGAGTTGATGGTGGTGGTGGTGTTTGGAGTTGCCGGCCGGACTGGACGGAAAGGAAAGGCAGAGGAGCAGCAGTGAGGCCGCCGGAGGAGTAGTGCTGACCGCCGGAGGGGATCGTGAGGGGACCGCCGGAATGGCCGAGGTAGGGGAGAAACAGAGAGAGGGCACGGGGGCTCAGCCGCTGGGAACAGGAACTGTGGGTTTGGGGAGGGTGAGTGAACAGTGTTCCCCCCTCCCCTTTGAATTCAAATGAATTCAAAAACTAAGAGAAAGAAGAAGAAGAAGGAAGGGAAAGAGAAGAAGAAAAGAAAAGAGAAGAAGAAAGGAAAAAGGAGAAGAAAAATTTCATACGTAGGAGAGAGGGTGGAGGCTTGTTGTGGTGGGGGAATCTAGGTTTCTTGGGATTAGGGTTTGAGGGTACAAGATATTAAATAGGGAGAGAGAGGATGTGAATGAAGGGTTGTGGATGCACCCAACTAATTGAGAGGTCCAGATTGAACATGAGGGAAATTAATTCATGGGGGATTTAGGGTGAGGTTTAATTAAAATATTAAGGATTCCTCATTGGTTTAAATAATTGGGTGTTGGCACAAAATGCCAATTTGCAATTTAACCCCCTTAAATTTGGAAAATTGTACAAACACATAAAATAACGAAAATTTGGCGGGCGATTCGGTGTCCGGTATTTTGTAGGGTCAAGGGGCGCTGTATGATCGGTATGGGCTCAATTAGCAGGGCACTGGAATTAAATTGGGATTTTAGAATCAGATAAAATAGTATCCTCAATTTAATTAGAATTAAATGCAAGTTGGGTTCAACAATTAATTAGGAGTACTTGGGGCCAAAATCAGGTCAGGTCATCAATATCAATTATTGAAGAAGACTCAGAACAGAATATTACCCTAATTTGGGTCGCACGAAAAATAGGTCAAGATTGTCTCCAATCTCGATTGGAACGCACAACGATGAAAAATAGGGATTTATTAAATAACGTCCGCGACGATTTTTGTGCGGCCAGAAATAATGTACAGAGAGCATAATGGTGAGTTGCAAAAATAGCAGAATTGAAGGCGGACATGTCTAGGGCAAGATTGTGAAATTTGTTGGAAGACAAAAGTCAGGGTAGCGCTCCAAATATCGAAGCAAAGGCAATACGCAAAATATTAAATAAAATACAGTAATTAATTTCAATCTTCAAGAATTAATTCTAAAATAAAGCAATTAACTTCAAAGTTCCATAATTCCGACAGGTGCTCATCTACTGGCTTCTAGGTCAAGTCTACCATCACAAACACAAACGAACATTGTCTATAATATAATATATTAAAGTACACATCACACAGTTATTTAATTTAAATATATACTATTCATGCAATTAATTAATTATAACTACAATAATATTAAATATTGTAAAAAGTCAAAAATACCCCTGTTTTCGAAATGTGGTAGTGACAAGTCTACCCACCTTAAAAGAATTTCGTCCTCGAAATTTAAAATCCTCAAAGTAGCATTTATCATACACATCATTATTATTCCCTCAAAGTTTAAATTCTTCAATCACGAACTCAGTTAACAATTCACAAAGTCTTTCCACAATTTTCCAAAAATTCTGTAAAAATCCTCGACATAGAATCAAAGTCCATTTTTATCAAAAATTTCCTGAAAGTTTTAGCTACTAATTCGATACTCAGAATTTAATATCCACTCCTCAAATTTAATTTTTAATCAATGCACATATAGAAATGTAAATCTCGTCCCACAAAGTTTAAATTTAAACATTTATCCATCTAAATTTTATTTCTCGATTTTTTTTTCCATCAAAATACTCAACAATGCGATACTTGAAGATTCTCAAATTGCAACATCCCATATAAAATTTAAAAATTTATAACTTGCAATTAAATAAATATATTGATAAATCTCCCAAAATTTCCAAATTGTGATAACCAATTTAAACATGTCATAATCTTCTTGGAATTAATAAACCACCAATTATGCAATGTTAATTTCTTAACCCTGTATTTAAATCAATGGTTATCCTCAAATTTAATCATCTTGCCTCTCTTGTCAAGTCATAACTCCTTCATGAATCTTCACTACAGTCAACACCAATAATCACGGTCTAAGAAAATTCTACCTATAGTCATACCACATACAATCTAGGGGGAACTTACATGGTTATGGTCTCATTTGTTATGGTGTTGCAGTCTATGCATCAGGGGTACTACTAACTACATTATAACAAGAATCATGCATCCAACTACGGTACTAAGCAATCAATCAATCAATCAAATAGATAGGAACAGAATAAAGGAAAGAACAGAAACTGCTAACACATTACCTGCAGTATCGGTCTCCTCGACCGTCATCGCAAATGCCCGCCCTGCTGGGGTGGTTCCCTTTGCGGGTGCTGAGCAATATACGGTTCCACAGGTAGCCTAACTGGATCTCTATAATCTGAAGTTGTGCGCTGGCCGGGAAGATAAGGGGCTAGAAGACAGTCCCTTACTCGATGTCCCGCAGCGCCACAGTGCAAACAAAGTCCCAGCCTCGTTCTACAGCTCTCCCAAAGGTGACCTGGCTTCTTACAGAAGTGACAAGTTCGTTGATCCTGCTGTACAGGAACTGGTGCCGGGTACTGCTGTTGATGCTGAATACGGGGATGCTTGGCCGGTCCTGCGCTATCATTTGTATCTCCAATAGTATTGTGACTCCTCTTAGGCCTGAGATCCAGATCCTCTTCTGCAATCTGGGCATCCATCAAGATAGCTTCAAAGGTAGCGGTACGACGACCAGAAGTGCGCGACCTAATTTCTCTCGTTAGTCCCTTTCTAAATTTCCGGGCTCGATCTCCTGGGTCTCGAATCATAGACGATGCAAAATGGCTCAATCTACAGAATTCTGCAGCATACTCGTCGACCGACATGTTTTCTTGAACTAAGTCATGAAATTGACTTTCCAAGGTTCCCAATGCCACGTCGGGAAAGAACTTCTCCTTGAAGAGCTCCTTGAAGGTCTCCCAAGTAAGTCCTTGCGCAGTAATTCTCGGCTCTGTGCGATACCACGTGAGTGCGATATCGAACATCTGACTGCCAGCGGCTTCTATCTGCAAGTTCTCCGAAATCTGGGTCAATCGCAGGCTTCTCTCTATATCCTCTAGCCAGTCGTCAGCGTAGAGTATTTCTTCGGTGCCTTTGAACTCTCGAGGCATCATCCTTTTGAAATCCACTATAGTGCCTGATCTCTGCTGTTGATGGCCAGGAAACTACTCTCTCCAAAGCTTGGAGAGTCACTTGATGAGCATTCTCCATGTTTTCTTTTATCAGCTCGGTTTGTGCCTGGTACGCTTCTGCTTGCACCCTCTGAGCCTCAGCTTGAACTCGCTGAGCATCTGCCGTCACTCTCTGGGCATCTACCATGCCTTGGATCAAGGTAAACATCTGCGTTCCATCAATGGGCAAACCTCCGAGAATCGGAGTCGGTGGAGGAGGAAGGTTGTCCATCACAGCTGCGGCAATCCTCTGAACAGGTGGAGGAGGAGGATCCCCGATAGGTGCAGAAACTCCCACATGCATCGGAGATGTAGGAGGAACTACGGCTGTCTGTCCCTCAGGTGGAGAGGTGGCAGACCCCTCTAAAGCTGATGTTCCCGCTCTCGTAGATCTTGTCTGCGGTGACATCCTGAAGACAGATCCCAAAGAATCAATTTAGGCAAAAATGCGATATCATCAAGGAAGGACAGTACAGTTCTAAAGAACAACATTCAAGATAAAAGATTGGGAATAAACCCTAGTTGTGATTGCACAGGTCAAAGATGCATCCCTGGTCTGATACCTCTATCCCCTAGGTATCACAGTTCTACTTGAAACATACTCACTGCTAGCTTCCTTACTTACTGCAATCGTCGATGCTAGTTATTCTTATCACTCAAGTGCATATCAATTGCAACACTCTATACTAAGTACTACTCTCTCTAATACAATCTTAGATGGGCACCCAAGTCAGTGGGCAGTGAGATCTCAATTATACTCAAGCCAACAGATCCTTACACATGCATCTTATCTACTTATATTATAATATATCTCTCCCACTATAAAATCCTATCCTCAATTAAAATTCCTCAAAATAACTCCTCGAATAAATTTTATAGAAAAATGCATATACTTCCCTCAAGGTTAATTATTTTAAATACTGAAATGAAAATTTTATCGCTTCCAAAAATCCTTACAGTTTGTCTATGTTCATTGGATCGAATCTGAATTCCTCAAAATAAATTTTAATAACCATATTTCAACTCCTCGATTTTAAAGTTTTTGCAATTCATTGAAATCTTCAAAATAAATTTTTTTTTTATAACAATCTCAATCTTCTCAGAATTCAAAAATTTGAAATTCATTTTCAATCTTCAATTAAAATTTTAAATCCACCTTCCGTAGTCCAATAGCTCTAATGTTAATCATTTTCACTGCCCTCATCGACATGCGTTATCAGATAATACCATAATTCAGTCTGCAAATTCATCTTGATATGGATCAACCCTACAATGAAACCAAAATCCTAATTTAATACCTAATTAACAACAATCAAATCAATATCAACAAGGGAGAATGGACAGAACAAGGGAATGATTTAAATTGGAAGTTTTAACAAGATTCTCAGGGGTCATCCCAGGAATCTCTCAAGGAATTGTGATTGAGTATTTGCTCTCGTCCTAGTATCCTATGTCCTATGTCCTATAGCAGGCATGTAGTAGTATAACAAGGATATCACACTACCACGACATCGCTCTAATTGCGAATTCTGACCTGCATGGGCCACCACTAAAAACGTGTTACGACCCGCACCCGGTTTAGGGGCACGAGTGCGTGGGTACGTCCAGCCTACGCCGCAGTGTCGGCGGTAGAACGCTGTCAAGGTCTTGATACTATCTAACTAATGTCACGCAAGCATCCAATCTCCATTAGGAGGCACGGATGACACAAATAAGATGAACACATACTCAATCACAGGATCACAGCACGATAAGATTTTGAAACAGAAATTAAAATTAAACACAACACAAGTCCACAAGTAATATTCTAACTTAACAATATCCAAGTCATCAAAATGCCGGAGACAAATCCGGTACCAAATAGTCTACTTAAAGAACTAACAATAAATAATAACTCCGGCTAGACCTTCCAGAATCACAACTAACTACCAAGTCTGCAGCTACTCACCATATGGTCCATAAAGTGTCGGACAGCGGTCCTCTAAGGCATAGTCTGGAAAAATATTTCCAGTCAGGAAGGAGCAAAGCAACACTCTCAAATAACAGTTCCATTAATTGATAATGTCTATAATACAATAAAACATGTCATGCTAGCTACTGAGAAGACAGTGAAATAAATGCAATGGCAATTTAAGAGAGACAGGCAATGTAAAGAGACAGGCAATAGGCAATATGATACAGTCAGTGCATGTATGAAAAATGAAAGAACAAGGAACAGTATCATATACGGGTGATGTAGTATATGATTTAAAATAGGGAACTGTAACTATTCTAAGTGTTTGAAATTATAGTTTTGAAATGTGATCGGCTTGGGACTTGTACGATTGCTACATGGCATGGCTAATCATGCGTGAGGCGAATGATTAACACCAATACTCTAAACTTGTACGATAGGTATTTGATCACATTTCTCACTAGCAATTTCCCCGCCCCCAACTAGTACTGTGGATCCAACCATGACACGTCACGATACACGAGCAAGTCAAGTCTATCATGTACGATGTCTAATATACATGTCGTGTACAATGTCAATATGATAATCAAGGTAACATCTCATGACTGCAGATCCAAGCTATACTAGTCCGTGTAGCACAGTGTCAAAGATTCAGATGTAACATTTCATGATTGTTAAATTTATAGAAATTATCAAAGAATTGGAAATTATCAGAGAATGTACTTGCCTTGGGTCCTTAGCTGGTAATTATTGGTGTCCTGTTCCAGAATATCCCCTGGGTAAACCAACAGTCCTATAAACATATCACAATTACAACACTTGTATCAAATGCTACCCTACACACAGAAGAAATACAGAATTTGGGACTACTCTAGGTAGGATACTGGTCACCTAATAGCTAGATACATAATTATACTCCTCTTAATTAACATATGTATTTACAATATATACATCAAATTAAATACATATACAAAATATATGTATATATATATATATATATTAAAAAATATGCTAAGGTTTTATACAAAATATATATACCAATATGAAAATATAACTCTACATATATACATTGATACCAAAATACGGTTATTTACATTTTTGTTCATTTATACCAAAATACGTTTTTATTAAATATATACCCATACAAAATATATATACACATATATATTTTTACACCAAAATAATTATACTATATACATGTATAATAATATCCACATACACAAAATATATACTAATATACATATATATACATGTGCATTAATTTAAATACATACTTACTCAATTTATTATACATACTATAATTATACAATTAATTACTAATAAATAATAATATACATATGTATATGGGTATACCAATAATATATATACAATAGGTATATATACACTAAATTGTATGTTGTATATATATATATACATCAATAAGTTAAAATATACATTTCCATATAAAATATACCAAATAATATATATGTATATGTACATACACATACCAAAATACCTACTAAAATACGTACTATCACATAATATTTAATACTGAAACATACATTAACATATTTTATCTGTATACTGATATATTAATACATATAGATATTCAATACGTATTTATACTAAAGCACATTCAATATATATATATATATAATAGAGAATACGCGATATATATATACATAGATATGCTAATAAAAATACACTATATATTCATACAAATATACGCTAAATAATACTCCATGCCTATTATACGTATACATCCACACACACCTATACGTATATGTATTTACATAGCCATATATTTATACACATAGATTAATATATTAATACCTATGCAAAACATATATATACTATACATATTAATTTAATAGTTATTAAACATATATGATACATCTATGTATAACCATAGGAAGAAGGAGGAAGGAGGGAGAGGAAGAGGAGAAACTTACTGTGGTTCAATTAGGTGTCCGATATTTTGTAGGGTCATGGGGCGCTGTATGATCGGTATGGGCTCAATTAGCAGGGCACTGGAATTAAATTGGGATTTTAGAATCAGATAAAATAGTATCCTCAATTTAATTAGAATTAAATGCAAGTTGGGTTCAACAATTAATTAGGAGTACTTGGGGCCAAAATCAGGTCAGGTCATCAATATCAATTATTGAAGAAGACTCAGAACAGAATATTACCCTAATTTGGGTCGCACGAAAAATAGGTCAAGATTGTCTCCAATCTCGATTGGAACGCACAACGATGTAAAATAGGGATTTATTAAATAACGTCCGCGATGATTTTTGTGCGGCCAGAAATAATATACAGAGAGCATAATGGTGAGTTGCAAAAATAGCAGAATTGAAGGCGGGCATGTCTAGGGCAAGATTGTGAAATTTGTTGGAAGACAAAAGTCAGGGTAGCGCTCCAAATATCGAAGCAAAGGCAATGCGCAAAATATTAAATAAAATACAGTAATTAATTTCAATCTTCAAGAATTAATTCTAAAATAAAGCAATTAACTTCAAAGTTCCATAATTCCGACAGGTGCTCATCTATTGGCTTCTAGGTCAAGTCTACCATCACAAACACAAACGAACACTGTCTATAATATAATATATTAAAGTACATATCACATAATTATTTAATTTAAATATATACTATTCATGCAATTAATTAATTATAACTACAATAATATTAAATATTGTAAAAAGTCGAAAATACCCCTGTTTTCGAAATGTGGTAGTGATAGAACTCTCGAGGCATCATCCTCTTGAAGTCCACTATAGTACCTATCCTCTGGTGCTGTTGGCCAGGATGCTGCTGTTGTCGTGCTACTCTCTCCACAGCCTGGAGAGCCACTGATGAGCATTCTCCATGCTTTCTCTCATCAGCTCTGTATGTGCCTTGTACGGCTCTGCTCGTACCCTCTGAGCCTTAGCTTGATCACGTTGAGCTTCTGCTGTCACTCTCTGGGCTTGTAACACGCCTTGGATCAGTGTGAACATCTGTGCCCCGTCAGTGGGTACACCTCTGGGAATCGAAGTCGGTGGTGGTGGAAGGTCGTCCGTCACAGCTGGGTCAATCCTCTGAACAGGGGGAGGAGGAATCCTAACAGCTACAGGTACTCCCACATGAACAGGAGATGCAGGAGGAACTCCTGATGTCTGTTCGTCAGGTCGAGAGGTGGCAGACCTCTCTGAAGCTGCTGTTCCCATTCTCAAAGACCTAGTCATCGGCAGCATCCTGAAGATAGATAAAAAAGAATCAATTAAGGTAATAGATACGATATCATCAATGAAGGATTATAAAATTCTTAATGAAGCAATCACTCAGAATAGCATTTGTGAAGATCAAAATTTCCTAGTGTGATTAAGGATACTCTCATTCTAAATCCTATTTTCTATATCCTATCGCAGGCTCGCAGTAGTACAACTAAGTTGTCGCAGTACCATAACATCGTACAACTTACGAAGCTAGACCTGCATGGGCCACCACTAAAAAAGTGTCACGACCCGCAGCCAAAATTTGGGCATGAGTCGTGGGTACGTCCAGCCTACGCCGCAGCATCGGTGGTAAACGCTGTCTATGTCTCAATAATATACTAAACATAACTCACAACATGTAAATGATATCAACTCCATAAGGGATACAATAAAATAAACATCTCTCAAAGCTCATAATGTATACTCAATCATAATAGCTATAAGAATATAATGGCATGATAAAAGATAAGAAAGAATAACATAAGTCAAACATAATGTCTTAAAATAAAGATAAACTACAGTCCAGCTGTCAAACATAAATAGCCTCCACAAGTCTCAAATTAAACTCCACATAAGTCTCAACATAACTAAAATAACCTCAAAATAAGTCTCAAATGCATAAGATAAATGCTGTCTAAACAGCTGCTGGTTGTGTCTCCTCTAAAGGAATAGACTCCTCTGAGATCTTTGGTGTGTAGTCCGCATTTATACCTGGTCCATAATGTGTAGGACAAAAGTCCTCAAGATCCTCTAGAAAAAATATCCAATCAAGATTGGAGGAAAGTCCAAGCACAAACATCAGTTCCACATATATTGACAAAAACTATAATACAGTGTAAAGAAATACAAGATGGATATAAATACTGGCAATAAACAATATTGGAAGAATAAAATACTGGAAATAGAAATACTGGAGCATATGTCATCAATGGTATGACTAGCAATGAACAAAAATACAAGTGTATGCTAGAACAATGAACTAGAATATAAGTGAATACTAGAACAATAACTAGAATATAAGGAAATGCTATATCAATAAACTAGAAATACGTGTATAGACTATCTAGCTAAGTGTATGAAATATCAGCATATCATATGATCGGCTTGTGACTGATCATGCTTGTTACATATGATTAGCTATAATTCTTGTAAGGTCAGGCTAAGCATCCGGATAGCTATGATGTGAGCAATAGTCTATGAGGCATGTAATGGTCAGGTTGCACCGACGTGAGGTGTGGGTGAACTATGATGCATGTAGAGTTGGGTATGCTCACATAATCTACTAATATCTCTCCGTTCCCAGCTAGCACGATGGATCCCAATCACGACTCCTCGTGACAGGTCTCGATGATGCCAATTCGTGTATACATAGTGTCAAAATTATTTACGGTATACAACTAGAATCATAGAGATAATCAACATAATAAAAACTATCACAGAATATACTCGCCTGTGGTCCTCTACTGGAAATACCAATATACTATTTCCGAGGTCTTGTCTGAATAATCCAACAGTCCTATAGACATTATTTAATAATAATACTGAATCAGTCGATACACTAATATACACACAATCATAAATACATTGAACTCAGCGACTACGCTAAGGGTGCTACTTGTCATCTAACAGGGTCAAGTGTGTGTCTAGATGCACGGGTGTCACGTCCTCAAATGTTGTGCATAATCAGACATTCAATCACTAATATATGCGTCGCCAATACGTCAGTGTACATAAGGCAGTCAACTCACCATTATTAGGGTCACATGGTCAATGTAAATACGTGATCTCCATAATTAACATTAGGGGCATACAGTCCATATACAAATATGTTCATAACTAGTATTAGTAGTTAATTACTTATTTATATATATATCCATATTTTTATATATATTAATTTGATTGTAATACTCATACGCGTATGTATATGCATACTAGTTTGGGTATATTGTATGGCGTCTAGCAATATAACGAACTTGGCATGAAGCAACATGCTAACATCCTAACACACAAGAACAAAATTAGAAGAGAATACTTCACACCTTGGCCTCGGCGTGAACGTGCACGAGGGAGTATTTGACGTCGAGGTGGGATGCTGTCATCGAGTCGTTGAGGGGAATCGGGTTCAGCGAGCTGCTGTCGAGGAGGGAAATCGAGTTCAGCGGGCTCAGGCGAATGGCAGCGTTGTGGTCGTAGTGGTGGCGTTCAGTCGATCAGTCGGCAGGAGGTCTGTCCAGCGGGCTCGGGTGGATCCGGTGGATGGGTGGTTGGGACAGGTGATGGTGGTTCAGGCGGTTGTAGGAGAGGGGATGGCGTCGGGTGGAAGGGATGGCGGTAAAGGAGATCGGGTTTTAGGCGATGACGGGGACGCTGTCTAGGAAAGGGATGGCGGTGAAGGTGCACGCGAGTTGGGGAGTTCTCAGACGAGGCTGCTCGGCGGTTCGGTGGACTCGGGATGACCGGCTCCGGCGGGTTGAAGGAGAGGGAGATGGTGATGGTAGAGATGGTTCAGCGGGGTCGGCTCAGGCATGGGCTTTCGGCAAGGATGGCGAGGCGATCGGGTGCTGGCGGGACTAGGCTCCGGCGGGACTACTCCGGTCGACGGGAGGGGATCGGCTAGGAACTAGGTTTAGGTTTAAGAAAAAATAAGAAAAGTTATATATATATGTAAAGAAGAGTTTGGAGGTTGACCTAGAAAGTTGGGCCTGGTCAACATCCTCCTTAAAAAAGGGCTTTTGCTTCTCAAGTAGATATTTGGAGGGCTAGGATTGCATTGTTTCAAAATTGAGGGCTAAGGTTTGATGAGGGTTGATGTTGAGTGTTACACACTCTAAAATTATGGAGAAAAATGGCATGGCCAATCAATGAAGGAAAATCGGGTTTCTTCAGGTGTTTGGTCCAATGGGATGTGGACACCTCAATGCACTTTCGCATAAAAGTACCCAACAATTAGAAATTACACAAAGTGGGGTTTTTAGATTTATTTAATTAAAATTAATATAATTGGTGTTCTAAAATTAATTGAAAGTATATGTAATTAAAATTAGGTGGGACACAAGTATCAAGGATAAAGAAGACTCAGAATAGAATATTATCATAATTTAGGTTGCACAAAATGGGTCAAGATTATGTCTCCAATTTCGATTAGAACGGACAAGGATACAAAGTTAAATTTATATAGAATTAAATACAATCATTTACGACGAATGTTGTGCGACTAAAATAAAGCACAAATGGGCATAGTTATGAGTTACACAAGGATCAGAATAGAAGACTGGCACGACTAGGACAAGGGTATGAAATTTGTTGGAAGGCAAGGGCTATTGTAGCGCTCCAATTATCGAAGCAATAGTAAGGTACAATCAATCAATAAAATTACAACAATTAAATATAAATAAATATCATGCAATATTAACACATTAAATTAAATAATAAAAGGACAAAAATACCCCTATATTGGAATATGGTAGTGATAACTACTAGTACTATTGATACAAGAATGTTATAAAGTAAGTCTGCCATGAGAAATAAGTAATATTATGTTATCTACTTCACATGCTGGTAATACTGAGAATGGAACATTAAATATTTGTACATTTATAAGTGCATTAGTTCACAATAACTATGAAGGAAACACTTTATAAGCGAGAATAATTATAATTTGGTACCACTGGGCCACGAGAAGGTCTGTAAGTTGGGACCTACGGGTCACTAATCGATATAAGAATGAGCAAAACAAGAAGAATCAATAATGAGAGGCTTTACTAATATTTCTTTACAATACAATTTATGTTTAGTATTTTATTTGTATAGACGTTGCATAGTCATGGATAACTTTTCCACAAGGTTTGGTAAATTTTCTCGAACGAGATATACGGGGCACCGGGATCGTTCGGCCGAGGAGAAAATATAGTGCTTTGGTAGCACCGGGTATAAATGAGACATTCATTGGGGATCGCAACCTCATGAATGATGCTTCATACGCCATTCGAAGTCCTATATGACATGTCCCTCGTGGTACAAAAGTATACCACCAATGACACTAATGTAGTAAGACTGCATACTAACGAGAATATTTATGCAGGCTTAACATTATATCTGTAAGAATGATTCGTATTAATTATTCTGTCGCTAATCCTTATTTTGCAGGGATACGATGAGTGGGTTGTTGGTAAGAATCATTGTTAAGCGATACGTATATATTTTATATATATATTTAGTGTATACTGTTATTTCCAAAGTATGTTTCATTATGCTGCTTAATACTCTAATAATTGAAATAAACCTAGTTCCTAATAGGAACATCACAAAGCTAATATGCATACTTTTTACATGAATAATTAGTGTCGGTTTAGGCAAGTGGGTAGTTTTTGATCACTAGTACGCGATATGTACTGACCTATGTTTGCGGGCATCTCCAGGTACTCAGCATTAGGAAGTGGCTGGAACGGTTATGAGGTATCGAAGCATTATTAGGGCACGCAGAAGCTCTTCTTCCATTGGCGGTATCTTCTGTTATAAAGGGCATAATGTATGGAACAGTATAATTCAGTTGTATTAGTAAGATAGTAAGCCAAGACAGCAAATATTAATATAAGCAATTTGGTTAAGTATCAGTTGTATTTGAGAGCTTTGTAAGTCATGTACTCAATTATCTTTATCAATAAAGATAGGCTTTTTATTATATTCTTTGTAACTTTAATTGGTCTTTTAATTTTACTGCGATATTGCTGTTTCTGAGATATACCCTGCCTTATCTATCTTCTTGCCTTGTACAAGTATAATCTAGGCTTGTACGAAGTCACGCCCATGCCTACTTTTGATTTTTCAGAATCGGGGCATGACAAATTGGTATCAGAGAACAGTTAATGCGTCCTTGGACTCTGCAAATTCTAAATCAAAAGTTGTTTCCACGATTACTCAATAATGCCTCTGCGAATACTCAAAGTTGCACTAGTGAATATTCAAAGTCTCTTTCACGATTAGTGTTACTACCATATTTTTTATGAGAGAGTATTTTGGTCATTTCATAATTAATTAAATATTATGCATAATAATAATTATTTATTATATTATTCAATTATTATTATATATTAGATTATTGGTTTGGACTTGTGTTGGTGGATCTAACTAGTTTAGATTAGATCCATGGACCAACATTTATTATTTGTTAGAATTGAGCACAATTAGAAGTCCATTTATTAAGAGGATAATTAATTTAATTAAACCATTAGACTAGATCCTTCCCTCCTTAATTATTTCTTCATGAAAGGCCCCAAGGGGTATAATGAATATTACATAGTAGCGGGAGGGAGGGGCCAAAGGGGCCGACCATATAAAAGAGGGGGAAAAGTTTCTCTCTCTCTTTTTTCATTTCAAATCTAGATCTAGAATTCCCTCAACCAAATTCCTTCATTCTCTCATCAATTTTCTACCAAATTTCTTCCTAATTCCTTCCCAAATCATCATTATAGGCTAGTAGAGCAAGGATCTACAAGGAGGAAGTAATGATCTACAAAGAGGAGCAAGGATCTACAAGTTGAAGGCTAAATTTATCAAATTTGGAGGTTATATTGGGAATCCATCTCCTAATAGATAAAATTTAGTTTTTCCTCTTTAATTAGGTTCTAATATGAGATTAAACCATGATAAATAATCTCATATGCATAGGCTACCCATAGGAATTGGAATTAGGTTCATAGGAAGCCTATGGAGAAAGTTATGGTGCTATTTGTGTAAATTTTGGGGAAATTCTGAGATTGACACTTGTTGTGTTTATCAATTTATCATATAAACCAAATTGACTTATGTTTGCTTGTTTGTGGATAGTATTGTATCCACAATTGGATATGTGTAGGTCGTATCCAAACAATTTGGTGATACGTATTGATTTGGGGATTTTTTTCTCCAACACGGGCTTTGTGCATGTCATATTTTGACACGGACATGTAGATAATATTTTACTCCTCGTATTATTAATATATAGTATTTTAGACTTGCTCATATCCTTTGGGGAACATTTTTTTGTGTGGTGGACTCGTATCGCAAGCGTATCATAGATCGAGTATGATACAGGTGTGATGCACTCCACGTGCTTGTTGTGTGGCATTTCTAGATCCAATCTCCTTTTTTCATAGCTATTAGTATATTAATTATCATAGTATATATGTATAACTATATATATATTGAGTTGTATATTTCTTGTGTTGTTCATATGATATATATATATATGTGAGTTATAGATATATACTATATACATAGCTACGTATGTTGTTGATATTTATATATATATATATATTCATAGAGAGTGTAAGAATGCATATATATATATATATATATATATATATATATATATATATATATATATATATATATATATATATATATATATATATATATATATGAGGTGTATACGTAGATTGATATATATGTATTGATGGTTATATGTTATATACATAGAGATAATGTATATGGAGATGTGCTATGTTGATATGTATATATATACATAGAGGTGTTTATATGCATGCATAATTGTGTGTGAGTAGACAGTTATATATATATATATATATACACATATCTAGTTGTATATTTGTTTGCGTGTGTGTGTGTGCAATATTTAGAGGGGGTCGGGCAAGCCACAGCACAACAGGGAATCAAGCAACTCTGTAGTATAACAGCAAGCAGAGTAGTTGAGCAGCTGCAGCTTATGCAATACAGTGGCATTCAGCATCGAGCAAGTGCATCACTTGCTAACTGCAGCAAGTAGCAGCAACACCATCGACAGCAAAGTGATTACTTGGTAATATGTATCTAAGTGTGTATATATGCATATTAGTATATAGCTAGTAGTTTGTATTAGATTAGTATATAGTTTTGAGTTGAGTAGTTAGTTATATACTAGATATCACATTACCTTGAGATGCAAAGGTAAATGTTAAGATATTGGATCAATACTCAAGGTATTCGAGTTGGGTATTGAAATGGATGTTTAGTGGTGCAAAACCGAGTTGGTTCAAAGCCAAGGTATCCACTTAGCCTTTGTAATTATGATTAGTATATTTAATATTGATTATATATGCATATTGTGATATTCTCATATCTCTTGTTTGGGTATTCTGAGATACGATATCTTAGTGTGTTCTTAGTATCTTAGATTTAATTAGTATGACCTAGTTTCATAGTGTATGGACCCAAAATTTTAGAGATAGACTCATGCAACCTAGAAATAGGTAGTTTGAGCAAGTTTTACCAGTTTAACTTAGAGTTGAGCTTGTTTTACTATTATGACTTAGAAATGGCTCTTTGACCAAGAAGTTGACTAGTTTAACTTAATTTTATTCCGAAACCTTGTATTGATGTTATATTCTATATCTAGGTCTTCGAGGCACCGTACCAACATCTTTGATACTATTTACTGGACTTTAGGCGAGTACATTCTCTGATAGTTTCTTATTTATGATATCCTCTATGTTCATTGTATCTAGTGTAGATATCCTTGATTTCTCGACACGATGGTTACACGGATTGGTATATTCGGATCTTATCATAAGATGTTATTCCTTGGTATATATGGTGTATATTGTACAAGCCTTGTTTCCTTGTTTCTTGTACATGTACAAACACTGATGGGAGACTAGCTACCTTTCTAGAGAATCTTGTACAATAGCGTACCATGGTTGGATCCCCTATACCATTCGGGGGTGGAGAGTATTTTGGTGTAGATATGTGATCATACCCTCCTTGTGAATGTCTTGTTCCTTATGAGTGTTGGTCATACAACGCACGTATGACTAGCTAGGCCCTTATCCTTGTGCAAGTTCCCAAGCCGATCACATGTTAAAGCTAGTACTCACACACTTAGTCATTAGTATTCTTGTTCATTATTATTTTGTTCATTTTTGTATTTATTCCAGTATTTCCTTATTGTATATTCTTGTATCTATTGCTGTATCTTGTATATTTATATCTATTTACTGTTACATAGATTATATCATTGATTAGAACTGCTGTTAGAGATGTACTCAGCTCCTTTCCTGACTGGATATATTTTTCCTAGATGATACTGAGGAGTGGTACCCTACTCATTACGGGCCTCAGGATATTGTGGGCTTAGAGCCAGAGACCCTGGCTTAGGAGAGACTCATCCCGACTGAGATAGATGACCCGGGACTTAGAGTATCTTAGTCATTCTCTTGTACTGGATTTGTCTCCAGCTTGCTGTTTAGTATATTTTTCTCAGACTCATTTATGATATTATTTTGCCTCATGAGTTGTATTGTGACTATTCTATTCTGTTATCATATTCGTGCTCATTTCCATCATAGATCTGTGATTGAGTATATTGACATTATTGGTAGCTTATTATACTATTAGTAAGATTACCCAAACAACGTTCTACCGTTGATTCTGCGGTGTAGGCTGGGCGTTGTTCCCGATTTGCATCCCTACACCGGGTGCGGGTCGTGACATATTTTTGTGGTGGCCCATGCGGGTCTTCGAGGTCGTAATTAGTATGATTCATAGTACTGCTCTGAATTAAGTACTATCATGAGTCTGTTTCAAGATATAGGCTATAGGGTATAGGCTGAGAATACTCGATCACATATAGGAAATATTTTTTTGATTCATTCAACTGTTCTTCCTTGATATTGATACTTGATCTTTAAACTGTCCTTTCTTTGAGTGTCTTACATCATGTGCCATATTGATTCTTTCCTTCACTTTGTCTTAGGATGCCGCCTAAGACTAGATCACAACAGGGGAGAGCAACTTCTGAGAGGTTTATGACTTCCCGAGGGCCTGCACCACTCACTTCTCTAGTGATTGGAGTGTCAGCTACATTCAGAGGTCTACCTCCTACTCAGAGGACTGTGCCAGCTATATCTGAGGGATTTTTACCTCCACCTTTCGTGCCAGCAGATTCGACACAGATGTTCACACTATTTTGTAAGATGTTGGAGGTGCAGAGGGCTCAGTCTGAGGCACACCAGAGACAGAATGACTTCTTGTGGTAGGACATCGAGAGTGCTCATCAGCTTGATCGTGCCGTAGTAGAGAGAGGAGTTCCGGTACAATAGCAGGTTGCTCCCTTCGGCGAGGCAATATTCAGGACTTCAAGAAGCTGGAGCCTAGGGTCTTCAAGGGGTTCGAGGGCATCTTCTACGCTGATGATTAGCTCGATAACATTGAGCGTCTCATGAGGGTATCCTGTCTTTTGGAGGATCTGAAGGTTGAGCCGGTAGGACTTTAACTGTTTGACGTCGCTCGCACTTGATTCAGGAATGAGCCAATTTTTGCTGACGCCGGACAGTCTTGGGAGATGTTCAAGGACCTCTTCAGGAAAAGTTCTTTGCTTGGAAGACAGATTAGACTTGGGGAGGCAGTTTGAGAACCTCATTCAGGGGAGCACGTATATAGAGAAATATGCTACAGAGTTTGGCAGGTTGAGCCGATTTGCGGAGTATTTCATGAGAGAGACAAAGATTCGGGCTATTTGTTTTCACGAGGGTCTAAACTGGGAAGTAAAAATACTCGTTCCGTCTTTTTATTAGACATACTCGAAGATACTTGCGGAGGCATACAAGGTTGAGCCAGAGTTGGGTTTGAAGCCCAAGAGATATCGCGATTCTTTTCTGGGGGCTAACAGCAGCACAGTATCTACCAAGCATCCTCATTTCCAGTCCAGGCCTTTTCAGCAGCCGCAGCAGCACCACACTCTTGCTAAGGCTCCGTTTTACCATACACCACAACAGCAGAGACAGTTACAACAAGCTTTCTGCCACTTTTGTAAGAAGCCCGGCCACATCTGGGAAGTCTGCAGGAAGAGGTTAGGAGTTTGTTTGTATTGTGGTACCGAAGGGCATCAGCTGAGAGAGTGTCCTTCCAACCCTCGTCGTGTAGTTCAGGGAGAAGCTCCTTCTACAAGGACACAGGCGAGACCACCTGTAGTACAGCCGAGGGGACCACCGCTTCCTACCCAGCAACAACGTTACGTCCAGCACCAACATCCGGGAGGTACATGTCAGGGATGAGCGTTTGTTATGACAGTCGTTGTAAACACCCTAAATTTCAGGAATAAAATTTATATAATTTTTCGTATTTTCGGTATTTTTCTAGAATTTAAAGCTAAGGTAATTTGGGGTTGAATAATTTTAAGTGTGGCTAAATGGGGTTAAAATATTCTGGAAATAGAAATTTATTGTGTATAATGGAGAACCGGACGCATGGCATTTTTCGGCGAATTTATTGGACACCGGAGCAGCGTATCGAGGACCTTTAGCTAATTGGATTGTGAACCAGACCCAAATTCGAACCAACCCGAACCAAGCAAACCCGAAACCCGCGTGGAAACCCTAGCCCGCCGGAGTTCCTGTAGACCACCTATAAAACCTTCTCGGTTTTCGTGCCCAGCCTTGGAAATCATCCGCCGTCATCTTCCCCGATCGACCCTCTCCCTCCTCCGCCTCTCTCAGGCATCGACCATCCGCCGCGAGCAGAGTCCGACTCCCCCATCCCCGTCAGACCCTCCGCCCTCGGCCGTCAACCATCCCACGGCTCCACCGCACCCTCCTCCCTGCTCGAGACCCCGCCTGGAGACAGCCCCAACCCCGCCGGCGTAGCACCGAGCCGACCCTAGACGCCTCGACGACCTACCCGCGGCCGTCCCCGAGCGCCGCCGAGCCGCTGAGGACCGGAGTCGACCCCGCTGTCGACTGATTTCCCTCCGCGACCGACTCTACAGCAGTATCCGCGACTATCCCCGAACGCCGCCGACCTCGCCGCTCCGCTGCCCTCCCCGAGCCGAGTCCGACGAACCCCGCTGTCCCGAGTCAGACCCTAGGTCTGGACACAGCAACCCGACACGCGATGACACGACCAGGACACGGAATTGACGCGTGGACACTTGGAAAACAGAATCCACGGAGCCCTGTACAGGTACTGTTTTCTCCCTACTCGCGACTCTGTTTTCAATTCCGTCGATTGCTATGAGTAGACTGTATACCCCTCTCGGTGCCCGTGCAATTCGCTCGGTGCATCGCATCTTGTAGTGGTCGTACACCGCGATCCAAAACAGAAAAAAATAACGCCCTGTTTCACCCAGGAACTGAGTCCGCCCCGCCAAACGGGACGACTTGGTCGCACGTGGTCTTTACCAAACTGTGCGCGACGTTGATACGGTCGTGTAGGATTTCGCAGAAGTCGATTCGGAGGTGCGTGCACCCCGGAATCAACGCGTATCCGCCAACGACACCCCGTATCCGTCGATTCTAAAACATGCTGTAACTTCGTGTACACACGTCGGATCGAGACGAAACTTGCGCCATCGGATCCGTAGTAATACGCTGGTCCTGTGAGCCAAGTTTGGTTCGATTCTGAGGACGTTGACAAAATCACGTATCGTGGGCCCCACAGGCTCCACTTGACGGGTGATTTTGTGATCGGCTCATCGGAATCCAATTCTGGAAGTTCCGTTGGGTTCGTATCGTCGTTCCTGACTTGTAGACACTGAGTTTGCGGAATTTGGAGACCCTTGACCCTGACGCGCTTTTCGGTGCAAAGTGGGCCCACATGTGGAACCCGTTTTGGCCCGAAAATGACCTTTTTGCCCCTGTGTCCAAATTGGACGTAAGGACAGGCATTTCCAGCTATTTGACATCTTCTGAGACTGTTGGTGATGTTTATTACAGCTTTTGGATTAGTACCTACCGGATCCACTGATACAGGGACAGTCGTTGGTTTTCGGACATCAGGCAAGTGTACCTTGCCAAACTCTGCAGTTTAGTTATCTATTTTTCTGGCTTATATATATATTGTTGTGCATGCTCAACCTAGGACCGTGTGACGTACTTAGTGTCCAATTATCAGTCGGGTGCCGACACTGTACGCAGTGTTGGGTACGGTCATCTAGAGATGGACATCCGTGACACTTTATTCTCGTACTTGTCTTATCAAGTACTCTATGACCCAGGACACTGGACACTATTCATGAGACAGGATTTTCCCGAGATATTCGTGGTGATTCTGTATAGGATATAGGACATGGACATTATATTCTTAGATACTGTATGACTGGTTGCATTTAGCTATGATCACGCTTGACATGGGCATGAGACGTTATGGTCATGATATGCGTGGTTACATTGGGTGGGGAGAGACACACAGGCTACAGGCTGTATTTATGTATATCTTCTATTATTGAGAGGTCGTAGACTCTCGTAGCAGAGCTAGACCCACTACCGGTTATTACCGCTACCGGCTCCCCGACACAGAGCTTGTAGTGGCTCAGCCTGAGACTAGTGCTGCTCTCACTTGCATTTACACTTAGATGGTTACATATTTACCCCTTTGTTTCATTTAGTTATATGTTGCTGCACTGCTTATCTGTATTTATTGGCATGAGCTTTCTTGTACCTTGCTATGTCCCCTGAGGACCTGGATCCGGATTTTTGTCCCCAGATTTTGCAGACGAGGTTTATCCCGAGGTTTACGGGACCGGAGCAGGAGCTGATCCAGGAGTTGTACCACCATCCGAGGACGAGGTCTTAGCTGAAGACTTCTCTTGAGCATCCTTGTTTATGCTCAGCTTTTATTATTTATTTCAGTCTTTGATATTCTGGTCAGATGAACCATTGTACTAGATATTTATCGGGTTGTTCCCCGAAGTACTATGTGAGACTGGATGATGATTTACATTCCTTGTTTATTCTGTGGATCATGTTTATGTCTTGTGTGGATGAGATTAGTTGTACCATGATTGTCGTAGACTTGTTTTACAGCTTAAGTATGCCCTGATGGATCCTTTATAGTGAGTTGGTCCATCGGTGCGTACTGCTGGCCGTTGACACGCGTCTGGTCCCACGGTATTTTGGGACTGGGGCGTGACATGGTTTTTGTGGTGGCCCATGCAGGTCTACGACTAAATTGTTCGGTTTCAACTTAGGGACCGAACCAGCCTGCCCTAAGGATAGGATAAGTTCTAGGTTCTCATCCATTATTTAACCATTGTTGAACTCTATATCGAACTCGAAATATTTTTACTTGAACTGCATCCTGTATTGATTCCTCTGAGCGTTCTCATAGTTTATCTTTTGATTTCAGAGCAATGGATTCTGGGAACAGAGATGATATTCCTTTGGATACGCCACACGACGCTGTGGTTACTTATGGAGACGGAGTGACTCCAGGGAGTGGAGGACCAGCATCGCAGAGCGATCAAACCGGACAGCCTAATCCAAGGTTCCGGAGAGATGACATCCCACCTCCACCACAGTTCACTCCCCAGATGCCAGTATTTCCGCCAGGACAAGCCATGGACGGACAACAAATGTTCCAGATGATGTATGCTATGATGCAAGCACAGCAACAGATTCAGCAGGAGGCCCATCGGCAGGAGGCCGAGTATCTGAGGACCAGCCTGGTATCCGCATTGGAGCAGGCAAATCCCCCAACGAGGCGAACAGCGACGGGATCTATCACTGATTTCCGTCACCTCAAACCTCGCACATTTTCTGGTAAGGAAGGGCCAACGGAAGTTCATGAGTGGCTCACCAATATTCAGCATCAGTTGGAAGCCGCTGAACTTCCGAGAGAGAAGTGGATGACTGCAGTTAGAATGCAGTTAACTGATAATGCGCATTACTGGTGGCCAGCAGAGGAGAGGAGACTTGGACAGGACAGAGTCACATGGGAAGAGTTCTCTAGACTCTTCCAAGAGATGTACATCCCGGCAGTCGCACGGTCAGAGCTCAGAGACAGGTTCAACCGCCTTATCCAAGGCAGCATGTCAGTAGAGGAATACAATGCAGAATTTATTCGCCTGAGCCGCTTTGCCCCAACACTGATTTCAACGGAGGAAGAAAAAGCAGAGAAGTTCTTTGACGGATTAAAGTTCGAGCTTCAGAGAGTGATTGGATCGGTAGCACCTACCTCTTATACCGATGTTCTTGCAGCAGCCCGACGCTTGGAGCGCGTCGCTAGAAGGGAGACTAACCTGAAGAGGCCTATCACAACAGCACCATCCAGGCCAGCACATGGGGATTCAGTAAAGCGAACCCAGAGGGGTATGCCAGATAGAGCCGCACATAGAGACAGACCTCTTCCTACTTGTCACCACTGCGGCAAGGTAGGACACATTAAGAAGGAATGCAGGCGTAAGTTGGGATTATGTTTGAGCTGCGGATCCAGCCAGCACTTTTCCAGGGACTGTTCTGAACGCCGAGACGGAGCACCAAGACTAGCATTGCCTGCACCACGACCAGCTTATCCAGCAGCAGGAGCCCAACAGACAGGAGTTGGTGGGGTCAGACCACCAGCCCCCGGAGGGAACCAGCAGAGACCACCCCTGGCACCACAGGCAGCCCTATTTCATCAGCAGCAGCAGCAGCAGAGAGGTCCAGCTCAGGGACGGGGACAGGCATTCCCATTAGCTGTTGAGGAGGAGGCTACAGCAGGCGAGGTCATCGCAGGTACTATTTTAGTAGCTTCATTACCTGCAGTAGCTTTATTTGATTCTGGAGCATCGCATTCATTTATAGCAGCTAGCTTTGTAGCCACCCATAAAGTAGCTACCGCACCCCTTCCGAAGATGAAGAGAATTCTTACGGGAGGCGGTATTATTCCGGTTAGTGACGTCTGTAGATCATGTTCTGTAGTAGTTTGTGGCCGAGAGATGCGAGCTCAATTTTTGATCTTTTCTATGCCGGATTATGATGTCGTACTTGGTATGGACTGGTTGAGTCAGTACCATGCGACTCTTGATTGCCGACTTGGGCGGGTTATATTTAGACCGCCTGGACACCCAGAATTCGAGTTTCTCCGAGGAGCAGTAGAGCAAGGAGTTCAGCCTACTCTTAGGGTATTATCTGTAGAAGAGGAGATAGGTTACCCAAAAGTCATATCAGGTTTTGTGGATGTATTTCCTGATGACCTTCCAGGTTTACCGCCTGATCGGGAAATAGAATTCACAATAGACTTAACCCCAGGAGCAGAGCCAATCACTTCATCAGTTTATCGGCTAGCACCTAAGGAGTTAGTGGAGTTGAAGGAACAGGTAGATGATCTGTTGGAAAAGGGTTTCATTCGCCCCAGTGTTTCACCTTGGGGAGCACCCATCTTATTTGTGCCGAAGAAGGATGGAACAGTACGGTTGTGCATTGATTACAGGGCACTGAATGCTGTCACCATCAAGAACAGGTATCCCTTACCACGCATTGATGATCTATTCGATCAATTGAGTGGTGCAAGGGTATTCTCGAAGATTGACCTTAGATCCGGCTATCATCAGATCAAGGTGAGGAAGGAAGACATCCCTAAGACAGCTTTCAGGACGAAGTATGGGCATTATGAGTTCTTGGTGATGCCGTTTGGTTTAACCAACGCACCAGCAGTGTTTATGAGCTTAATGAACAGAGTCTTTCATCAGTTCTTGGATAAATTCGTAGTGGTGTTCATTGATGACATTCTCATATATTCCAAGAGCCCTGAAGAGCACGAGGAGCATCTCAGAATCGTGTTAGAGACCTTGAGACAGGAGAAGTTATATGCCAAGTTCAGTAAGTGTGAGTTCTGTATGGACAGAGTGCCTTTCTTGGGACACATCATATCAGGAGAAGGACTCTCAGTGGATCCAGAGAAGGTTGCAGCAATTGAGACATGGCCTACACCCACATCAGTCGCAGAGGTGAGAAGTTTTCTCGGACTTGCGGGATATTACCGAAGGTTCGTAGAAAATTTCTCAAGGATTGCAGAACCAATGACGAAGCTGACACGAAAGGATCAGGAGTTTGTATGGACAGAAGACTGCCAGAAGGCTTTTGAAGAACTAAAGAGAAGATTAACAACAGCACCTGTCTTGACTCTTCCTACAGGGTCAGGAGGTTTTGTTGTTTACAGTGATGCATCAGGCAGGTGGCTAGGATGTGTTTTGATGCAACATGGGAAAGTTATTGCTTATGCGTCAAGACAGTTGAAAGACCACGAGAAGAACTACCCCACACATGATCTGGAGCTAGCAGCTGTTATATTTGCACTGAAGATATGGAGGCACTACCTTTATGGAGAAAGGGTAGAAATCTTTACTGATCACAAGAGTCTGAAGTATGTGTATACACAGAAGGAGCTTAACATGAGACAGAGACGCTGGCTGGAACTGATGGTAGATTTTGACATCGATCTGCAGTATCATCCGGGAAAGGCGAATGTTGTTGCAGATGCACTCAGCAGGAAGCCTACGGCTTATTTCTTGACAATACAGTCCGAGTTATTGAAGGACTTACAGGAGCTACAAATAGAGGTTGTCTTACCAGGACAGAATGGATTGATGGCTAACCTTAAGATTCAGTCATCACTCGTAGAGAAGATCAAGGAGGCATTGCCCATCGATGCTAGATTCCGAAGACTCAAGGAAAGGACAGAAGCCGGCATCCAGACAGGACTACGCATCCATGAAGACGGGACATTGAGATTTGGAAACCGCTTGTACGTTCCAAATGGAGAATTAAGACAGGAGTTAATGACCGAAGCACATAGCTCTATGTACTCTGTTCACCCAGGAGGAACCCAGATGTATCGGGACTTGAGACAGTATTACTGGTGGCATGGAATGAAGAGAGAGATCGCAAGATTTGTGGCCAAATGCTTAGTATGTCAGCAAGTGAAGGCCGAACATCAGAGAACTGCAGGTATGTTACAACCGCTCCCGATACCGGAATGGAAGTGGGAGCATATCACGATGGATTTTGTCACAGGATTTCCGAAGAGCCCCAGCGGAAGAGATGCAGTTTGGGTTATAGTGGATCGACTCACTAAATCGGCACACTTCTTGCCATTTAGAGTTGGACAGTCCACAGAGGTACTAGCTGACATGTATATGCGACAAATCGTCAAATTACATGGAGTACCTGTTAGTATTGTATCGGATCAAGATTCGAGATTTATATCTCATTTCTGGAGAAGCATGCAAGAGAGTCTAGGCACCAGACTCAAATTCAGCACGGAATACCACCCGCAGACAGATGGACAATCGGAGCGCACCATTCAGATCTTGGAGGACATGTTGCGATCATGTATGCTAGATTTCGGAGGATCTTGGGAAGATCATTTGCACTTAGTAGAGTTCTCCTACAATAACAGTTATCAGGCCAGCATCCAGATGGCGCCATTTGAAGCTTTATACGGAAGGAAGTGCAGATCACCTGTGTGTTGGAGTGACGTTGGTGAACGTCAAATACTGGGTCCAGAATTGGTAACGCAGACAGTGAAGAAGGTGAAGCAGATACAGAATCATCTACGAGCAGCTCAGGACAGACAGAAGCATTGGGCAGATACACACAGGCGTCCCCTAGAGTTCAAGGAAGGAGATTATGTGTTCTTGAGAATTTCGCCCACTCGTGGTACTATCAGATTCGGGAGCAGAGGCAAGCTGAGCCCAAGGTATATTGGGCCATTTGACATTCTAGAGCGCGTTGGTGAGGTGGCTTACCGGCTTGCATTACCTCCATCCTTAGAGGGAGTGCATGACGTATTCCACGTCTCACAGCTGCGAAGGTACGTGACCGACCCAAGTCACGTAGTCGATCATTCAGAGATCGCAGTAGGCCCGAGATTGAGGTATGAAGAGCAACCAGTTGGCATCCTCGACGTCAGTGAGAAGACATTGCGGGGACAGACAATCAGACTGGTCCGAGTAGCATGGAAACATCATTCACCAGGCGAATCGACTTGGGAACGAGAAGATAGTATGCGTCAGCGATACCCCCACTTGTTCGAGGAGGCAGTTGTAAACTAGGCCACCTTGTATTTCCATAACCTTCTTCAGTAGCTTATTCTTTGATTACGAGGACGTAATCCTTTTAAGGAGGGAAGATTGTAAACACCCTAAATTTCAGGAATAAAATTTATATAATTTTCCGTATTTTCGGTATTTTTCTGGAATTTAAAGCTAAGGTAATTTGGGGTTGAATAATTTTAAGTGTGGCTAAATGGGGTTAAAATATTCTGGAAATAGAAATTTATTGTGTATAATGGAGAACCGGACGCATGGCATTTTTCGGCGAATTTATTGGACACCGGAGCAGCGTATCGAGGACCTTTAGCTAATTGGATTCTGAACCAGACCCAAATTCGAACCAACCCGAACCAAGCAAACCCGAAACCCGCGTGGAAACCCTAGCCCGCCGGAGTTCCTGTAGACCACCTATAAAACCTTCTCGGTTTTCGTGCCCAGCCTTGGAAATCATCCGCCGTCATCTTCCCCGATCGACCCTCTCCCTCCTCCGCCTCTCTCAGGCATCGACCATCCGCCGCGAGCAGAGTCCGACTCCCCCATCCCCGTCAGACCCTCCGCCCTCGGCCGTCAACCATCCCACGGCTCCACCGCACCCTCCTCCCTGCTCGAGACCCCGCCTGGAGACAGCCCCAACCCCGCCGGCGTAGCACCGAGCCGACCCTAGACGCCTCGACGACCTACCCGCGGCCGTCCTCGAGCGCCGCCGAGCCGCTGAGGACCGGAGTCGACCCCGCTGTCGACTGATTTCCCTCCGCGACCGACTCTACAGCAGTATCCGCGACTGTCCCCGAACGCCGCCGACCACGCCGCTCCGCTGCCCTCCCCGAGCCGAGTCCGACGAACCCCGCTGTCCCGAGTCAGACCCTAGGTCTGGACACAGCAACCCGACACGCGAGGACACGACCAGGACACGAAATTGACGCGTGGACACTTGGAAAACAGAATCCACGGAGCCCTGTACAGGTACTGTTTTCTCCCTACTCGCGACTCCGTTTTCAATTCCGTCGATTGCTATGAGTAGACTGTATACCCCTCTCGGTGCCCGTGCAATTCGCTCGGTGCATCGCATCTTGTAGTGGTCGTACACCGCGATCCAAAACAGGAAAAAACAACGCCCTGTTTCACCCCGGAACTGAGTCCGCCCCGCCAAACGGGACGACTTGGTCGCACGTGGTCTTTACCAAACTGTGCGCGACGTTGATACGGTCGTGTAGGATTTCGCAGAAGTCGATTCGGAGGTGCGTGCACCCCGGAATCAACGCGTATCCACCAACGACACCCCGTATCCGTCGATTCTAAAACGCACTGTAACTTCGTGTACATACGTCGGATCGAGACGAAACTTGCGCCATCGGATCCGTAGTAATACGCTGGTCCTGTGAGCCAAGTTTGGTTCGATTCTGAGGACGTTGACCAAATCACGTATCGTGGGCCCCACAGGCTCCACTTGACGGGTGATTTTGTGATCGGCTTATCGGAATCCAATTCTGGAAGTTCCGTTGGGTTCGTATCGTCGTTCCTGACTTGTAGACACTGAGTTTGCGGAATTTGGAGACCCTTGACCCTGACGCGCTTTTCGGTGCAAAGTGGGCCCACATGTGGAACCCGCTTTGGCCCGAAAATGACCTTTTTGCCCCTGTGTCCAAATTGGACGTAAGGACAGGCATTTCCAGCTATTTGACATCTTCTGAGACTGTTGGTGATGTTTATTACAGCTTTTGGAGTAGTACCTACCGGATCCACTGATACAGGGACAGTCGTTGGTTTTCGGACATCAGGCAAGTGTACCTTGCCAAACTCTGCAGTTTAGTTATCTATTTTTCTGGCTTATATATATATTGCTGTGCATGCTCAACCTAGGACCGTGTGACGTACTTAGTGTCCGATTATCAGTCGGGTGCCGACACTGTACGCAGTGTTGGGTACGGTCATCTAG
The DNA here is from genome assembly GCA_036927795.1 of Iris macrosiphon. Classification (NCBI taxonomy): domain Eukaryota; kingdom Viridiplantae; phylum Streptophyta; class Magnoliopsida; order Asparagales; family Iridaceae; genus Iris; species Iris macrosiphon. The sequence goes on along the minus strand of JAYESA010000193.1, from coordinate 317,077 downwards.
AGATGGACATCCGTGACACTTTATTCTCGTACTTGTCTTATCAAGTACTCTATGACCCAGGACACTGGACACTATTCATGAGACAGGATTTTCCCGAGATATTCGTGGTGATTCTGTATAGGATATAGGACATGGACATTATATTCTTAGATACTGTATGACTGGTTGCATTTAGCTATGATCACGCTTGACATGGGCATGAGACGTTATGGTCATGATATGCGTGGTTACATTGGGTGGGGAGAGACACACAGGCTACAGGCTGTATTTATGTATATCTTCTATTATTGAGAGGTCGTAGACTCTCGTAGCAGAGCTAGACCCACTACCGGTTATTATCGCTACCGGCTCCCCGACACAGAGCTTGTAGTGGCTCAGCCTGAGACTAGTGCTGCTCTCACTTGCATTTACACTTAGATGGTTACATATTTACCCCTTTGTTTCATTTAGTTATATGTTGCTGCACTGCTTATCTGTATTTATTGGCATGAGCTTTCTTGTACCTTGCTATGTCCCCTGAGGACCTGGATCCGGATTTTTGTCCCCAGATTTTGCAGACGAGGTTTATCCCGAGGTTTACGGGACCGGAGCAGGAGCTGATCCAGGAGTTGTACCACCATCCGAGGACGAGGTCTTAGCTGAAGACTTCTCTTGAGCATCCTTGTTTATGCTCAGCTTTTATTATTTATTTCAGTCTTTGATATTCTGGTCAGATGAACCATTGTACTAGATATTTATCGGGTTGTTCCCCGAAGTACTATGTGAGACTGGATGATGATTTACATTCCTTGTTTATTCTGTGGATCATGTTTATGTCTTGTGTGGATGAGATTAGTTGTACCATGATTGTCGTAGACTTGTTTTACAGCTTAAGTATGCCCTGATGGATCCTTTATAGTGAGTTGGTCCATCGGTGCGTACTGCTGGCCGTTGACACGCGTCTGGTCCCACGGTATTTTGGGACTGGGGCGTGACAGTCGTAGATGTCGAGCCTACCTGATATGTCATCGCAGGTTCTATTTTTTTTGATTCTATTCTAGCTTTAGCTTTGTTTGATAGTGGTGCTTCCTATAGTTTTATATCTGTATCTTTTGCTCTGAAGCATGGTTTAGTAGCTGAGTCTTTGCTTAGGACTTGCAAGATCATGACCAGGGAGGCATTATCTTGGTTAATAATATTTGCAAGGATTAGAGAGTTATACTGGGAGGACGGGAGTTAAGTGTGTGTCTATTTGTAATGTCACTTCCGAGCTACGACATTGTACTCGGGATGGATTAGTTGAGTAGGCACCGTGGTAATATAGATTGTAGAGGAGGTAGAGTTTTGTTTGGTCCCCCAGGAGAGCAAGAATTTAAGTTTGCTAGAGGAGATGCAGAGTAGGAAGAAGGCATTATTTGTGGAGCTATGGTGGACGACAAGGAGTTTTCGCATCCGTTGATAGCAGTGTTCTTGGTTCTGTTTCGTAAGGAACTGCCAGGGTGTCACGACCCGCACCAAAATTTTGGGGCACGAGAGCGTGGTTACGTCCAGCCTACGCCGCAGTATCGACGGTAGAACGATGTCTAGGTCATGTAACTATCTAATCAATCTTACATGAATATCCAACTCTATAAGAAGACACGGATATCAGAATATAATATGGAATATACTCAATCACATAAACTAAGGCACGATAAGATATCGAAGCAAGCAAATAAATACAAGACAAGTCTAAACAACAATAAATAGTTTAACCTGCAATCAGTAACATCCAAGTCTCCAAGTATGTCGGAACAAGTCCTCTATGTCACAGTCTGGAAAAAATATCCAGTCAGGATTGGAACGAAATACACCTCTAACAGCAGTTCCACATATATTGACAAAAACTATAACACAGTGTAAAGAAATACAAGACAGATAGAAAATACTGGAAATAAGAAATACTGGCGAGCAAGGATATACTGAAAATAGAAATACTGGAATAATTGGAATACTGGAGCATGTTATCATCAATGTACATCTAGCAATGAAATAGAAATCCAAGTACACGCAAGAATAATGAACTGGTATATAAATGTGTACAAGAACAACAACTAGAACATGTAGAGATGCTAGTTCAATATACTAGAGATGCATGTCAATGATCCTCTAACCAAGTGTGTGAAATATTAGTATATCATGTGATCGGCTTGGGGCTGATCAGGCTTGTTACATATGATTAGCTATGATTCATGTAGGGTTAGGCTAACCATCCGGATAGCTATGATGCGAGCAATAGTCAGGCTAATCACATATAACAGGCTATGGGCATATAATGGTCATGCTGCACCGACGTGAGGTATGGGTGAGCTATGATGCATGTAAGGTTGGGTATGATCACATAAGCTACTAATATTTCCCTATTTTCCCCCAGCTAGCACGATGGATTCCAATCACGACTCCTCGTGACAGGTCTCGATGATGCCAACTCGTGTAAAGAACAGTGTCAGAGTCATGTACGCTATACAATAAGAATTATAGAGATAATCAATATAATGGAAACGGTTAGAGAATGTACTCGCCTGGGGTCCTGCTGCTGGTATGAATCAGAGTCCAAGTCACAGTCCAAATAGCCTTTGTATTACAAATTTATCACGTCAAAAGATACTTTATTCTAATATATTTAATTCTGGAATAATTACTCTAAAATCCTATTTTAATCTTATTATTCTGATTTTTATGTTAATTCCTAAATTTTGTCCAAAGGAACTGAATTTTATCAACTCGAGGCTCATGACACGCAAATCGAGGCAATCTGTTGACCAAAAAGTCAACCGACACAAACTCAACTTTCATGCATGATTTCCTGTATATTTTAGCATCAAAAACATGCTAGAATTTATGGCTCATCCGAATTCAAATTCGTTTGGGAATTATGGCACATACAAATTTTGTATTATGCACCGACGGTTAAATTCTAACCTATAAGTTCTACAGAATTAACTGTATAAAAATACTTCGAATTAAATTCTGGGAAAAACATATGTCAATGATCTTGACATTAGCTTTCCGAAACTTTAAACGGTTCATGATTCTGATTCCTGGTTCTCCCGAAATCGCAAAAACATTGAAACACATCTATTTTGGGATATGCTGTTCTCTACGAATTTTTCAGAATTTAATACTCATAATTTCATGAAAAAAAATATATAATCAGAAATCTAACCTCAATACCATTCTAACACAAAAAACTAGGCTTCGTTTGGAGTCCGGAGCTATGCACAATGGCTTCTGGAAGATGAAGGAACCCTAGATGGCAATTCTCCAAAATTTGGCTGAAGAAAAACCCTAAAAATAAATAACTAAACTAATATATATATATATATATAGGAGAGAGAGAGAAGCCGCGGCTCAGATCTTGACATATGGCAGCCATCCAACGCTGCCCCGCCCAGATCGAACGGTCGCAGATCCACGCAGCTCGGCTCAGCTGAGTCCGAGTCGAACTCTGACTTGGCTCGGCTCGAGGTCGGCTCGGCTCGGCTCGCACCCACCCCGCGGTCACTGACAGGCGGGCCCGACAGTGTTCACTGCGGGAGGCTGACAGTTGGGCCCCCAGTTTGCTGACTGGGTCAAATTAATTACTTTTTGGGTTTTCTTTTTCAGAAATTAATTTTTAATTCAGTTTTTCATAATTAACTCAAAATAAATGCTAAAAATAATCAAAAAATTCCCAAAAAATTCTAGAAAATATATTTTATTATTTAGAACCTAAAATAAAAGTATGGGATATTTTTAACTAAGTTTATCCCTAAAATAAATTCTTGAAAGTCCTAGAAAATTAGGATTACTAGCTTTTAATTAACTAAAAATTATTGAAAAATTCCAATAGCCCCAAATAAAACTAATAACAACATTTAAGCATGAATTTCAGGATACAGAGGTTACACAGGGTTGCCGCCAGATCGAGATATTAAATTCTCTATAGACTTGGTGCCAAGTGCGGAACTAATTTTATAGCATGTCTATAGAGTAAACAACAGTGAGCTGGTCGAGCTGAAGAAGCAGGTGGACGAATTCCCAGAAAAGGGGTTTATCAGATCGAGTTCTTCACCGTGGAGAGCCCCGGTATTTTTGTACCAAATAAGGATGGATCAGTGTGCATGTGCATTGATTACAGGGCATTGAATAATCTTACTATCAAGAATAAATACCCTTTGCCATGGATTGATGACTTGTTCGATCAGTTGAGTGGTGCCATGGTGTTTTCTAAGATAGATTTGAGATCAGACTACCACCAGTTAAAAGTGAAGCCGGAGGACATACCGAAGACTGCTTTTAGAACTCGATATGGTCAATATGAGTGTATGGTGACGCCGTTTGGGTTGACTAATGCCCCGACGGTATTTATGAATTTGATGAACAAGGTGTTCCATCAGTACCTTGACAAGTTAGTAGTAGTGTTCATTGATGACATACTCATATACTCGAAGACACCGGAGGAGTATGAGGAGCATTTGCGAATTATGTTGGATGTGCTGCGGAAGGAGAAGCTATATGGGAAGCTGTCCAAGTGTGAGTTCTTCCTGGACAAGGTACAGTTCTTGGAACATGTTGTGACTGGTGATGGTATTTCAGTGGATCCAAAAAAGATCTGTCACCACCCCATTTCCAGAGCCGGGTATTTTTTTTATTTTTAATTTAGTTAATTGTGCATTATTTTTAATTAATTGTATTTATATTTAATTAATGATTATATTATATTTTTATTGATTGTTTTAGGATTTTGGCTAGCCTGGACCCATGTCAGACCCTAGTGGACCCATGTTCGACCCAGCCAACACCCTTGTGAGAATTATTTTGGAGCTTAGAAATATTTATTATATTTTTAGTAGATTAGTGGGAGAGATTTGGAGCTAGTTTGAGTGCTTTTGGAACCCGAAACCAAGTCATGTAGGGGCATTTTGGTCATTTGAAGACTTTATGTGACCTATAATTAGTGTGGCCGGCCCTTTACAGCAGCCCTCACCCGTGGAACCAGCAGCCAACTCCCCTCCTCTTTATTCCACTACTTCTTCTTCTTCTTCTTCTTCTTCTTCTTCTTCTTCTTCATTTCTTCTTCTTTCTTCTTCCTTCCTTCTCCAAGGTGGGTTTTTCTTCACTTTTCTTCTTTCTTTCTTCCATTTCTTCTTTCTTAAGCTAACCCTCACCTTGCTTTTTCCCCAACCTAGGTGGGTAGAGCCTAGATTTGGTGTTGGAGCTTGGATTGGGAGCTTGGAAGCTTGGTTTGGTTGATTTGGAGTGAATTGGAGACTTTGGCTTGGGATTCCAACTCCCAAGAGATAAACCCTGATTTTATCCCTTGTAATTACTCTTTTATAGTGTGATTAATAGTTTAGAACCTTCCTAGACCCTAAGCCTACTCGTGGGAGGAAGTTGGAACTAGTTGGGTTGTGTTTGGAGACTTTAGCACTAGGTTTTGTGTCAATTTTGGGTGAAATCCGAATTTGGTCCAATTTTGGGTGATACCCTAGGTTAGACGGACCTAGGTAGACATTGTCGGGTGTCTTTAGGGTGAGTGCGTGTCTTCGTTCGGACACGGGAAGTCGCGTCGCAAAGAAACGGGCGTTTCGGGCAAAATTGGGGTTTTTCATCATCGCCAATTCTAAGTGCGTGCGCGTTTTTGCCACGGACCTAGAATCGACACGGTAGCATTTTTTCTAGGATCTAGACATCGTTTAGGACCCGTGGATAAATTTTGGGCCGATTCCGAGTTCGTTTGGTGTGCGTTTCAGGAGGTTTTCCGAACCGCGCACCACGTGTTCGTCGAAATGATCGAACGGCCATTTCGACTTGGTTTCCTTGTTTTGGGCTTGTGCGCGCATTGGGTTAGTATCGGGGAGTGTGTGCTAGAATTCTCGGGCTATATTTTATATATTTTAGGTGTTTGGGCGTGTCGGGGTCGTTGGACATGCGTTGGTGGGCGTTGTGGGCGTTGTGTGCGTTGTGTTGTGTATTGTGTTTGTTTATATATATGTGTATATATATATTGTGTGTGTGTTTTTATATATATATTTATATATATTTGTGTGGTTATGTGTTTGTGAGCGTGTTAGGGAGTGATTGTGTGAGTGTGTAGGTGAGTGTGTGAGTGAGTGCTTATGTGAGTGTGTAGGTGAGTGTGTGTGAGTGTGAGTGAGTGTTTAGATATATATATATATGTATATGAGTTGAGTTGTGTGTATATATGTATATATATTTGTATATATATGTATGAGTGTTTGTGTATGAGGTTGTGTGTTTGTGAGAGTGTGTGCTAGTGTGTGTGAGAGTGTGTGTGTGAGGGTGTGTAAGTGTGAGAGTGTGTGAGGATATATATATATATATGTGTATATGTGTGAGAGTGTATATGTATATAGATATATGTGTGTTTATATATATATATATATATGTGTTTGTGTGTGTGTGTGTGTATTTATATGTATGAGTGTGTGTGTGTGTGTTTATATGTGTGTATATATATATATGTTAGTAGATGTGTTAGTGTGTATATATATATCTATAGAGTTATATATGTATATATATGTATGTATATATATATAGTGATATATATATATGTGTATATGTATATAGGGGGTGTGTGTGTGTGTGTGTTTGAGAGAGGGGAGGGTGCCCAGCAAAGAGGAACAGCAGCTGCAGCATGCTGGAACAGCAGCTGCAGCATGTACAACAGCAGGCAGCAGCAATGGCAGCAGCTAGGAGCTGCAGCAGCAGCTTATGCAGCAGCAGTAGCAGCCTAGGCAGCATCAGCAACAACTTTTAGCGAGCGGGGAGAGAGATCTAGGTGATATATATATATATAAATAGATAGTTAGATAGATTGATAGATTTATAGATAATATAAATAGAATTATAGATAGATAAATAGAGGAATAGATAGGTATTAATTATATAGTTAGATAGGTAAATACCTAAGGTATAGATATATATATACCTATAGCTATATATATATATCTATAGATATCTAGAGTGAGAGATAGATAGATTTATATACAGATATCTACATATAGCTAGGTAGATAGTTTAGATATCTAGATATAGATATATTTATATATTTATGAGGAGGGTAAGGTAAGGTAAGGTAAGGTAAGGTTTTGGGTATAGATATATAGGTATATGTCTATATGTATTAGATATATATATTTTAGCCTAGATTATAGCTAGATATATATGTTTATGCATAGTTAGCTAGCTAGAGGGGTAGTCGGGTTGAGTTTAGAGCGGTATCTCAATACCTTGAGATACCGAGGTATTTTAATACCTTAAGATAACCAAGGTATTGCGTTTCGAGCGGGATTTTTGAGCAATAGCCAAGGAATAGTTGTCACTACCATATTTCCATATTAGGACATTTGTGTAATTTTACAATTATTGAATAATTATGTGTTTAATTTATCTGCTGAGTTTTTAAAACTATTTATATGTTGTTAGTGATATTTGGTTTTAGGTCAAACCCTAGAACTCATTAGGATAAACCCTAATGACTAAACCCTAATTTGAAAACCTAATTCTAGAGAAACCCTAGAATTTGAATTTTAGGTTTGGACCTCAAACCCTAGACTGACTAAACCTGAGTTAATTGAGTTCTTCATGACCTAACAGGGGGGGTTCAACCTAAAACTATGCATATGAAACCCTAACCTAGTTTAATATAAAAGGGAGCCACCCACAACTATTTTCTCCTTCATGAAGAAAGAAATCCTAGCCTCCATCAAGAAAGCCATCTCCCCCACCCCAAATTCGGAATTTAAAACCCTAGGATTCCATCTTCCTCCTCTAAAGCAAGGGAAGCAAGGAACTTGGGTCAAGGAACCTTGGGGAAGAAGAACTTCCATTGGAGAAACCATCTCTATAGGTAAAATTATATTTTTATTCATTTAGATTCTGTTTTTCCTGTTGTTATTACCTATTAGGAACCCCTTGCTGTGTAGATCTCGGTTTCTAGGGATCCTACATAAAGACCTAGGGGAGATTTGGGTTTTGATGACCTATGGGTGTTTTCCCCTAATTTTTGGAACCCAAACCCTAGGGATCTCGTGTAGGCACCATTACCATCTCCTATATTTAGTCTAGATCTCGATTTTAAGGTTTGTTTTGGGGGCATTTTACTGTTCAGTAGGTATTTAGGGGTTTCCCTGTGCAATCGGGTTCTGTGGGATGTAATACTGTGTGTTTGGATTTACTGCACAGTCGGGTATATTTTGTGAGTGTCTTGTGTCCCCGTGTCTTGGGGTGTCAGACACGGTGGAGTGCACTGGGTGCACAGTCGGGCAGTGAGTGTCTGTGTTCTCTGTGTACCTATGTGTATCAGTAAATAGGGATATATAAATTTTAGTGTAGGATTAGTGTTATGTATATCAGGGTGTATCAGTACTGGGTATAATAGAACCTATGTGTTTCTGTATGTGTGTGAGTATGCCTTAGAGTTCAGTTGGGGGCTATGATGAGTTTAAATCCACTTGGTTTTAAGCTATCATAGCCAGTTATAGTTAGGTTAACTACTCTTTTGGCTAACTTCAAATCCATATCAAATAGATAATTGTGAGCATGATTGTGATGATGGAGATTTGGCTACTTTGAGCATCCTAGAGATTTTGTGTCCTAGAGATTTTGTGATTCCCTGTTGTTGCTTCCTAAGTCTAATTATTGCTGTCCTTATTCTAGTTCAAGGCCTTAAGGCTACTTGTACATGCCTGTGTAGCCATATTCTTGTCTCAGAGTTGGCTATACTATATGATCAGTGTCATTGCCAGTGAGTTTTGCAGTAGCAGTAGGTGGAGGGAAACCTAGCTGTTTGATCCTGCCATTAGTCATATACCTGTCATAGCATAACCTGTGTGTTTCAGTTAAAATTCCTGTGTGTTCAGTGTATTCAAATTCTATGAGTCAATATGAACCAATGTGTAGGTGTGTAGCTAATAATTTTCCAGGTTCCATAATGCAACTGTGTGTGTAATTCTGTGTTAGGGGTGAACTATATGACTACCTGAATCTGAAACTGTAGTGTGTGTCAGTTAGAATGCTTGTGAAATAATATATCTATGTGTATATAACTGTGTGGCTGTATTTGTGTGTCAGTTAGATATCTGGGTGTTATTATGTGCTGTGTGTAGTGTATCAGGAATTAGTTCCTGTGTATAGGTGTGTGAGTTATGAGTTCAGTGTGAGAATACCTGTGCTGTCTGAGTGCAGTGTGTAGGATTTTAACAGTGTGTAGTGTTGTGTATGTGAGGTATTAGAGCAGTGAGGATCCTGATCAGTGTGTTTGCACATAGGGGTTTTTAGTTAACTATGTGAATGTCTGTGAGTGCATACATGTATCTAGAAATGAGGATTTAATGTATGTGAACTTCTGAACTCAAAATTGAGTTGAGTACTGATACCAAGTGAGGTATCAGTCCTAATCCAAGTTTTAGATCTGTGGGGGGCAGGAGAAATGCCAGTGGGGTATTGGAGATGCAATGGGTTTTAGATAGCAAAGTATAGGGAAACAGCCTGTGTGTAACTGTGGTTCCTAGTGTGTGAATACATGTGTGAGTATCCCAAAACCTGTGTGAGTGCAGTGAGATACCTATGTGCTGTGTCACTTGTGTATGACCTGTGTCATAATGTATCAGGGTGTGAGAAGTAGTATGTGAGTGAACCTAGAATTTCTGTGTGTCTGTGCAAGTGAATCAGGGTGTGCAAGTGTCTAGTGCCTGTGTACCCAGATCAGGAAAATGCACATGTGTGCAGTGAATTAGGGGTTGTGTGATTGAGTGTGAAGTCTGAGAGTGAGAACTCAGTGAGTGTATCAAGTGTATCAGTGAACAATGTTGAGTTTCAGCCTATGAGAGAGTGTTCTCAGTATTCAAATGTCAGTGTGTGGCAATTAGTTCTGTGTATAAGTATTAGTATGTGAGCCTATGAGAGTGTAGCCCTATGTGAATTCCTATATGTGTTTGTGAGTAGTTCAGTGAGTTAGGGGCTGTGTAGTGTAGGTTCTGAGTGTATCAGTAGGACATTGTATTTGGACTGTGTGTGTGTGCAGAGAATTGGGTATCAGTGAGTGTTCCTATGTGAAATTCAGTGTATCCAGTGTGAGTGCAGATTTCTGTGTGTGCCATTAAACCTAGTGTAGCTGAGTGTGTATCCCTGTATGTGAGCACCTGTGTGCCTGTGTGTTTATGTATTAGGTGTTACTCTTCAGTCAACTAATAGTCTACAGTACAGGGTTGGGAACTCAAGTAGCAGTTAAGGTAATATATATATAAGTATGTCTATGACAGTTAAGACATAAGTGTTAGTTATTATAGACCAATATATATAGAGTATCATATTACTTATATATTATTTTCATTAGTTAGTGACCTTATAGACTAATTAACTAGTTTTGGACCTAAATCTTAGTGTGGACCTAGTGAGACCAAGTTGACTAGTATTGACCAGAAGTTCTAGTATGACCTAGAGGCCTCATAATTAAATTAGTTAAGCATGTTATTTCCTTTAAATTTTGTATCTGACTTTATATTCCACAAATAGGTCATTGTGATCCCACTTTGGACATCGATCCTCACACTTTGCTCAGGACCACAGGCGAGTACATTCTCTGACAGTTTTCGTTTTGTTGATTACTTTTATAAATTGTAGTGTATTACATACTTGATTCCGACACTATGGATACACGGGTTAGCACCCTAGATCCCCATCATGAGGAGTCATGATTGGAATCCACCGTGCTAGCTGGGGATGGGGAACTATTAGTAGATTATGTGATCATATCCAAACTTATCATGCATCATAGCTCACCCAACTTCTCACGTCGGGTGCGGCCTGACCATCATCATGCTTCATAGCTGTTATATATGATTAGCCTGACAATTATCATGCATCATAGCTAACCATATGGTTAGCCTGACCTTCAAGAATCATAGCTAATCATATATAACCAGCCTGATCTAGTCCCAAGCCGATCACATAATAAACTGATATTTCAAACACTTAGCTAGATGTTTATTCTTTATTCAGATTCACTTGTTCTAGCATTCACTGTTTATTGTTCATTGCTAGATGCTCTATTGCCTATTTCAATTCTCCGGTACTTCTCATTTTCAGCATATACTTTCATCTTGTATTTCTTACACTGTTTATAGTCTTTGTCAATTTAATGAAACTGCTGTTAGTGCTTGTGCTTCGCTCCAATCCTGACTGGATAATAAAATTTCAGAAGACCTGGAGAACTTTTGCCCCACTCATTACGGCCCAGGATTAGAGGGAGGTTTCACTCCAGAAATTCCAGAGGGGTTGCCTATCCTAGAGAAGATCTTGCCTGCCTGTTGTCATAACCCGCACCCGGTTTAGGGGCACGAGTGCGTGGGTACGTCCAGCCTACGCTGCAGCATCGACAGTAGAACGCTGTCTAGGTCATGTAACTATCTAAACAACTCACGTGAATACCCTACTCCATAAGGAGACGTGGATATCATAAAATAATGCTAGAAATACTCAATCACATAAACTAAAGCACGATGAGATATCAAGGCAAGCAAGAAATACAAGACAAGTCTAACGACAAAATAATCATACCTGCAATCATTAACTTCCAATCCTCAAGTGTGTCAGAAACCAGTCTACTAAGGTCACAGTCTGGAAAAATATTTTCCAGTCAGGAAGGAGCAAAGTACATCTCTAAATAGCAGTTCTATATAAATGACATAAACTATGTAGCAGTTCTAGATAGAAATATACCAGATGCATGTATAGGTACGAAAAATGTACAATGAAAGAAATACTGGAAATACTGTAAGTAAATGCAGGAAAAGAAATAATATGTCAATGAGCAAGAAACCTATGACTAAGTGTGTGAGTACTAGCTTTAACATGTGATCGGCTTGGGAACTTGATCAGGCTGGTTACATGTGATTAGCTATGAATCATGGAAGGTCAGGCTAACCGTTGGTTAGCTATGATGCATGTAGAGGTCAGGCTAATCACACGTAACATCTATGAAGCATGGAGATGGTCAGGCTGCACCCGACGTGAGATGTGGGGTGAGCTATAATGCATGGAAAGTTGGGTATGATCACATATCTACACTAAAATACTCCCCAAACCCCCGACTGGTATAGTAGATCAAATCATGGTACGCTATGGCACGGGATTCCCTAGGGAGGTAGCAAATCTCCCCGGAAATCAGTGTCTGTACATGCACAAGATATCAATAAAATAAGACTTTTACAAGCTACACCATGAATAAGGAATAACATCTCATGACGAGATCCGTCTACACCAATCCGTGTAACCAGCGTGTCAAGAGCATGGATATCTACACTAGATACAGTGAACATAGGAGATATCATAAATTAGAAACTAATCAGAGAATGTACTCGCCTTGGGTCCTTAGCTGTCAATACCAATGTCCTATCCCAGAGTATCGTCTGGAGAATCCGACAGTCCTATAAACATATAATAGTATCACTTGTATCAGATGCTACACTAACACACAAAAGAAATACACTGGCCTCAGGGCTATGCCAGGCATGGCTCTAGTCAACTAGGGTCATTTAGTAGGGATACGTATATAATACACATTTACACTCAGAGTCTATACCAATAAAACGTATATAATATATATATAAGTGTCTATTAGTAATTGTACAAAATACGTATATGTGTATATACACTAATAGATATATATAAATATATATTTTTATACTAAAATACATATTTGTATATATATCAATCAAATATTTATATATATATAACTAATCAGAGAATGTACATAATGCCACACTTCTCAAGGTGATCCCAAATGAACTAGCAGTTAGTTTCAATGGGTCCGGAGCAGTCCAAATAGCTAGAAACTATATAAAGAAGTCCATGATCGGAGTTCGGCACGAAAATCGAGATAAGGATACCGAGTCCTCAATACATAGAGAAACACACGGGGGTTAACAAGTTAGTTAAAAGAGAAAAGGGTCGTTTGTTCGTAATTAAGGTAACACCTTAATTTAATGAAAATTATTTCGAATTTATTTTGAACAATAATTACAAATAAAAGTTTATTTATAAAATTTTAGAATTTATGTAAAAGCCATCATATATTTTTACATCTATAGTAAAAATTGGTTACCAGCCCAATTAAACAATTTTGAACTTATTTAGATTATTGAAACTATTCCTTAATTAATAATATAAGCCAGAATTTATTATTTTTACATAGTCAGAACCCTTATATTTATTATATAAAAATAAACTAATTACATAAAATTACTAAACTAATTATATTTAATTACTAAACTAATTACAGGAAATTACTAAACTAATTACATATAAACTAATTGATTAATTAACTACTGATTAAGAAATAATTAATTAAACTAAACTATATTAAATAACTAATTAAATTAACTAAACTAAACTATATAAATTAACTACTGATTAAGAATTAATTACTGATTAATGATAATTATCTAATCTAATTATAAATTAACTAATAAACAGTAATCCACTCAGTCCCCGAATTCGAAAGAAAGGGAAAGAGGAAAAGAGGGAAGAGCTCACCTGGGTTTTTCTCCGGCGTCGGCATGGTGGGGTCTCACCGGGGTCGGGCCGGCAAGGCGTCGGCACGGTCTGCTTGGTCTGCTCGGTCTGCTGGTGTTCTCGTCCCGAGGAGGCGGTCGGCGGAGCTCGTATTCGAGGAGATCCGAGGCGGCGGTGGAACTCGAACTCGGGGTGGATCGTGTCCGAGGCTGGACACGATGGGTTTGCTGTACTGTGGACGTGTTCGGGTGTTGGACACAGGGTTGGGTGTACTGTGGTAGGGATGTGAGGATAATATTTGCTGTGGTGGAGGTGGATGTGTCCGGGTGTGTTGGACACGAAAATCTGGTTGTAATATTGTAAATCTGGACACAGGAAATGGATGGATACGGTAGGACACCCGGGGTCGGACCCGAGGCCAACACGGCTGACACGGTAATACTGGACACACGGACACGAGCACACAAAATGGTGGTGGTTGTTGGCTTGTGGGGATTTGTGAGGGCTAGCTAGGGTTTCTTGGGAATGGAGATGAGAGACTTAAATAGGGAGAGAGGGTGTGGGATAAAGGGTGAGGATTGGCCCAAATAATGAATGGCCCAGATTAGATATGAATGAATTTTCATGTGGAAAAAAAATGAGAGTGTGTTGGCTAGTTAATGGAAAATAGCAAACTTGTAGAATTTTAAAAAGAAAAGATTATAATTTCAGAAAATATTTTAGGAAAGCTAATTGATTTCCAATTAGCTACTAATTAATCCATATTGCAAAATCTTAGAAAGTATGAAATTTATTTATTTACTATCCCAATAAATATAAAATTTATTATATTTTATCAACTAGTCCTTCAAACAATTTTTTTTTTATTTAAAACAATAATTTTATGATTCAAGCCAATAAATATTCAAAGCTAGAGTATCATATTTACATCATTATTTATCTATTTATTTTATAAGAAAGCGACATTTAGGAAAAATGATTTTTATAAAAGATTTTAAATCACCTTCTAAAATCAAACATTGTTCGAAAATCTAATACTAAAAAAAATTCAAGGAGAAAAATATCTTATAAACTTGATATTTTAAAAAATTTAAAAATCTAAATATTTCGGGAATTTGGAAATCGGAGGTTACACCTGTACTTAGATTACTTTTTTGTGTATTATTGTATTAGTCTGAGACTGAGTTGTATTATATTTTTGTGACTTTTGAGGTTATCTAGACTCAGGACTTGTGTTGTACTTATTGTGTTTGGCTTATGATAGAACTATTAGTTTTCCATTCTCATCGTGCCCATTTATTTCATATAGGTGGTGATTGAGTACATTTATAGAACTGTGGATTATACTATCATTGTCCTCCGTACGGAGTTGAGACTATTGACAGGATATATATATTATGTTTGTGACCTAGACAGCGTTCTACCGCCGATGCTGCGGCGTAGGCTGGACGTACCCACGACTCATGCCCAAATTCCGGGTGCGGGTCGTGACAATAGTATTGGAGTGATTTTTATATGCTTATGTGTATATATTTACGCGTGCTAGCATAGGTTTTAGCGAGTTTAGGCGGGATGTGTAGCCTAGGTTGAGGTATCGAATACCGAGGGTATCCCGGTATCTCAAGGAGGCGAGTTTGTATGTTTTCTAGCTTAATAAGCTCGGTTTGACCTAGAATTTCAGGAGCACCCTAGTTTGACCTAGACTTGACCGTAGTTGACTCGGTTGACCGCCAAAGTCAACTTTTGACCTAGTTTTGACCCAGAGTTGACTTTTTGGACTTAGAGTTGACTTTTTCACCCAGATTTCACCGGTTTGACCCGTTTGACCTAGAACGACCCTAGAAGCCTATTTTTAGTTATTTTATATCTGTTTAACTCATTAGAACCCTGTTTATCCTTGCTTTTCGCATTAGGTCCTTGCGATACCGGTTCGGATCGCTAGTTGCTCAGGACGTCAAGCGAGTACATTCTCTGATAATTTTTATTATCTGATGATTATTATGATTCAGCTTCTAGTATAGTATCATATGATTATTCTGGCACAACACGGGACACTGACTGGTATTTCTGGATTCATTTACTTGTGACACGTACATTTCATGTTTCTGGCCTCTATTCTGGAATCACTACTGGCATCACCTACAAGCATCACTCATGTTCAGGATGGACTCATCTTGATTTGCGTGTCGGGTCTTAGATCCACTTGTATTAGTCGAGGCGGAGAAATACTCGAGTAGACATGTAAACATTCCTATCTGACATCATCAGGAATCACTCCCTCTGGTCTAATCTGGAATGATAGCAGCCGCGCACCCAGTGCGCGGTGAGCCGTACTTACCCCTAGCCGTTTACATGTCGAAACAAGTATTTCAAAGACATCGAGTTCATTCTTTATAGTCTGGACTCTCATGCATTTCTTGACTTGTCTCACTTACATGTTTCTGGACTTGACTCACTACATATTTTTCATGCTGGACTCACTACACGTTCATGTGCACGGACTTGATCTTAGCTTAGATTTCCTGTATCTTGCAGCTATTACTATCTTGCTCTAATATCCATGCATCTTTACCTTTATGCACCAATTATACATATTTTCTTGTTTCATACTTGCTTCATTCTTCTTGCTACTTGCTATAACTGTTTTATAGTTTTTATCATTTAAATGGAACTGCTGTTAGAGATGTACTTGCTCCAGTCCTGACTGGACATATTTTTTAGAGTATCCGGAGGATTGGTGTCCGACGTTTTATGGACCTGAGCCTGTTGATGGTGCAGACAGGGACCCTCTAGTTTAGGGGTGATTTCCGGGTTGGTAGCCGGGATCACTGAGACTTTGTTGTTGTTTTTATTAGCTTTAGCACCGGATTTGTCTCCGGTTTTGGATTGAGATCTTATTTGTATATTATTTTGGATATTATTGTATTATTATTATGGATGTTGTGGTTGTTGTAGTAGTTGTTGTTGGTTAGACTTTATAGTTGTTAGATTTCTGTGTTATCTTATCGTGCTTAGATTCGTGATTGAGTACTTGATTATCATTATGATATTGCTCCTCCGTTTGGAGTTGAGATCTTAACAGGTTTATATATTGATTGTGTGGTTGCCCTCCTTTTGGAGAGGTCATGGCCGATTTTTGTGTGAGATTATTATCTAGATAGTTGACCTAGACAGCGTTCTACCGCCGATGTTGTGGCGTAGGCTGGACGTACCCACGACTCATGCCCGATTTTCGGGTGGGGGTCATGACAAGATCCCAGTGGTGGAGTCTTGGAAGACCCCGAGTTCTCTAGCAGAGATCAAGAGTTTCTTGGGATTGGCAGGCTACTACAGGAAGTTTGTACAAGATTTTTTAAGGATTGTCGAGCCGATGACCAGATGCACAAGGAAGGATATAGAGTTTGTTTGGACGGAGGACTGCCAGGTTGATTTTGAGAAATTAAAGAAGTGGTTGACGTCTTCTCCTATTTTGACGTTGTCATCAGGGTCTGGAGGTTTCTCTATTTATAGTGATTCATTGAAAAAAGGTATGGGTTGTGTTCTTCAGCAGAATGGGAAAGTGATTGCGTATGTATCCAGGCAATTGCGCCCTTATGAGATAAACTATCCTATCCACGATTTGGAGTTGGCAGCAGTCATCTTTTCCCTGAAGTTGTAGAAATACTATTTGTCCGAAGAGCGTGTGGAGATCTTCACAGACCACAAGAGCATGAAGTACGTTTTCACACAGAAGGAGTTGACATATCTTTGCAGTATCATCCTGGAAAAGCTAATGTAGTTGCCGATGACTTGAGCAGGTATTCGGTAGCTATGTTCTTGACGCAGGATCGATATTTGTTGGAGGACTTGGATAGCTTGGGCATTGAGGTGATTGTTTGTGGTGGAAAACGAAAGAATGAAAATGTATTCAAGATGGGGTTTACACGAAACCCGCCTTCTTTGGTTTATAAACAAACTTGTACAATTTGATCCTATACGAGGATGTAGGAGTACAATTTATTTAATCTGGGTAAATATTGCTATAGGTGTCTGATCTACAGTCGATCACTTTAGCCCTTGGACCACACGATGATGAAAAAGTGCCGTAGAAGACAGAAAGCAGCTTTGAAGGTTGCAGAAGAGGGTGGATGCACGATGCCAAAGTCGTCGATCCCTACTCTTTGCCTGAGCTCCGGATTCTTCTCTCTCTCTCTCTCTCTCTTAATCTCTGATTCGATCTTTTTGGAGGCTTTTAGACTAATTCCTTCTACCTTCCAATTTGTCGACCTTTAATTTCTTTGATATTTTTCCTCATTGATAGAGGTCTCTATTTATAGAGTTTTAGTGACAGTGACTACTCTGTCGATGTAGAAATCGAGGAGTGGAAAGTACAGCACCCTTTTACACAACGGTTAAAATAACCAATGCCTGCGTATAGATGATCCTTTGAATGAGCGTGTGACGCGGGTCCAACTAAGGGACAAAACGTATATAATAGCTACGAAGATCACGGCGTAGAAGTCACGTAGGTAGGTATCCTTTATGTAGAAGAGGTGGACGTAGAAGCCAATGTCTGTCACCATGGCGTAGAAGCCAAAGCAGGCATAGAAGCCGAATAGGCGTAGAAGCCGAGTGGTCATAGAGGCCGAGTGAGCATAGGAGATGAATGGGCGTAGAAGCCGCTGCGTACCGTGCTAGAGTGTTGATGTGGACGTCTTAGCCGGAATTATGGCTTTTGGAGATATAATCAAATCTCTTGCATTAAATGCCGAGATTTGCCACCATCCTGTGCATTAAATGCGGAGGCATATTTTTGAAGGTCTGCAGCCCTTCTGTGTATCAGTCGCAGAGACGTGCCTCGAGAAACTGTCACCGCTCTGTACATTAGACGTAGAGACGTGTCTCGAGCAACTTGTTATCGCTCTGTGCATTGGACGTAGAGATGTGCCTCGAGCCCCGTACGGAGTGCAGCTTTTGATGTGTGTCACGCCCCAGTCCCAAAATATCGAGGGACTGGACGCGTGATAATGGCCAACAGCACGCACCGATGGACAAACCCAATTTAATGGATCCATCGGGACATACTTAAGCTATTTTACAATAGTCACAGATAATAAAGCAAGAGAACAAAATGAATCAATAAGCTGCGATTTATGGCAAGGTACACTTGCCTGTGTTTTCGGCTCCAAGTATGGCTCTGGCTTCAGCGGGAATTGCAGGCAGTACTCCGGTTGCTGAAACAGACATCACCATCAGATCCAGAAAATACCAATCAATTAGAAACGCCTGTCCTTGAGTCCAATTTGGAGACAAGGGCAAAAATGACATTTTCGGGTCAAGGCGGGGTCCAGATGTGGGCCGCTTTGCACCAAAAAATGCGTCAGGGTCAAAGGTCTCCAAAACAGTCCAACTTAGTGTCAACAGGTCAGGAACGACGATACGAACCCAACGGAACTTCCAGAATTGGATTCCGATGAGCCGTTCTCAAAATCGCCCGTCGAGTGGAGCCTGTGGGGCCCACGACACGCGATTTTGTCAACGTTCTCAGAATCGAACCAAACTTGGCTCACAGGACCAGCGTATTGCTACGAGTCCGATGGCGCAAGTTTTGTCTCGATCCGACTTGTGTACACTAAGTTACAGCGAGATTCAGAAAAGTCGGATACGGGGCGATGTCCGCGGATACGCACTGATTTCGGTGTGCACGCACATCCGAATCAGCTTCTGCAAAATCCTGCACGTCCGTATCAACGACGCGCACGTATCTGTGAAGACCGTACGCGACCAAGTCGTCCCGTTTGGCGGGGTGTACTCAGTTCTGGGGTAAAACAGGGCGTTGGTTTTCCTGTTTTTGGATCGCGGTTCGCGATCACCACAGGACGCGATGCACTGAGCGGTTTGCACGGGCATCGAGGGGGTCATGCAGGCTATGCGATGCAACTGACAGAATCGAAATCAGAACTACGAGGTGAAGGATACGAGTACCTGAACAGGGCTCGAAAGACTGGGGTTCTTCGTGTCCGACACGTGTCTAGGGTTAGGGTTGTGTCCTGTCAAGTCTAGGGCATCTGTGTCCGCGAAAGCTCGCCGGAGTCTGGAGAGTGCCGGAGGGAGGCCGGGCTGCCGAAGAGGCGGTCGCCTGAGGCGGCTGGAACGAAGCCGAGGGTCGTCGGCCGGGCTCGGGCGGCCACTGCACGTCGAGGCTTCGGCTGGGCTGCTGCTGTGGCGAGGTCAGGCGGTGGCTCTGGCAGGAGGCTGAGAATGAAGGAGAAGGGAGAAGGGAAGGCGAGCGGCTAGGGTTACGGCGAGGTCGGGGTGAGGCGGGGAAGCCGGTGGCAGGGAAAAATCGAGGCGGGGGAAGGGATTTTATAGTGGAGAAGAGGGAGAGGGGAAGGCGGCCGGTAAGGGGGAGAGGAGGCGGAGGGGCGGCCGACGGTTGCGGGGAGAGGAAGAGGGAGCGGGCACGGCAGCCGTTTCGGGTAGCCGGAGCGGGGCGGCTGCCGGCGGCGGGAGTTGAGAAGTCGGGGAGGAACGTTTGGGAGAGAAGGAGATGCGGGTCGGGTTCTGCTGGCGGACGGGTGCGGGTTGGGGTGACCCGGCCCGACACGTTAGGGCGGTCCGGTTCAGTTGGTTCAGCTGGACCGGCCGGTTCGGTTCGGTTCGGTTCAGGCCGAATAAACCGGGTTCAATATGGTTCAAATTGGTTTAATTAATTAATTTATTTTTAGGACTTTTAAAATCCATCCGGGGTCCAATAAATTCCCGGAAAATTATCCTAGGTCTAGTTTTTCATTCTACACCATAAAATATTATTTTCATAATATTTTAATATTATTTATTATCATTTAAAAATCCTTTAATAATTAAAATATCTGAATTTAATTACAGAAAATTTTCAAAAAATTTCAAAAAATCCAGAAAAATCCAAATTTAAAAATTCTTAAAAATCAGGGGGTTTACAATCTACCCCCCTTAAGAGGATTGCGTCCTCGCAATCAAAGAATAACCGGTCAACAGAGATGACACGGTTGCAAACATTATTCGAAACACATCAAAATTAAGGAAAATCAAGGTTTGAGAGTAACACCTAGGAAAAATTATTTCTCTAAGCATTAAAAGTTATACAATTTCCCAAATGTGGGAAATTTAGGAAATTATAGTTTTTTTTAGAAAAATAGGTTATTCTTTAAAAATATATCAGGTTAACATTTCTAAAACATTCTAAGTTATTGGTAAGTTCAAAATTATCAGGTTAACACTAGGTTATCAATTAATAGCAAGTTTAAAATTATCAGGTTAAGTCTGGGGTCACGAACCAGCAGGCACGAACTACAGAAATGCTAGAAACGGAACTACAAAAACTTACTCGCATTAGCAACTCCATGGTTCTGCGCATCTCCCACAGTCATTGCGAAAGCTTGGCCGCGTCCTTGAGGTGGTGCTCTCTGTTGTTGGTGGGCTTGCTGGTAGGGTGCTGCTTGAATTGCCAAGGGTGGCCTTGGTTGATGTCCTCCTGGTGCCGGTAGAGCTTGTTGGTTTGCCCTTGGTGCTTCTCTACGCTCAGGGCAGTCCCTCACTGCATGCTGTCTGGATCCGCAACCTAAGCACAGTCCTAACCTGCGTCGGCATTCTCTGGCGAGATGGCCTGCTTTGCCACAGTAGTGACAAGTAGAGAGGACTATTACTTGTGGGGTAGCTGCTTTCTGCTGTTGCTGTAGGTGAGATCTCTTTGCAGTTTCTTCTTGTGGTGCTCTGGTTGTTGCTGATGGAGAAGGCCGCTTCAGACTGGTCTCTCTCCTGGTGACGCGCTCCATACGTCGAGCTGCAGCAAGGACGTCCGAGTATGAAGTTGGTGCGACGGATCCAATCAATTTCTGTAGTTCGATGTTGAGTCCGTCAAAAAACTTCTTGGCCTTCTCTTCTTTTGTCGGGATTAATGTTGGGGCGAAGTGACTTAGACGAATAAACTCGACGTTGTACTTTTCCACCGTCATAGCTTCCTGAGTAAGGCGATTGAACTTGTCCCGAAGTTCTGATCGAGCGATAGCTGGAATGTACATCTCCTGGAAGAGTCTGGAGAATTCTTCCCAAGTAACTCGGTCTGGTCCGAGCCTGGTCTCCTCGGATAGCCACTAGTGATGAGCATTGTCCGTCAATTGCATTCTGACGGCAGTCATCCAACGTTCCTGGGGAAGCTCAGTTGCTTCTAATTGATGCCGAATGTTGGTGAGCCATTCATGCACTTCTGTTGGTCCCTCCTTGCCAGAAAAGGTACGGGGCTTCAGTTGGCGGAAATCAGTGATAGAGCCCGTCGGTTGTCATCTAGCTGGTAGGTTGGCCTGCTCCAGTGCATTTACTAGACTGTTCCTCAAGTAATCAGCTTCACGACGCTGAGCCTCATATTGGACTTGTTGCTGGGCTTGCATCATTGCGTAGATCAGTTGGAATATCTGTTGCCCGTCCATTGCTTGCCCTGGTGGAAAGACAGGCATCTGTTGAGTGAATTGTGGAGGCGTCTTAGTTGTACTACTGCGTGCCTGCTATAGAATATAGGGCATAGGATATTAGGATGAAAGAGGATACTCAATCAAAAAAAAAAAAATCTTGAGAGATTCCTGGGACGACCCCTTGAGAATCTTGTTATAATTTCCAATTTAAATCTTCTCCCGTTGTTCCCATCTGCTCTCACTTGTTGTTATTGAACTTGATTCTTGTTGAACAGTTATTAAATTTAAATCTTGGTATCATTGTTGAGTTTGATTCTTGTTGACCAGTTGTTAAATTTAATTCTTGGTATCGTTGTTGAGTTGATTTTATATCGAGATAAATTTTACGGACTAAACTTTACGGTATCATCTGATGACATATGTTGATGAGGACAGTCAGAAAGGTAAAACGTCTACTTTGGTTATGGAACCTAGAGTTTATCGCAGCAATATTAGCAGTCGTGATGAGAACGTAGGAACCTGACTTGGATGTACATACTTTAGTTATGAAACTTAGAGTCTCTCGCAGCCATACCGGTTGGCGTGGCAAAGATTCTAGATGACATAATTATAGAGTTGCATACCTTAGTTACGGAACCTGTCGTTTATCGCATCTATGCTTACTGGCGTGGCGAGGATTCTGAGTGTCATGATTTCGGATAGACGTGTATGATTATCAGGTTGTATCTTAAATTGGTTCTTAAAGTCTCATCTCAATACTTATCTATTTTATTATTACATGACTTTGTTCCATCGCTTCTTTTCTTTAGTAGCAGTAAAGATACCTTCAGTCCTTAATCCCGTTCCTTTTTGAGCTTCTTTGAGGATTCCTTGTTAGTATGATAATTAGTGACTTGCAATTTTGGTTGTGCCTTGTATTAGTTTGACTCAGTGTGACTTGTGAGTTTGTAAGTGTTTCCTAGTTGGACATGTGAGCAGTAGGCCTTAACCTAGAGTTAACCCATAGCAAAATACCTTGTAACAATGGTTCTAGGATAAGTGTCATTATAGTACTATAAGTAGAAGGAGAGTATAGAGTATCAGTGATAGTTCTCAGAGTTAGTATCAGAGCCAATTACCCGTCCTGGATAATCATGATTATGTAATTGAGTGATCTATGTAAACAATTAGGTATCAAGGAATTGTGTTAAGGATTAATGGAGCATAACGTTCAATCTGATGATTGATATCGGGCGTGTTAAAGGTAAAGAAATTTATATGCATGAGGAGTTATAATGAGGTATCATGAGTAGAGAAATATCGGAATTGGTAATGCAAATGGTGAAGCTTATCACGGATTAGTTTAACAGGCTATAAAAGGTTAAGGGGAAATACATATACATCAATTGAGATGGGAACCATATACTTGCCCATGAGAGTAAAGAAACATGAGTGTAATAGAGGATACATGTAATCATGAGTTATAATGAGCTTGATGAGATGATCCATTAATGAAGCTAGTGATATAATACCAAGAGTGCTAATGGTTCTATTTCGAGGGTTAGTCGAGAATGACGCTCAAAACAGTAAGCACTCTGCGTGATGATAATCGGATGATATACCAGTTAATATAGATTGAAAATCATGGAAGAAAATACATGTGATGATAACTTTGATATTTTGGGTGCACCTCGAGAATTAGAGACCGTGCGCACTTATATGTATATTTGTGGATTTATAAATTATAAAGTGGAAATGAATTTTAATTTTAACAATTATTGAGGAGATGAGATTGTGTCATTAAAATTTTTGAGGATTTCAAATATTGATTCAATAAACATGGTCAAGGCTACAAAGATTTTAGAAGTGATTAAAATTTTTATTTCGATGTTGAGTATCTGACTTTGAGGAAGTATATGCAATTTATTTATAAGTTAATCGAGAAGTTGAACCTTGACGATTATTTTGAGGATTAATTTTATGGTAGATGAGAAATATGAATATTAATATATGAGTAGATGATATACATGTGTAAGGATCTGATGACTTGAGCATGATTGAGATGGCACCGCAGACTGACTTGGATGTCCATCTAAAGTTGTATTGGAAAGAGCAGTACTTAGTATGGTGTGTTACACTTGGTGTGCACTTGAGTGATAAGAACAACTAGTACGAACAATTATAGTAGGAACGGGAACTGACAGAGGGTATGGTACTAAAGAGATAGAGGTATCAACTTGGATGCATTATTGAATCATGGTTATATTAGAGATTCTTGGCATCAGATTTAGGTGTTAATAGACAGGTGTGTGCAATATGGATATATTCATGGATCTTGTGGATTAATGATTAGTTGATATGGGTACCAGTATACAAGAATAGGAATTAGTTAGTAAATGTGCCAGAGTTAAGTGTATGTTAGAGATAGAAGATACTGCAGGAAATATGTTAGCAGGTTCTTCTTTTCTTTCCTAATGTTTTCCTTCTCTTGATTGATTGATTTCCCTAGTGCTGTAGTTCGTATTCATGATTTTCTTGTTAGAATATAGCTAGTAGTCCACCCTGACAGAGACTATAGTACTATGACAAAGGACACATGACTTATATATTTTCTTAGATTGCATGGCTGTAGGTAGAATTTTCTTAAACCATGATCATTTGAAGTTTGACATAACAAAGATCTATGACAAGGTTATGACTTGACGAAAAGGGGCAAGATGATTAAATTGGTGGATAAGCATTAATTTAAATAAATTATTAAGAGGTTAATATAACAGAATTGATGGATCATTGATTTTATGAAGATCGAGGTATGATTGAAACTCGAGGATAAAATATTAACTTAAAAGGGAGAGTTAAGAAATTAACACGGCAAAATTGAGGAATTATTAATGATAGAATTGGTGATTAAAAATTGAGAAAATTTAGGATATTGTCATTATAATTATTTGACCGCAAGTTATGAATTTTTAAAATTTATATTGTAGACGTTGCAGTGTCGCACTGTTGAGTATTTTAAGGAAAAAGGAAATCAGGAAATAAAATCGTTAATGGAATAGTGTCGAATTCAATTCTCGGAATGAGGATTTAGATTTTGAATAAGCATCAATTGAATTTGAGTTAGAGGAGTAAGATGATTAATGGATTTGTGTTTAAATTCAAATTTTGGGATACGATTTTTTTTTTTAAATATTTATAAATATGCATTGATTGGATTTCAATTGGAGGATTGGATATTAAAATCCTTGAGTATTTAGATACGAACTTAAATTTTGGAGGAGATTATGATAAAAATTGAATTTGATTTTAAACTTGAAGATTTTCAGGAATATGATGTTATAGAATTTTTGAAAGGTTGTGAAATAACAACATGGAATTTCTTCATGATTATTTGGTTTGAAATTTAAATTTTGATAGAAATAATATAATGAGTAAATACAATTATTGAGGATCTTAAATTTCGAGGACAAAATTTTTCTAAGGTGGATAGACTTGTAACCTCCGATTTCCAAATTTCTGAAATATTTAGATTTTTAATTTATTTTAAATATCAAGTTTATAAAATATTTTCTCCTTGAATTTTTAGTATTAGATTTTTGAACAATGTTTGATTTTAGAAGGTGATTTAAAATCTTTTATAAAAATCATTTTTTCCTAAATGTCGATTTATTATAAAATAATTAAATAAATAATAATGTATATATAATACTCTAGCTTCGAATATTTATTGGCTTGAAATCATGAAATTATTTGTTTGATAAAATTATTTGAAGGACTAGTTGTTATTTCATAATAAATTTTTATATCCATTTGGGATAGTAAATAAATTACATACTTTCTAAGATTTTGGGATATGGGTTTAATTAGTAGCTAATTGGGAATCAATTAGCCTTGGAAGCCTCTTAAAATATTTTCTTAAATTATAATCTTTTTCTTTTAAAAATTTTACAAGTTTGCCATCTCCCATTCACACCCTCATTTCCCACATGAAAAACTCATTCATATCTAATCTTGGCCATTCATTATTTGGGCCAATCCTCACCCTTTATCCCACACCCTTTCTCCCTATTTAAAGCCTCTCACCCACACCATTCCCAAGAAACCCTAATCCCCAAAATTATTAGCTAGCCCTCACAAATTCCCACAAGCCATCACCATTGTTTTGTGTGCTCGTGTCCGTGTGTCCAGCATTACCGTGTTAGCCGTGTTGGCCTCGGGTCCGACCCCGGGTGTCCTATCGTATCCATTCATTTGCTGTGTCCAGTTATTACAACATTACAATAAGATTTTCGTGTCCGACACCATCTGGACACAACCACCACTGTACAAACATCAATCCCTGTGTCCAACACTCGGACACATCCACCCCCATACCACAGTACAACATCCACCATCGTGTCCAGCTCCGGACACGATCCAACCCTGACACATACAGAAATTCAAAGCAAACCCTAACCCTAATTTTGACCTACCTCTCCGGTGACTGCGGGATCTCCTCCTCTGAGTCGAGCCCGCCGTCCCCGACCTAGAATCGATCCAGCCGCGGCTTCCCGGTCCCAGCTCCGGTGGACCACCGCCACAGCAGATCCTCTCGACCGCCGCCGCTTCGAGATGAGCGCTCGACCGCCGCCGTCTCGAGATGAGCACTCGACCGCCGACGTCTTGCCCGCGTGACCCCGGCGGACCTCCACCGCGTCGACGCCGAGACCCCCATGTGAGCCTCCCTCTCTCCGACTTCCCTCTTTCCTCTTTCCTCTTTAGTTTATTTCAGTGTTTCAAACACTGAAATAGTTAGGTTACTTTTAAGAGTTAATTAATTAGAATATAATTAGTTTTATTTATTTATAATGTATGAATTTAGTTGTGTAAGGATTTTGGTTATATTAATATGTAATTATTTTAGTTTGTATGTAATTAGTTAGTTTTTATGTAATTAGTTTAGTTAAGTAATAATTATAAGGGTTTTTGATTATGTAAAAATATAATAATTTCTGGTCTATATTATTAATTAAGAAATAGTTTCAATATTAAGATTAGTTCAAATTTTGTTATTTGGACTGGTAACCGATTTTACTATAGATGTAAAAATATATTGGCTTTTACATAAATTCTAAATTTTATAAATAAACTTTTAATTGTAATTATTTTCGAAAGAAAAGTTTTAACAATTATTGTTCAAAGTGGTTTCGAAATAATTTTCATAAACTAAGGTGTTACCTTAATAACAAGCAATCAACCCTTTTCTCTTATTAGCTAAACTTGTTAATCTTAATCTTAGCTAAAACCTATATGTTTTATCTATGTATTGCGGACCTGGTATCCTTATCTCGATTATTGTGCCGAACTCCGATCTTGGACTTCTTTATATAGTTTCTAGCTATTTGGACTGCTTCGGACTCATTGGAACTAACTGCTACTTCATTTGGGATCACCTTGAGAAGTGT
The DNA here is from genome assembly GCA_036927795.1 of Iris macrosiphon. Taxonomy (NCBI): domain Eukaryota; kingdom Viridiplantae; phylum Streptophyta; class Magnoliopsida; order Asparagales; family Iridaceae; genus Iris; species Iris macrosiphon. Next base: position 289,689 of record JAYESA010000193.1, on the reverse strand, counting down.
GGCATTATATACATTCTCTGATTAGTTAATATACATATATATATAAATATTTGATTGGTATAGATACAAATATGTATTTTGGTATATAAATATATAAATATATACATCTATTTAGTGTATATACACGTATACGTATTTTGTACAATTACTAATAGACACTTATATATATATATATATATATATTATATACATTTTTATTGGTATATACTCTGAGTGTAAATGTGTATTTATATACGTATCTCTACTAGATGACCCTAGTTGACTAGAGCCATGCCTGGCATAGCCCTGAGGCCAGTGTATTTCTATTGTGTGTTAGTGTAGCATCTGATACAAGTGATATTATTATATGTTTATAGGACTGTCGGATTCTCCAGACGATACTCTAGAACAGGACATTGGTATTGACAGCTAAGCACCCAAGGCGAGTACATTCTCTGATTAGTTTCTAATTTATGATATCTCCTATGTTCACTGTATCTAGTGTAGATATCCATGCTCTTGACACGTTAGTTACACGAATTGGTATACACGGATCTCGTCATGAGATGTTATTCCTTATTCATGGTGTAGCTTGTACAAGACTCGTTTCCTTGTTATCTTGTGCATGTACAGACACTGAGACCCGGAGAGATTTGCTACCTCCCTAGGGGATCCCGTGCCATAGCGTACCATGATTGGATCTATTATACCAGTCGGGGTGGGGAGTATTTTAGTATAGATATGTGATCATACCCAACTCTACATGCATCATAGCTCATCCCACATCTCACGTCGGGTGTGGCCTGACCATTTACATGCTTCATAGCTGTTACGTGTGAATAGCCTGACCTCTACATGCATCATAGCTAACCAACGGTTAGCCTGACCTTACGTGAATCATAGCTAATCACATGTAACCAGCCTGATCAAGTTCCCAAGCCGATCACATGTTAAAGCTAGTACTCACACACTTAGTCATAGGTTCTTGCTCATTGACATATTGTTTCTTTTCCTACATTTACTTACAGTATTTCCAGTATTTCTTTTATTGTATATTTCTCGTACCTAAACATGCCTCTTGTATATTTCCATCTAGAACTGCTACATAGTTTATATCATTAATATAGAACTGCTATTTAGAGATGTACTTTGCTCCTTCCTGACTGGAAAATATTTTCCAGACTGTGACCTTAGTGGACTTGTTTCTGACACACTTGGGGATTGGATGTTACTGACTGCAGGTATGACTACTTTGTCGTTAGACTTGTCTTGTATTTCCTTGCTTGCCTTGATATCTCATCGTGCTTAGTTTATGTGATTGAGTATCCAGCATTATTTTATGATATCCATGTCTCCTTATGGAGTTGGGTATTCATGTGAGATTGATTAGATAGTTACATGACCTAGACAGCATTCTATCGCCGATGCTGCGGCGTAGGCTGGACGTACCCGCCCACTCGTGCCCCTAAACCGGGTGCGGGTCCTGACAGGAAGGCGGCCGGTGAGGGGGAGAGGAGGCGGAGGGGCGGCCGACGGTTGCGGGAAGAGGAAGAGGGAGCGGGCACGGCAGCCGTTTTGGGTAGCCGGAGCGGCGCGGCTGCCGGCGGCGGGAGTTGAGAAGTCGGGGAGGAACGTTTGGGAGAGAAGGAGATGCGGGTCAGGTTCTGCGGGCGGACGGGTGCGGGTTGGACTGACCCGACCCGACCCGTTAGGGCGGTCCGGTTCAGTTGGTTCAGCTGGACCGGCCGGTTCGGTTCGGTTCAGGCCAAATAAACCGGGTTCAATATGGTTCAAATTGGTTTAATTAATTAATTTGTTTTTAGGACTTTTAAAATCCATCCGGGGTCCAATAAATTCCCGAAAAATTACCCAAGGTCTAGTTTTTCATTCTACACCATAAAATATTATTTTCATAATATTTTAATATTATTTATTATCATTTAAAAATCCTTTAATAATTAAAACATCTGAATTTAATTACAGAAAATTTTCAGAAAATTTCAAAAAATTCAGAAAAATCCAAATTTAAAAATTCTAGAAAATCAGGGGGTTTACAATGTGGCAGGCGATTTGTCTACTGCAGAGCATAAACAGCTCATGTCTGCCTGTGTAAAATAAGGCAGCGTATCCCTTCGTGCACGTAAAAGCAGTTTACGCAAAGGAGATGGCGGTAAATGATAGCCTGGGTCGCAGTACCGTGCCATCATTATAGCCGTCGTCTGGCTAGTCGAGCAGTATCCCTTTGTCAGAAATCCAGACATCAGGTTTATTACAGGATCAGACAGGTTCATTGCAGGGTCTAACAGGTTCACTTCGGAGAATACGAAGCGTCTCTCGTACACTTCAATGCTGCATTGAAAGAGGATGGGTTTTATGCCCAGGAGTCGATGAAGCACCCTGTTTACGCTGAAGCGGCTTGGACTTACTGCCTTATGCGGATGGTCCTTTGAGCTTTATATTTTATGCTGTGTTTAGCAAAAAAACCTCTGGAACTCCTGGAGGCATCTGTAAGGTGGCCTGACAAAAACGTTCGACGAAGGTGCGAACGTCCTCCTTTTCCCTATGCTTGACTTCGTTGAGAGAGGACATAGACATGTCCATTCCTCTCTCATAGAATCGCGAGAAGAATAAAGCTTTGAAGTCCTCGAAGGAAGTAATGCAGTTATCCGCCAAGCTATGGTACCACTGATAGGCTACTCCTGAGAGGCAGCCTTTGAACACCCGAATGAGGAGGGCATTGTTCCCTTGTAGCAACACCGTCATCATACTGAAATAGTTCATGTACTGACTTGGTGATGTTTTTCCCTCGAACAGAGCCATAGTCTGAGGTTTGTACCTCGGAGGGAAAGGAACCTCTTCCCAGATAGCTGGGTAAGGCTGGTTGATTCCCAGTTTCTTGAGCTGATCTTTGTGCTTCAAGGCATCAAACTGGGCTTTCAACTCCCGTACTGCCTGCATCAGATTTTCAGTTAGAAGCGGGACTACGGTGTAGTGCGGAGTTGGTTGTATCGTGACTCCAACGGGAGGTAATATATTCTCGGAGTGAGAAAGCGGAGGAACTGCTGACTCTTGATCTAGAGCAAGCTCTTGGCTCGGGTTGGATGGTGGTAAGTCCACCCCCATACGTATCAGAGTTGACGGGACCGATGCTTGAGCTATGGCAGTTACATGCTGAGTTAGCATCATCGGGTGCATGTTCTCCATTATGGATTGTATTTGTTTCAGAGATGTCTCCAGTATAGTGATGCGTTGTTTTGCGTTTCCTGACAGCGAAGCTTTCTCATGTTCGTCTTCAACGGCATAAACTCCCATTTCCCTCGGTGTCATTGAAGGATTAGTATAGGTCGCTGTAGAAGTCGACTCTATACTCTCAGCATCTGATCCGGGAGACTGGCGACCCCCAGCGTCAGAATCAGACGAGTATGAAGTTGGTTGCTGTGACCTTGCACGGGTGTTTTGGAACACCCCAGCTTCAGTGTTCCTGAGGAGGTCTTCGAATCTCCTTCGGCTCGGAGGCCTAGAGGGATGACGTCTTGAGCTCGACCCACCTCTAGGTATGTGTGAAGCCATGTTCATGGATGCATGCGCGGGCTCTTCTTCCTGGAAAGACAGAGAGTAGCTCAACCGGTCGAAAATCGACCATTTTGCTTTAGAACAGCAGCAGTCAATCACAATCTTATGACTATTACAACATTGCTCGCAAGGGGGCGTAATAGACATGTTGGAAGGTCCCCTCTCCTTATGCTTCTGGATTAGATATTTGCGCAAGTCAGGAGGAGTAGAAGAAGAAGACGACGGCTTGTTCCTTCTGTTCCCATCAGTGGGCATGCGGAGATTGGGCACCATGGTTTTCCCTGTGCCGTCTGTATACAACAGGTTTGCCATCTGGGTGGAAGATAATCCCCGGGGAGGGTGTCTTTCCGCAACCTGAGGCACTCCGTGCCTTCGAATCTTGCATTTCTTTTGAAGTTCAAGAATGATCTTTCTTTCTAACAAAAGAACCGCCATTTGACTGAGAAAAGTTCTGTGCTGCTCGCCACTCCCCGAGGCCAAGGACGGGGTCGAACCGTCATTCCAGGATTTGCAGTCCGATACATTTCCATTATGTTACGAGATAAAGACGAATTCGTCAACCAAATAGAGTCATGGCATAATGTAGGCGTTCTCTATATGTTGGATCTGTCTTCCTCGTTCTTAACCATTTCTCGCGATCGATTGCTTTACGCCGTGGGACTTCGCCTGGCGTAACTTGGAGATTTGCTCAGACTGGCGTAATGCTGAAGAGGTCCTCAGTCGGCCATCGGCTTCCCGCGTAATCCGGAGGGTAGGCAGATTGTTCCCTCGCTGGCATAAAGGCCGAGAAGTTTAGTACTCTGCCGCTTGCTTTCCCTTACGGAGATCACAACGCTTATCTGGTTTCCCATAGAGGTCAGATATTGTCTTGCGCACGGAGCGTGATTTGTACTTCCGATTTGGTACTGAGGCATCACCAGAAGTTTTGTCTGTACCGCGCATAGCGGAAGACTGGTTTCTACGCATAGAGCACAGTGGATACTTCTGGGTTAGCGCTGAGGCTTTGCCCGAAGTTTTGTCTGTACCGCGCGTAGCGGGAGACTGGTTTCTATGCGTGGAGCGCAGTGGATACTTCTGGGTAGCGCTGAGCCTTTGCCCGAAGTTTTGTCTGTACCGCGCGTAGCGAGAGACTAAATTTTACGTGCGGGGCACGGAGGGAGCAACGCTACAACCTCATTGGTCGGAGAGATCGAAGAGTCTACAAGAATGGTAGAGGAGGTCTTGGGCATCCAGACCTTGCGCAGCTTCCTGTTGTCTTGGACGGAGAGAGGGTGAGAGCTACCCCCGGTTCGAAGCATGTCTTCGTAGGCAGACTGGTCGAATTGGACGACCAGTGTCTTCTTCACGGTTTCTACAGATACCGTATCGTGTTGAGCAATTACTTCCTCATCAAAAGAGAAAGACGTCTCCAGCAGAGTCACCATTATGTTTGTGGTGAAAAACGAAAGAATGAAAATATATTCAAGATGGGGTTTACACGAAACCCGCCTTCTTTGGTTTACAAACAAACTTGTACAATTTGATCCTATACGAGGATGTGGGAGTACAATTTATTTAATCTGGGTAAATAGTACTATAGGTGTCTGATCTGCAGTTGATCACTTTAGCCCTTGGACCACACGATGATGAAGAAGTGCCGTAGAAGACAGGAAGCAGCTTCGAAGGTTGCAGAAGAGGGTGGATGCACGATGCCAAAGTCATCGATCCCTACTCTTTGCCTGAGCTTCGGATTCTTCTCTCTCTCTCTCTCTCTCTTGACCTCTGGTTCGATCTTTTTGGAGGCTTTTAGACTAATTCCTTCTACCTTCCAATTTATCGACCTTCAATTTCTTTGACCTTTTTCCTCATTGATAGAGGTCTCTATTTATAGAGTTTTAGTGACAGTGACCACTCCGTCTGTATAGAAATCGAGGAGTGGAAAGTACAACACCCTTTTACACAACGGTTAAAATAACCAATGCCTGCGTATAGATGATCCTTTAAATGAGCGTGTGACGCGGATCCAACTAAGGGACAAAACGTGTATAATCGCTACGAAGATCACGGCATAGAAGCCACGTAGGTAGGTATCCCTTGTGTAGAAGAGGTGGGCATAGAAGCCAATGTATGTCACCATGGCGTAGAAGCCAAGCAGGCATAGAAGCCGAATAGGCATAGAAGCCGAGTGGTCGTAGAGGCCGAGTGAGCACAGGAGCTGAATGGGTGTAGAAGCCGCTGCATACCGTGCCAGAGTGTTGATGTGGACGTCTTAGCCAGAATTATGGCTTTTGAAGATATAATCAAATCTCTTGCATTAAATGCCGAGATTTGCCACCATCCTGTGCATTAAATGCGGAGACGTGTTTTTGAATGTCTGCAGCCCTTCTGTGTATCAGTCGCAGAGACGTGCCTCGAGAAACTGTCACCTCTCTGTGCATTAGACGTAGAGACGTGCCTCGAGCAACTTGTCATCGCTCTGTGCATTGGACGTAGAGACGTGCCTCGAGCCCCGAACGTAGTACAGCTTTTGATGTGGCAGGCAATTTATATACTGCAAAGCATAAACAGCTCATGTCTGCCTGTGTAAAATAAGGCAGCGTATCACTTCGTGCACGTAAAAGCAGTTTACGTAAAGGAGATGGCGGTAAATGATAGCCTGGGTCGCAGTGCCGTGCCATTATTATAGCCGTCGTCTGGGTAGTCGAGCAGTATCCCTTTGTCAGAAGTCCAGACGTCAGGTTCATTGCAGGATCTGACAGGTTCATTGCAGGGTCTGACAGGTTCACTTCGGAGAATATGAAGCGTCTCTCGTACACTTCAATGCTGCGTTAAAAGAGGATGGATTTTACGTCCAGGAGTCGATGAAGCACCCGGTTTACGCTGAAGCAGCTTGGAAGTACTGCCTTACGCGGATGGTCCTTTGAGCTTTATATTTCATGCTGTGTTTAGCAGAAAAAGCTCTGTTGCATGCTTGATGGCTCTGAAGGCCTCTGTTTACGCTGCTCTGCATCAATATGCTGCGTATAGCCATCCGGCGTATTTTCTATGCTTCTACAGTGATAGTTCCTGGTTTGGCTATGTAGCTGTGGGGATTGCAGATAAACTCAAATTTGATAGACAGGATCAAGGCAGCATAGTATGAGGATGTATCTCGGAGGAGCATCAAAGCTCAAGTGAGAGAAGGATTGGAGGATAATTTTACCATTGCTGAGGATGGATCTTTGCGGCATGGTGTTAGATTATGTGTGCCTAGTGGGGAGCTGCATAAGGAGGTATTGCAGGAAGCGCATCGCTCTCAATATTCTATACATCTAGGTGCCAAAAAGATGTATCGAAATATGCGAGAAAGTGTGTGGTGATATGGCATGAAGAGGAAAGTGGCACAGTTTGTATCCAGATGCTTAGTGTGCTAGCAGGTAAAAGCCGAGAGGCAGAGGCTAGGAGGTTTACTTCAGCCATTACCCATTCCAGAGTGGAAGTAGGAGCATATTATTATGGATTTTGTGTTCGGACTTTCACGATCTCCAGGAGGGAAAGACACGATTTGGGTCATCGTTGACAGGTTGACCAAGTCGGTCCACTTTTTGCCTTTTAAGGTGGGTTTGTCTAGGGAGAAGCTGGCAGAGATGTATGTGAGGCAGATCGTCAGGATACATGGAGTTTCCATCAGCATAGTCGCAGATCGGGATAGTCATTTTACTTCTCATTTCTGGAGGAGTTTGTAGGCAAGTTTGGGCACCCAGCTCAAGTTCAGTACTACATATCATCCCCAGACATATGGGCAGTCAGAGAGGACTATTCAGACTCTTGAGGATATATTGTGCACTTCTGTACTAGATTTTAGGGACTTTTGAGAGGACCATCTCCATTTGGTAGAGTTTGCTTACTACAATAGCTACCAGGCTAGTATAGAGATGTCACCATTTGAGGCTCTGTACGGGCGGAGATGTCGTACTCCCTTGTCATGAGACAATGTTGGAGAGAGAGTTTGGCTAGGGCCAGAGATGGTTGTGGATGGAGCGGAGAAGGTTAAGCTGATCAGAGAAAGACTTCGAGTGGCACAAGTCAGACAAAGGCATTAGGCCGATAGCCACCGGAGACCTTTGTAGTTTGAGGTATAGTTTAGATTTTTATTTTGTGCTTGATATTAGTTGTTTGTTATAAATTAAGTTCTTAAGGTTGTGTTTTATTCTAGGTGGTTGGTTTGGTGTTTCTGGGGATTTCTTTGACACGAGGTACCATTCGTTTCGGTGGAGAAGGAAATCTTAGTCCGCGATTCATCAAACCTTTCACCATTGTAGAGAGGGTTCGTGTAGTTGCTTATAGACTAGACTTGCCACCTACACTGGAGGGAGTGCACAACGTATTTTATGTGTCGTAGTTGAGATGATACGTGGCGAATCCTAGACACGTATTGGATCATTCAGAGATAGAGGTGGGCCCTACTATTAGCTATCCAGAGCAGTCAGTTGAGATTCTGGATCGGAGAGAGAAGGGCTGAGGAACCAGACTATTCTTTTGGTACGCGTCGCATGGACGCATCACTCTCCGAGGGAGTCTACCAGGGAGAGAGAGGATGAAATACGAGAGCGTTACCCATATTTGTTTATACCTTGAGGTATATTCTTTCCTAGTTATGTTATATTCTTTTGTTCTGTTCTGTTCTGTTCTATTCTTTTATTTTCTGGGGGTAGTTTTTATCTTTGAATTTCGAGGACGAAATTATTTTAAGGAGGGTAGACTTGTCACTACCATATTTTCTAGGAGAAAATATTTTGGTCATTTCATAATTAATTAAATATTGTGCATGTTAAATAATTATTTATTGTATTATTTAATTATTATTATATGTTAGATTATTGTTTTAGACTTGTGTAGTGGACCTAACTAGTTTAGATTAGATCCCTGTACGAACATTTATTATTTGTTAGAATTAAGCCCAATTAAAAGTCCATCGATTAAGAGGATGATTAATTTAATTAAACCATTAGACTAGAACCTTCCCTCCTTAATTATTTCTTCATGAGAGGCCCCAAGGGGTATAATGGACATTATATAGTAGCTTGAGTGACGGTCTAAAGGGATCAGCCATATAAAAGAGGGGGGAAAGTTTCTCTTCTTCCCAATTCCTTCCTAAATCATCATTGGAGGCTAGTAGAGCAATGATCTAGAAGGAGGAAGCAAGGATCTACAAAGAGGAGCAAGGATCTACAAGTTGAAGGCTAATTTCATCAAATTTGGAGGTTGCATTTGGAATCCATCTTCCAATAGATATAATTTAGTTTTTTCTCTTTAATTAGGTTCTAAATCTGAGATTGAACCATAAGAAACTACCCCATATGCATATGCTACCCATAGGAATTGGAATTATGTTCATAGAAGGCCTATGGAGAAAGTTATGGTACTTTTTGTGTCAATTTTAGGAGAATTCCATAATTGACACTTGTTGTGTTTGTCAATTGGTCATACAAACCAAATTGACATGTGTTTGCTTGTTTATGGCTAGTATCGTATCCATAATTGGATATGTGTAGGTCGTATCCCAATAATTTGGTGATACATATTGATTTGGGGGGTTTTTCTTTGACACGAAACTTTGTGCATGTCACATTTTGACACGGAAACGTAGATATATATATTTTACTCATTGTATTATTCATATATAGTATTTTAGACTCGCTCGTGTCCTTCGGGATATATTTGGTTGTATGGTGGACTCGTATCGCAAGCGTATCATAGATCTAGTGTAATACGGATGCGATGAACTCCACGTGTTTGTTGTGTTGCATTTCTAGATCCAATCTCCTTTTTTTATAGCTATTAGTATATTAATTATCATAGTATATATGTATAAATATATATATTGAGTTGCATGTATATTGTGTTGTTTATATGATATATATATGTCATGACCCGCACCCAAAATTTGGGCATGAGCCGTGGGTACGTCCAGCCTACACCGCAACATCGGCGGTAGAACACAGTCTAGGTCTCAATACTACTAAACATAACTCACAACTTGTTAATGATCTCAACTCCATAAGGAGGACAATAAATAATACATAGATCAACAACTCATAATATACTCAATTACAAAAACTAAAGGAAAGTAATAGCACGATAAGATATAAAGATAAGGACTACTGACATAAGTCAAGCACAACAACAAAATACAATGAGATATCTAAAGTCTAGTTGTCCAACATAAATAGTCTCAACAATAACCTCAACATAAGTATAGTCCAAGTCTCAAATTGGAATAAAAGATGCATAGATATAACTGACTAAATAGCTGCAGGTAGTGTCTCCTCTAAGGGTAGGAACTCCTCTAAGATATCTGGTATATAATCTCCCTCTACACCTAGACTATAGTGTGTAGGACAGAAGTCCTCAAAGTCCTCTGGGAAAATGTTATCCAATCAGGATTGGAGCAAAGTACAAGCACAACAATAGTTTTATTTATATTGACAAAAACTATAATACAGTATAAATAAATATAAGATAAAAAATTACTGGAAATAAGGAATACTAGAGCATATGAAATACTAGAGAATATGTAATCAGCAATAGTACAACTAGCAATGAAAAAATATAAGTGAATGCTAGAACAAGTGAACGGGAATACAGTAATAGAATATCTAGCTAAGTGTTTAAAATATCAGTCTATTATGTGATCGGCTTGGGACGAGATCAGGCTTGTTATATGTGATTGTTAATACATGTGAGGTCAGGCTAACCATCTGGTTAGCTATGATGCGAACAATAGTCAGGCTAATCATATATAACAGGCTATGAGGCATGTAATGGTCATGCTACATCCGACGTGATGTGTGGGGTGAGCTATGATGCATGTAAGTGGGGTATGATCACATAATCTGCTAATATTTCTTCGTCCCCAGCTAGCATGATAGATTCAAATCATGACTCCTTGTGACAGGTATCAATGATGCTAACCCATGTATCCATAGTGTCAGAATCAATTACACTATACAACTAAAATCATAGAGATGACCAACATAATAAAAACTGTCAGAGAATGTACTCATTTGTGGTCCTGAGCTAGGAATACCAATATCCTGCTCCCGAAGTCTCGTACGAACGATCCAAAGGTCCTATATATATAATATAATAATATAATAGCATCAATCGTCAAACTAGTACGCACATAAACACAACTACACTGCACTTAGAAACTAACGTATGTAGGGGTAATAACTGGTCAACTAGCAGGGTCGAGTGTGCACGTCTAAAATATACAAGTGTCATATCCTCGAATACCGTGCACAGTAAGATGATCAACTAACACTAACGCTAACACATGTCCAAAACTCCAAATCTCGTGTCACACTAACACATGGCCTAGCTAGTAGGTTAGGGTACACATAAGACAGTGAGTTACCAAAATACTTTAATATATATATAGTACATTAATATATTACTTAGTATTTTCCACTACTAATATTTTATACTAATACACCTAGGGTCTACACAATCAGGTATAATACTAACAATCAAATTTTCATAAAGTAATTACTGAACCTAATTAATATTCCATACAGGCATACATACACTAGTTATTATGGTTCACCAATACACAGTATCATGCAACACACAACATGAAGGAAAGAGAGCAGGTTCAAACCTGGTATACAAGTAACCGATGAGGGGGTGACGCTCGTCAGCGGCCCGTGGACGTCGACCTCCGGCGGCGGTGCTCCGGCAAACAGTGGCAGCAGGTGCATGGGTTGAGGTGGTGGAGATGCTGATGTAGTGTTGGCGGTGGCCGGGGTATGTTGGGGTGCTACTGTAGTAGTGTTTGCCGGGAAAGGGAAGTCATGGGGAGAGAAGTCGGGGGTGTGGTGGTGATCGATGATGAAGTGGAAGAGGAAGTCGGGAATGCAGGTCCGACGGTGTAGATGTGGGTGGTCGTGTGTAAGGCCGGGGTAAGGTGATGGTGTTCCGGCAGGGGAAGGTCGGGGAGATGATGATGGCTGTTGTGGAGGTGGCTATGTCGCATCTCCGGCGGTACAGATGATGATGGTGGTGATGATGATGGAGGCTGTCGTTGCTCGGGTCGGCTGTGGTATGGCGTGGTGTAGTCCGGTGGAGTAGAAGAAGTTAGGAAGATGATGACGATGATCGTGATGTTGCTGATGTCGATCCGGCGGAGGAGGAAGGTCGGTATTGGCCGGCTGGGGTGGTTGTAAAGTCAGAGAAGAAACTGTGGAGAGGGTGAAGTTAGGGTTCGGGTTTGAGAAGAAGAGAAGTATTGATGGACGTTGATGAAAAATGATGGAGAGAAAGAGTGTTTATGTAGGAGAGAGAAGAGGGTTTTGATCACCTTGGGATTAGTCATGGTTAGTGCCTCCTTGGGATGGGGATAGTTTCTACATGAAGGAAAATGGATGGCTAGGATAGTGTATGTTTTGAATGGAGGGCTAGGATGGTGTAGAGGAAAAGTTAGAGTGTTATATACTCCAAAAATGGGGGCAATTTCATGGATGACCAGTCAAAAGAGGGGGAGTGTTTCTTCATCGCTTGGATCAAATGGAAGGTGGATACCTCATTGTATTTTTGCATAAAAGTTCCTAACTATTAGAAAATTGCACAACCAATGGGGTTTGGGATTGAAGGAGGAAAAATACCATGTTTGGTGTGATATAGTAGGTTAAAAGGGTGTGTAGTATTTAGGATGAACCTTGAGGGTGTAATGGGGGTTTGGGTTGGTGTTGGGTCTAGTTTTGGGTTAGGTTAGGTCCTTACACCAATTTAATTAAAATTAGTGTAAATAGTGTTCTTAAATTAATTAGAAATGCATAGGATTGAAATTAGGTGGGACACAAGTATCATGGACGTAGAAGACTCAGAATAGAATATTGTCATAATTTGGGTTGCACGTCGAGGTTGTGTCTCCAATTTTGATTGGAACGGACAAGGTGCAAATTTGGATTTAAAAAAATAAATATTTGTAACGAATATTATGTGACTAAAATAAAGCATAAGAGAGGGTATTTATCAGTTACACAAAGGTCAGAATGGAAGATTGGCACGTCTAGGACAATGGTGTAAAATTTGTTGGAAGGCAAAAGCTAGTGTAGTGCTCCAAATAACGAAACAACAATAAGGTACAATAATTAAATAAAATTATGGTAGTAAATTATAATACCCAAATAATTAATCCTGAATGATACTAATTAAATCCATAATCCTATATTTTGGTCAGAGGTTTATCTAGTGGATTTCTAGGTCTAGTCCACAACTCAATATAATATGTATACTATATATCATGTAATATATTAATACATAAATTAAATATGGTAAAAGACCATAAAGCCTCTATTCTAGAAATGTGGTAGTGACAAGTCTACCCTCCTTAAAAAAAATTTGGCCCCAAAATTAAATTATACTAGCACAAGAACAAATAATCAGACAAAGAATTATACCTCAAGTCTCGAAGAGATACGGGTATTGTTCGCATATTTTGTCCTCTCTCTTCCAGGTTGACTCGCTTGGAGAGTGATATCTCCATGCAACATGAACCAAGGGAATAGTCTGGTTCCACAATACCTTCTCTCTGTAATCTAAGATCTCTACGGGATATTTGGGATAGCTGAGAGTCGGTCCAACCTCGATCTCTGAGTGATCTAGTACATGACTAGGATTTGCCATGTACCGTCTTAGCTGTGACACGTGGAACACGTCATGTACTCCCTCTAGTACAGGCGGCAAGTCTAGTCTATAGGCCACTGCACTGACCCTCACAAGAATACCGAAATGTCCAATGTAACGTGGACTAAGCTTTCTGCCTCCACCAAAGCGAATCGTGTCCCATGTCAGAGAAATCTGTAGGAATACCAGATCGCCAACCTAGAACAAAATAGTTTTAACAAGCAATCTAAAACAAACAATCATAAACCAGAAATAACAAAACCTGTACCTGAAACTCTAGGGGTCTACGGTGGCTATCGGCCCAATGCCGCTGTCTGTCTTGAGCTACTCGAAGTCTGTCTCTGTTAAGTTTCACCTTTTTCTTTGCATCTACGACCATTTTTGGTCCTAATAAGGTTCCTTCTTCGACATCATCCCAAGATAATGGTGTGCGACACCTCCATCCATATAGAGCCTTGAATGGTGACATCTCAATACTGGCATGGTAGTTGTTGTTGTAAGCAAACTTTACCAGGTGTAGATGATCCTCCCAAGAACCTCCGAGATCCAGAACGCAAGTGCGTAGCATATCCTCGAGAGTCTAAATAGTCCTTTCAGACTGCCCGTCTTTCTGGGGGTGATATGCTATACTGAACTTGAGCTGAGTGCCCAAGCAAGCCTGCAAACTCCTCTAAAAGTGGAAAGTAAAATGGCTATCCCGATCCAAGGTGATGCTCACAGGAACCCCATGTAATCTGACAATCTGCCGCACGTACATCTCTGGTAGCCTCTCCGTCGACGTACACACTTTAAATGGTAAGAAGTGGGCTGATTTGGTCAACTATCCACGATGACCCAAATTGCTTTCTTTTCTCCTGGAGATCGCGGAAGGGCTGAAGCAAACCAACTGGAGGTTGCATTAGGAATCTATCTTCCAATAGATATAATTTAGTTTTTTCTCTTTAATTAGGTTCTAAATCTGAGATTAAACCATGAGAAACCACCCCATATGCATAGGCTACCCATAGGAATTAGAATTATGTTCAGAGAAGGCCTATGGAGAAAGTTATGGTACTTTTTGTGTCAATTTTAGGAGAATTCTATAATTGACATTTGTTGTGTTTGTCAATTGGTCATACAAACCAAATTGACATGTGTTTGCTTGTTTATGGCTAGTATCGTGTCCATAATTGGATATGTGTAGGTCGTATCCCAATAATTTGGTGATACGTGTTAATTTAGGGGGTTTTCCTCTGACACGGAACTTTGTGCATGTCATATTTTGACACGGACATATAGATATATATATTTTACTTATTGTATTATTCATATATAGTATTTTAGACTCGCTCGTGTCCTTCGGGGTATGTTTGGTTGTGTGGTGGACTCGTATCGCAAGCGTATCATAGATCTAGTGTAATACGGATGCGATGAACTCCACGTGTTTGTTGTGTTGCATTTCTAGATCCAATCTCCTTTTTTCATAGCTATTAGTATATTAATTATCATAGTATATATGTATAAATATATATATTGAGTTTCATGTATATTGTGTTGTTCATATGATATATATATGTCATGACCAGCACCCAAAATTTGGGCATGAGCTGCGGGTACGTCCAGCCTACGCCTCAGCATCGGCGGTAGAATGCGGTCTAGGTCTCAATACTACTAAACATAAGTCACAACCTGTCAATGATCTCAACTCCATAAGAAGGATAATGAATAATACATAGATCAACAACTCGTAATATACTCAACCACAAAAACTATAGGAAAGTAATGGCACGGTAAGATATAAAGATAACGAGTACTGACATAAGTCAAGCACAGCAACAAAATATAATGCGGTATCTAAAGTCTAGCTGTCCAACATAAACAGTCTCAACAAAAACCTCAATATAAGTACAGTCCAAGTCTCAAATTAGAATAAAAGATGCATAGATATAACTGCTAAATAGCTGCAGGTAGTGTCTCCTCTAAGGGTAGGGACTCCTCTAAGTTCCCTGGTATTTAATCTCCCTCTACACCTGGCCGATAGTGTGTTGGACAGAAGTCCTCAAGGTCCTATAGAAAAATATTATATAGTCAGGATTGGAGCGAAGTACAAGCACTAAACAGCAGTTTTATTTATATTAACAAAAAGTATAATACAGTGTAAAAAAATTCAAGATAAAAAAATACTCGAAATAAGGAATACTGGTGCATATGAAATACTAGAGTATATATAATCAGCAATAGTACAACAAGTAATGAACAGATATAAGTGAATGCTAGAACAAGTGAACTGGAATACAGTAATAGAATATCTAGCTAAGTTTTTGAAATATTAGTCTATTATGTGATCGGCTTGGGATGAGATCAGACTTGTTATATATGATTGGCTATAATACATGTGAGGCCAGGCTAACCATCTGGTTAGCTATGATGTGAGCAATAGTTAGGCTAATCATATATAATAGGCTATGAGGCATGTAATGGTCAGGCTACAACTAACGTGATGTGTTGGGTGAGCTATAATGCATATAAGTGGGGTATGATCACATAATCTGCTAATATTTCTCCGTCCCCAGCTAGCACGATGGATTCCAATCAAGACTCCTTATGACAGGTATCAATGATGCTAACCCATGTATCCATAGTGTCAGAATTAAGTACATTATACAACTAGAATCATAGAGATGGCCAACATAATAAAAACTGTCAGAGAATGTACTCGCCTGTGGTCCTGAGCTGGCAATACCAATATCCTGCTCCCGATGTCTCATACGAATGATCCAAAGGTCATATATATATAATATAATAATATAATAGCATCAGTCGTCATACTATTATGTACATAAACACAACTACACTACACTTAGAAACTAACGTACGTAGGGGTGATAACTGGTCAACTAGCAGGATCGAGTGTGCAAGTCTGAAATGCACAAGTGTCATGTCCTCGAATACCGTGCATAACAAGATGATTAACTAACACTAACATATGTCCAAAACTCCAAATCTCGTGTAACACTAACACATGGCCTAGCTATTAGGTTAGGGTACACATAAGCCAGTGAGTTGCCAAAATACTTTAATATATATATAATACCTTAATATATTACTTATTATTTCCCACTATTAATATTTTATACTAATACACCTAGGGTCTACACAATCAGGTATAACACTAACAATCAAATTTTCATAAAGTAATTACTAAACCTAATTACTATTCCATACAAGCATACATACACTAGTTATTATGGTTAACCAATACACAGTGTCATACAACACACAACATGAAGGAAAGTGAGCAGGTTTAAACCTTGGTGCGCACGTAACCGAGGAGGGGGTGACGTTCGTCCGCGGCCCGTGGACGTCGACCTCCGACGGCAGTAATCCGGCAAATAGTGGCAGTAGGTGCATGGGCCGAGGTGGTGGAGATGCTGATGTGGTATTGGCGGTGGTTTGGGTGTGGTGGTGTGCTGCTGTGGTGGTGGTGGCCAGGAAGGGGAAGTCGTGTGGAGAGAAGTCGGGGTGTGGTGGTGATCGATAATAAAGTGGAAGAAGTCAGGAATGGAGGTTCGGCGGTGTAGATGTGGGTGGTCGTGTGTAAGGTCGGGTTCGGGTGATGGTATTCCGGTAAGGGGAGGTCAGGGAGTAGATGATCGCATCATCGGCAGTCCAGATGATGATGGTGGTGATGATGATGGAGGCTGTCGGTGCTCGGGTCGGCTGTGAAGTGCCGGGGTGTAGTCCGGTGGAGGAGAAGAAGTCGGGGAAGAAACTGTGGAGCGGGTGAAGTTAGGGTTCGGGTTTGAGAATAAGAGAGGTTTTGATGGCTGTTGATAAAAAATTGTTGGAGAGAAAGAGTGTTTATATAGGAGAAAGAAGAGGGTTTTGATCACCTTGGGATTAGGGCCAGCTAATGCCTCCTTGGGATGGCGATGGTTTCTACATGAAGGAAAATGAATGGCTAGGATAGTGTAAGTTTTAAATGGAGGGCTAGGATGGTATAGAGAAAAAGTTAGAGTGTTGTACACTCAAAAATGGGGGAAATTTCATGGATGACCGGTCAAAAAAGGGGGAGTGTTTCTTCATGGCTTGAATCCAATGGGAGGTGGACACCTTATTGTATTCTTGCATAAAAGTCGCTAAACATTGGAAAATTGCACGAACAATAGGGTTTGGGATTGAATGAGAAAAAACACCATGTTTGGTGTAATGTAATGGGTTAAAAGGGTGTATGGTGTTTAGTATGAACCTTGAGAGTGTAAGTGGGGGTTTGGGCTGGTGTTGGATCTAGTTTTGGGTTAGGTTAGGTCCTTACACCAATTTAATTAAAATTAGTGTAAATGGTATTCTTAAATTAATTGGAAATGCATAGGATTGAAATTGAGTGGGACATAAGTGTCATGGACGTAGAAGACTCAGAATAGAATATTGTCATAATTTGGGTTGCACAAAATTGGTCAAGGTTGTGTCTCCAATTTCGATTGGAACGGACAAGGATGCAAAGTTAGATTTATTTGGATTTAAATAAATATTTGTAACGAATATTATGCGACTAAAAAGGAAGCACAAGAGAGCGTTTTTATGAGTTACACAAATATCAGAATGGAAGACTGGCACGTCAAGGACAAGGGTGTAAAATTTGTTGGAAGGCAAAAGCTAGTGTAGCGCTTCAAATAACGAAGCAACGATATGGTACAATAATTGAATAAAATTACGGTAGTGAATTATAATCCCCAAATAATTATCCCGAATAATACTAATTAAATCCATAATCCTATATTTTGGTCAGGGGTTTATCTAATGGATTTATAGGTCTAGTCTACTAACACAATATAATATGTATACTATATATCTTGCAACATATTAACAGATAAATTAAATATGGTAAAAGTCCATAAAGCCCCTTTTCTAGAAATATGGTAGTGACAATATATATATATATATATGTGTGTGTGTGTGTGTGTGTGTGTGTGTGTGTGTGTGTGTGTGTGTGTGTGTGTGTGAGTTATAGATATATACTAAATACATAGCTACGTATGTTGTTGATGTTTATATATATATATATTCATAGAGAGTGTAAGAATGTATATAGATATATATATTTTAGTGTATATATATATATGTATATCAACTTATATATGTATATATATATATGTGTTATATATATATGTGAGTTGTATACATAGATTGATATATAGGTATTGATGGTTATATGTTATATACATAGAGATAATGTATATGGAGATGTGCTATGTTCATAGGTATATATATACATAGTGGTGTTTATATGCATGTATAGTTGTGTGTGAGTAGAGAGTTATATATATATATATATATGTATATAGCTATATACATATCTAGTTGTATATTTGTTTTTGTGTGTATGTGTGTGTACAATGTTTAGAGGGGGTCGGGAAAGCCACAGAACAACAGGGAATCAAGCAACTCTGTAATATAACAGCAAGCAGAGTAGGCGAGCAGCTGCAGCTTATGCAATACAGTGCCATTCAGCATCGAGCAAGTGCATCACTTGCTAACTGCAGCAACTAGCAACAACACCATCGACAGTAGAGCATAGTAGCAGGGAATGGGTGCACCAGAGAGTGCACAAGCAGTTGCACTGTAGCAGCGGCTAGCCCCAGCAGCAGCTTCGAGCAGGCCTTGCTCTGAAGCACAGCAACTCCACCAGCAGTAGTAGGTTGGAGCAGCCAGTATCAACAGTCTCCAGTATCAGATCTAGGTAAGGTAGTATGGTTAGTAATTATTTAGTTCCTAGTTTGTTAGTTTCAGTAGTTAGCTAGTTTATTAGTGGTTAGTTAACTAGTTATTAGTTATCTAGTTAAGTTACTAGTTAGTAGATATATATACATATGTATATTTGATATCTAGTAGCTAGTGATTACTTAGTAATATGTATGCGAGTGTATATATATATGCATATTTGTATGTAGTTAGTAGTTTATATTAGATTGCTATATATTAGTATATAGTTTCGTGTTGAGTAGTTAGATATATACTCGATATCACATTACCTTGAGATACCAAGGTAGATGTTAAGGTATTGGATCAATTCTCAAGGTATTCGAGTTGGGTGTTGAAATGGGTGTTTAGTGGTACGATACCGAGTTGGTTCAAAGCCAAGGTATCCACTTAGCATTTATAATTACGATTAGTATATTTAATATTGATTATATATGCATATTGTGATAATCCCATATTCTTATTTGTGTATCCTGAGATACGGTATCTTAGTGTATTTTTAGTATCTTAGATTTAACTAGTATGACTTAGTTTCATAGTGTATGGACCCAATATCCTAGAGATAGACTTATGCAACCTAGAAATAGGTAGTTTGACCAAGTTTGACCAATTTGACTTAAAGTTGACCTAGTTTGACTATTTTGACTTAGAAATGGCTCTTTGACCTAGAAGTTGACTAGTTTAACTTATTTTCATTATGGAACCTTGTATTGATGTTATATTCCTTATCTTGGTCTTCGAGATACCGTACTAGACATCTGTGATACTATTCATCGAACTTCAGGTGAGTACATTCTTGTATTTATTCCAGTATTTCCTTATTGTATATTCTTGTATCTATTGCTAAATCTTGTATATTCACATCTATTTACTATTACATAGTTTATATCATTGATTAGAACTGCTGTTAGAGATATACTATGCTCCTTTCCTGACTGGATATATTAGTCTCAGATGATACTGAGGAGTGGTAGCCTACTCATTACGGGCCTCAGGATGTTGTGGGCTTAGAGCCAGAGACCCTGGCTAAGGAAGGACTCATCCCGACTGAGACAAATGACCCAGGACTTATAATATCTTAGTCATTCTCTTGTACTGGATTTGTCCCCAGCTTGCTGTTTAGTATATTTTCTCAGACTCATTGATGTTATTATTTTGACTAATGAGTTGTATTGTGACTATTCTATTCTGTTATCATATTCGTGCTCATTTCCATCTTAGATCTGTGATTGATTATATGGACATTATTGGTGGCTTATTATACTGTTAGACAGATTATCCAAACAACGTTCTACCACCGATTCTACGTTGTAGGATGGGCGTTGTTCCCGACTTGCATCCCTACACCGGGTGCGGGTCATGACAATTAGTCACAGTCACCTCTATGCGTATTCAAAGTTTCCTTATGTGAGTATTCAAAGTCGCTTTCGCGATTATCGAATTTGCATCTAAGATCATTTTTTGTTGCATTCATTATTGTTTGAAACTGTTTCCGCAATCGATAATATTTGACCGCTTGGTTACACCCCCGGGATGTTCTATACAAAGAGCCTAAATATTATAATGTTGTAGTTATTATGATTCTTGATTTATAAATAATACTAAGAATCCAACAATGATTCAATGCCATAGATAACTAACTTGTGATTAATATTTTGTATGTGGAAATAAAAAAAATCAATATGTGTGCTATAATCAATAAGAATTGTATATGAGTAATTTTAATAGAGAAAATCAACAGTAAAGCTGAGTTGATTCATGTGCGATGGCGGGATTGTATTTTATATCCGAGTATGAGAATCATGTTATAGCATGCAATGCTACCATGTGAAGGTAGTGCAGGATGGATGTGGGATCAGTATAAGAACTGTGTGGTGGTCAGTAAATGGCTTCATTTTGAGTGGTATATGCCTCTACCCACTTAGTGATGCATGTGAAGTGACCCTTCCATAAGTGATGGTATTGACCATACCAGTAAGAATGGGGTAGTACCGAGACTTAGTCGGGAATAATGCCTTATTGTATATGGAGCGAGTGTCCTTTGGGTATTTCGAATTGTGTATCAACATCTGACCCTTGATAGTTGGATTTGAGTTATCAACATTAGACCCTCTATAGCTTAATATTATAAGGGGTAGCAAGAAAGTCAAAAGGTATGAGATGGATGCCTTAGCTGGAAATAGTGAGTTGGATTATATGGTTAGATGGTGGCTTAAATAGTCTAGTTGAAAGTTTTAAATTTTAGTATCGATGATCGAATGTTACTATCGGTAAACAAGTTGGATAGTATATCTAGTGAGCAAGCGGGATATTATGTTGGTTGCCTGAGTTTGGAAGTCCTTGAAAATTAATTAAAGATGGACCGAGTATGAGGGAAACTAATTCCTTTGACCTTAGGTATGTAGCATTTACTACATGCCTAACTTAAAAAGGGTAGCAGCCGTGAAGTGGGAATACTTGAAACGAGCAATTGACGAATAATATTTAATTAGCATATAAACTTGTAGGATTGCAAGTAACTAATTGATGACCATTATTGTACGACAATAGATAGAAGTTCTTCAAGAGACTTCGATGGATGGAATACAAATAAAGCTTGAGGTCTACCACGTTGGGATAAATACTATCGACAGGAAGTTTTGTCACATCAATAACAGTTGGTTGGCAGAAACCTTAGTCACTTGGGTAACATTTGATTGACGAATATAATTTCTCAAATTATTAATATTGGATGATTCCTCGATTGGTGGTTTTACCAATATATCGAGTACATGAATAATTGTCGAATGTGGATAAGCGAGATAAAATTTTGTGAGGCATTGTTGAGGTGATACAATTAAGTTGATGGTTAATGCGAATAAAATTTGACCCTATCAAAATAAAGTTGGCAAAAGTATGTTCGACGAATGAATCGAAAGAAAGATATTTTCAATATATTGGTTGGGTGATATTATCTGTTATAAATTATTTGGGTAATAATGATCACACGAATACTTGATATGAATGGAAGGAAATTAAGAGCAAGGATCATGAACAATATACTAGTAAAGGTGATCGATCAAAATTTAATTTTGGGTTAGTTGCCTTGTCCCATAAAATAATCAGACGTACGAAAATTCAAGAATGATATATTTGTACAACTAGGGGATGACTATGAAATCATAAATAAAATAATATGTTGGAGCAATTCGAATTTTGAATGTTGATAATTTACTCGATGTATATGATATTTGAGAATGTAGTTCTAAATTAACCTTATCGGATTGGGGTAAGTCTAGAATAAACTTTTGTTTATGGTAGACCCTTAAGAAATTGACCATGAGTAGATAAACCTGACCCAGACTATTGGATGTCACTGATTTTATGGGTAGGTCAATGGTAGTGCATTCTTGGTTTGAGTTGTAAACACCCAAATTTTTCAGAAATAAAAAATAATTTTTTTGAATTTTTTCGGTATTTTTTGATAACTAAAATAAATGTTTTTCTGGAATTAAATAAATTTTATGATTTTATTAAATATTAAAATATTAAGAAAATAATATTTTTGAATGTAAAATAAATAATTAGTTATAGTGTAATTTTTTTAGAATTTATTGGACCCAAAAACTGTAAACCCCCTCGACCAATTCAGGATTAATTGGAATTAATTCAAGAGACTAGGATTAATTTGGAATTAATTAGGATTAATGTGCGTCAACTATACGTCTTAATACACCTTGCCGTTGCTTCGAGGTTGGAGCACCCCACCATTTGTATCTTCCACCCAAATTCATGAACATCTTTTAGACATACCAGTCTACCCCCTGGCCATTGTGCAACCTTAGATACTCGTTATTACGTCTCATTTTACCCACGCAATATTCCTTAAGAGAACGCCTTGTATTTATTAATTTAATTAAATTTGAGGCCAATTTTACCTCAACCAAACCTAACCAAGCCCACATGCACTCTACTATGTGGACCAGCCCCACCCCAACCAGGCCAGACAGGCCCAAGTCCCAAGAGCAACCCACAAATCCCCATATATAAACACCCTTTCTCACCCTTTGAAACCCTACATCACCATCATCCCTAACTTCAAACCTAGCAAACCCTAGCCGAGCCTCACCCGAGCAACCATCCCCCACCCCGTCCGGACGACTCCCCCGCCTTCTCAGTCCGCCACCTCCACAGCACCTCAGTCCACCGCCCCTTAACGCCGAACCACCCCTCTTGCAGCCTGCAACCGCCCTCACCCTCACCATCACCAATCCCATCATCAACATCCCCCGCCTAACCCGACTGCTCCCGACCGCCCACAACCCCTTCACCCACCATCGACGAACCCCCGTGCTGCCTCGACCCGACGGCCACCCCCGCGCCGCCTCCACTTGACAACTGCCACCGCAGAGGACTGCTGCTGCTGCGGCTACTGCAGCGCTGTACTGCCGCTGCCGCTGCTGCTCACTGCCGTCGACGCTGGAGCTCCCCTCGCCGGAGAACATCCAGAGTTCGAGCACAGGTCCCACGATCAACCTCGAATAGGTAAACCTCGTGGATCTCTTCTCTATGGTAACATGCATGGTTGTATCATCGTGTCATTGAGTTGTGTCGTGCGTCGTACGTGGACACAAAACCAATTATATGGAACCCTAGATATAAGTATATATGCTAAATTGATTTAAAAAGTAATTAATAGATAATAATTACCATAATAATTAGGCATGTTATAAGCACTTATAATTTACCAGAAACATGGACATTTACCTAGTGCAATTAACATAGAAACAAATGGCGGGTAATTCAACAAGGCGTAATATAGTTTCATAAACCGATAACATAGAATTATTGTCTCAAGAGGCACGTTAACCGAGGACAGAATGCGTGTACACCCTAGCTACGTGCACACGTGACGCTGTATTCGATCAACCGTGATCTTACGACAATACCGAAGAGCAGCGTCGTAAATTATGTATGTTTGGCGTTAGTATCTGATGTAGAATTTTTATATTATATTGTATGTTTAGGGTCATTGGATCAGCCAAGAGACACTACAGGAGCAGGCTTTTGGCATTCACATCTTGAGGGCTCAGGCAAGATACCTTTCCATATTTACTGTCTAATTTAAATTATGTATATGGTGTATTGTATTCTTGTTGTTTTCCTTTTATACAACTGTGCGCGTCCGAGATTGACTCGGGTGCTATCGACGGATACGTCGATGATTAGTATACTTGACCTAGTTCGTAGTTGACTTACCCCATTGGAGGATACTCTGATATCTTCCAAGACCTGACACTTTTACACGTATTCATAGTGACAATCTCATGATTGGGATGTGTGTTCGCGTGCTCGACTAGCTATCGGCGCGTATGACGTGCATCACGGTTAGTAAGTTATTCAGAATTATTTCAGTGTAGAGACTTGGCATTTAGATACGGGGTATGCACGTCGAGTATTTGACTTATATATCTACATTGGGTGGGGAGGACGACTAGTAGGCATATGGGACACCCCACTCCTTTATACAGACACCGTACTCGACCGAGTGATACGGACGTATATATATATATTACTGATTCTACGTTCTGTAGAGTGTTGGACTTTACTTGGTGTTATTGTAGTTACCACACTCTATAGAACGTTGGACGTTATTGTATTCCTGTACCCTTGTTATAGGGGTCATGTGTGGCAAATACTAGCCGGTTCTGTGTACTTTGGGACTGGGGCGTGATATGGTTTTAGTGGTGGCCCATGCTGGTCGACCTTATCGCTTGTGGTATAGTAACATGCCCAGTGAGCCTGCAATAGGATAGGAATTACTAGGTCTCATCCAATCTGAGTACGTTTTTGAGCCTCCTTCGTGTTACTTCTAAATATCTGCATCCTGTTTGTTTGTTTCCGTCATCTTTCTAATGAAGTCCTATCTTTTGCAGCAAGATAAACTTGCGTAATGGACGAGGAGCACCCATTGCCTCGGTGGTAGACAATACCACCCAAAGAGAGGAGGTACCCCAAGGGCAACCCCCGCTACAGACCCCGCTGATACATTGGCACGAGACTTCTCAGGGCGATCCTACACCGCAGCCCAAGGGACAGACTTCCCAGACGATTCCCATGCAGCATTTTGGGGGACAGACCTCAGGAGCCACACCGATGTCGCAAACTGAGAGGCCGACATCTGAAGAGATGCCTACTGCAAAACCATAGGATCCATTACCACTACCTCCAACCTACACACCCAGATGCCACAGCTAGACGGATAGCCACGAATGCTTCAGTTCTTTCAGACCATGATACAAGCACAGTGTCATCAGACAGAGATATTGAGACAGAGTTTGATGGCATTACTAGTGAGGACACCTGTCCCAGCACCCGTACCAGCACCCTCACCAACCCAGACAGGTGGCACTGTTAGATGGTTCCGACAGATGGGACCAGATACTTTCTCAGGAAATAAGACTGCAGAACAGATGGGTTGCCAATACGGAGATGCTACTAGAGGATTCACAACTGCAAGTAAACCTTTGGATGACAGCAGTACGAGCCCAACTAAAAGGCAACGCCCATCACTGGTGTGATTCTATTGAGCGTAGTGTAGGCAAGAACCAAACTTGAGAACAGTTCTTAGAGTACTTCAATGCGAAGTATTTCCTAGCTACAGTCAGAAATGCCCTGTATTCCTAGTTCCTACATCTAGAGCAGGGAAATATGACTGTTGATGCCTATGACACAGAGTTCAGCCGCCTTAGCAGATTTGGTGCCGTTTTGATACCCAATGATCTTGAGAAAGCCCAGAGATTTTATCACGGCCTCAATTTCGAGCTATAGAGGTATACCACCACACAGGCAAGGATTTCTTATGAAAAGATTCTTGCAGAGGCGAGGATCCAGGAGGCCATCGTCAGAGGAGCTAGACGTTGCAGTACGACTACCCCAACTAGAGCCCAGCCCAGAGCAGGAGGACCGATCTGACATCCCGGAGCACAAACACAGTAGAGGGCAGCACCATACCAGCCGAAGGAGCTCACGACTTGTCACCATTGTGGCAAGAAGGAACACGTCATTAAAGATTGTCGGAAGAAGTTGGGATTGTGCATTATATGTGGATCAAGTCATCACCTTGTCAGAGATTTCCCACAGCGCAGAGAGGCAGCACCGCAGACAGGGCAGAGGCAAGCAGCACCAGTCCCGAGGATACTATCCCCACCAGGAGGCCAGCACCCACCAGCACCCGAAGGATTTCAGAGGGGACCACCCTTGGTCCCACAGGAGGTACAGTTCAACTGGACCCGACAGCAGACAGGAGGACAGAGGCACGAACAGGCCTTCGCATTAGCAGCTACGGAAGAGGAAACAGAAGGGGAAGCTATCATAGATACCATTTTAGTTGCATCATTACCTGCAACTGCATTGTTTGATTTTGGAGCTACATTATCGTTTATATCCAGTAGATTTGTAGCAATGCATAGGGTAGCTACTTTCCCCTTACCTAAGAGTTGGAAAATTATTACCGGAGGAGGTATAGTGCCGGTTACCAGCACTATCAGAACGTGCTCGGTAGTCGTATGTGGTAGAGAGATGAGAGCACGATTCTTGGTATTGCCTATGCCGTACTTTGATGTTGTGCTAGGCATGGACTGGTTGAGCCAGTATAATGCCGTACTGAATTGTCGGAAGGGTAGCATCACTTTTAGACTGCCAGATCAACCAGAATTTGAGTACATACGAGGGACCGTCGAACAAGGAGTAGGGGAGATAGCTGGAGCCTACATGGCTATTGAGATGGTACCCCCGCCAATAGTTGTAGAATACAAGGATATTTTTCCTGAAGAATTGTCAGGCTTACCACCAGATAGAGACACGGAGTTCACCATTGAGCTAGTACCCGGAGTAGCACCGGTATCTTCTAATGTATACCGATTGGCGAAGAAGGAGTTAGATGAGCTAAAGCTATAATTAGAGGAGTTGCAAAGCAAGGGATTTATCTATCCTAGTGCATCACCTAGGGGAGCACCAGTGTTGTTTGTACCTAAAAAAGATGGAATAGTACGTATGTGCATTGATTATAGAGCCCTTAATGCTTTGACTATCAAGAACAAGTACCCCCTACCGCGGATTGATGATTTATTCGACCAGCGGACAGGAGCAGTGGTGTTCACAAAGTTTGACTTGAGATCGGGTTATCACCAAGTGAAGGTGCGAAGAGAAAACATTCAAAAGACAGCATTCAGAACTCGTTATGGTCACTACGAGTTCTTAGTGATGCCTTTTGGACTAGCAAATGCACCTACTGTATTTATAAACTTGATGAACAGAGTATTCCACCAATACTTAGACCAGTTCATGGTAGTCTTTATGGACGACATCTTGGTGTATTCAAAGAGCCACGAGGAGAATGAAGAGCATCTAAGACTAGTGTTAGAGATGCTGAGGAGAGAGAGGCTTTATGCCAAGCTGAGCAAGTGCGAGTTTCTCCTAGATCGTGTCACTTTTCTTGGACACGTCATCTCAGGAGATGGTATTTCAGTAGATCCGACAAAGATTTCATCCGTAGAGACATGGCCAACCCCTACTAATGTCTCAGAGGTCAGGAGTTTCCTAGGACTTGTCGGATATTATCGGAGGTTCGTGGAGAACTTCGCAAAGATTGCAGAGACGATGACCCGCTTGACCCGTAAGGAGCAGGAGTTCACTTGGACAGAGGAGTGTCGGATAGCGTTCGATGAGCTAAAGAAGCGTTTGACTACAACACCTATCTTGACCATACCATCTGGACCCGAAGGATTCGTGATCTATAGCGATGTATCCGGAAAAGGATTAGGATGGGTCTTGATACAGCATGGAAAGGTTGTAGCTTATGCTACTAGACAGTTGAGAACCCATGAGAAGAACTATCCCACTTACAACTTGGAGCTTGCATCAATAATCTTTGCTTTGAAGCTTTGGAGACACTACTTATATGGAGAGAGAGTAAAAATATTCACTGATTATAAGAGCCTGAAGTACGTCTATACCCAGAAGGACCTAAATCAGAGGCAGAGACATTGGCTCGAGGTGGTGACAGACTTCGAGATTGAGCTGCAGTACCACCCGGGAAAGGCTAACGTAGTAGCTAACGCGTTGAGCAGAAGACCCATGGCATTCTTCTTGACTACCCAACAACATCTGTTGAGAGAGCTAGAACAGATGGGTATAGAAGTCGTTATGCCAGGAGTGGACGTACAGTTGTCGAGTTATCAGTTGCAGTCGACTTTAGTGGAGAGGATCAAGGCTGCTTTGCCACCAGATGCCAGAATTCAGAGGCTGGAATACAGACATGACTGCGTATACATGAAGACAAAACCTTAAGATGTGGACATCATCTCTATGTTCCAAATGAAGAACTTCGTCAGGAGTTGATGACAGAAGCACATAGTTTAACCTATTCCATTCATCCAAGAAGTACAAAAATGTACAGAGACTTGAGACAATACTACTGGTGGCATGGAATGAAAAGAGAGATAGCCCGTTTTGTGGCAAAGTGCTTAGTGTGTCAGCATGTCAAGGCTGAGCATCAGAGATCTGCAGGATTGCTCCAACCGCTTTAGATACTGGAATAGAAATAGGAGCACATCATAATGGACTTTGTTATGGACTTTCCGAGGAGTCCTAGTGGTCGCAATGTAGTATGGGTAATCATAGATAGACTCACCAAGTCCGCACACTTTTTACCCTTCAAAGTTGGATAATTGATGGAGTTCTTAGCAGACATATACATGAGAGAGATTATGTGCCTACACGGAGTGCCAGTTAGTATCGTGTCTGACTGGGATACGAGATTTACGTCTTACTTTTGGCGGAGTATGTAAGAGAGTCTCGGTACCCGCCTGAAGTTTAGCACAGCGTATCACCCACAAATAGATGGCCAGTCGGAGCGCACCATTCAGACATTGGAAGACATGTGAAGAGCATGCATGCTTGACTTCGGAGGATCATGGGAGGACCATTTGCATTTGGTCAAGTTTTCCTACAACAACAGCTATCAAGCAAGCATCCAGATGGCTCCTTATGAAGCGTTGTATGGCAGGAAGTGTCGTTCCCCCGTATGTTGGAGTGATATAGGTGATTGACAGATTCATGGCCCCGAGTTGGTTGTTCATACAGTGGAGAAGGTGAAAAAGATCCAAGGACACCTACGAGCAGCATATGACTGACAGAATTCCATGTTGGAGATCACGTATTTCTAAAGATCTTGCCTACTCGAGGGACTATCAGATTCGTAGGCATAGGAAAGCTGAGTCCGAGGTACATAAGACCATTCGATGTGTTAGAACGCGTCGAAGAGGTTGCTTACAGGTTAGCCTTACCGTAGACTTTGGAAGGAGTCCACGACGTCCTCCATGTATCTCAGCTGAGAAGGTACTGCGAGGTCAGACTATCCCCCTAGTCCACGTCGTATGGAGACATCATACACCAGGAGAGTCGACTTGGGAATGCGAGAAGGATATTAGACAGCACTATCCCCACCTCTTCGAAGGACTAGGTACGTTTTACCATTTTAAATTTAGTTAGTATTTCTTACCATGCGTATGTTTTAATTTCGAGGACAAAATGCTCTAAGGAGGGTAGATTGTAAACCCCCTCGACCAATTCAGGATTAATTGGAATTAAATCAAGAGACTAGGATTAATTTGGAATTAATTAGGATTAATGTGCGTCAACTATACGTCTTAATACACCTTGCCGTTGCTTCGAGATTGGAGCACCCCACCATTTGTATCTTCCACCCAAATTTACGAACATCTTTTAGACATACCAGATTACCCCCTGGCCAATGTGCAACCTTAGATACTCGTTATTGCGTCTCATTTTAGCCACGCAATATTCCTTAAGAGAAAGCCTTGTATTTATTAATTTAATTAAATTCGAGACCAATTTTACCTCAACCAAACCTAACCAAGCCCACATGCACTCTGCTATATGGACCAGCCCCACCCCAACCAGGCCGGACAGGTCGAAGTCCCAAGAGCAACCCACAAATCCCCATATATAAACACACTTTCTCACCCTTTAAAACCCTAGATCACCATCATCCCTAACTTCAAACCTAGCAAACCCTAGCCGAGCCTCACCCGAGCAACCATCCCCCACCCCGGCAGGACGACTCCCCCGCCATCTCAGTCCGCCATCTCAGTCCACCGCCCCTCAACGCCGGACCACCCCTCAAGCCGCCTGCAGCTGCCTTCACCTTCACCATCACCAATCCCATCATCAACATCCCCCGCCTAACCCGACTGCTCCCGACCGCCCACAACACCATCACCCACCATCGACGACCCTCTGCGCCACCTTGACCCGATGGCCACTCCCTCGCCGCCTTGACCCGACAACTGCTGCCGCCGAGGACTGCTGCTGCTACTGCGGTTACTGCAGCGCTGTACTGCCGCTGCCGCAGCTGCTCACCGCCATCGACGCCGGAGCTCCCCTTGTCGGAGAACGTCCAGAGTTAGAGCATAGGCCCCACGAACAACCTAAAATAGGTAAACCTCATGGATCTCTTCTCCATGGTAACATGCATGGTTGTATCATCGTGTCATCGAGTTGTGTCGTGCGTCGTACGTGGACATAAAACCAGTTATATGGAACCCTAAATATGAGTATATAATCTAAATTGATTTAAAACAGTAATTAATAGATAATAATTACCCTAATAGTCGGACTTGTTATAAGCACTTATAATTTACCAAAAACATGGACATTTACCTAGTATAATTAATATAGAAATAAATGGCGGGTAATTCAACAAGGCGTAATGTAGTTTCGTAAACCAATAACATAGAATTATTGTCTCAAGACGTATGTTAACCGAGGACAGAACACGTGTACACCCTAGCTACGTGCACACGTGACGCTGTATTCGATCAACCGTGATCTTGCAACAGTACCGAAGAGCAGCGTCGTAAATTATTTATGTTTTGCGTTAGTGTCTGATGTAGAATTTCTATATTATATTATATGTTTAGGTTCATTGGATCAGCCATGAGATACTGCAGGAGCAGGCTATTGGCATTCACATCTTGAGGACTCAGGCAAGATACCTTGCCATATTTACTGTCTAATTTAAATTATTCATATGTTGTATTGTATTCTTGTTGTTTTCCTTTTATACAACTGTGCACGTCCGAGATTGACTCGGGTGCTATCGACGGATACGTCGATGATTAGT
Organism: Iris macrosiphon; assembly: GCA_036927795.1. Lineage (NCBI taxonomy): Eukaryota > Viridiplantae > Streptophyta > Magnoliopsida > Asparagales > Iridaceae > Iris > Iris macrosiphon. The sequence continues at coordinate 258,563 of JAYESA010000193.1, read as the reverse complement.
ATACTTGACCTAGTTCATAGCACACTCACCCCATTGGAGGATACTCTGATATCTTCCAAGACCTGACACTTTTACACGTTCATAGTGACAATCTCATAATTGGGATACGGGTTCGCGTGCTCGACTAGCTATCGGTGGGTATGACGTGCATCACGGTTAGTAAGTAATTCAGGATTATTTTAGTGTAGAGACTTGGCATTTAGATACGGGATATGCACATCGAGTATTTGACTTGTATATCTATATTGGGCGGGGAGGACGACTAGTAGGCATATGGGACACCCCACTCCTTTATACAGACACCTCACTCGACAGAGTGTTACGGATGTATATATATATTACTGATACCACGTTCTTTAGAGTGTTGGACGTTACTTGGTATTATTGCAGTTACCGCACTTTATAGAACGTTGGACGTTATTCTATTCCTGCGCCCGTGTTATAGGGGGCATTTGTGGCATATACTAGACGGTTGTCACGACTGGTGAATTACGTCAGCATATGTCTAGCCTATACCTTCCCATATACTCACCGTTGTTCTCACATTGCATTCACTTAGATGGTTAGTACACCCTTTTATTGTATTTACTTTATTCAGTATTTATATATGGCATGCTTATATCTATCTTGTTACGTCCCTCTGTGGACCTGGTACCTTTCCAGATTTGGACGAGGCATATTACCCCACAGTATATGGCCCAGGACAGGAGACGAGGTTCGCTACCGTAGAGGAGCTAGAGGTGTTACCGTCAGAGTTTCCATGATCACTTGGTAGGCCTTCTACCTAGGATTGGGAGCATCATTAGCTAGAGTGCTGATGCCCTAGTCATTATCTTTTTATCTATCATTTTAGTACTTTTATTTCGTCATAGTAGTGGATTTGTTCCCACCAGATATTCTTGGTTGTACTATGATATCTTGAGACTGGTGTTTATCTTCTAGCAGTTTATTTAGTACTTCTTGCTGTTTTATATTATGGATGAGATTAGATTACTTGTTGTTGATACATATATATGGGACTTGTTAGTACTGAGGACAGCATAGCACTCTTCGTAAGGATCCATTAAATTAGGACATCCTCGGAGATGTGACAGCTGGCTATTGTCACGTGGCCTAGTTCCGTGTACTTTGGGACTGGGGCGTGACAAAAACTATTTTTAAAGACCTAAAAATAAAGTTTTTTTAAATAAACCAAAAAAACCCAACCTGAACCGAAACGGTTTAAACTAAATAAACCGAACCAAATCCTGAACCAACCCAACTCAAACTAACCCTAATGGGTCGGATTTAAATCCGGTACTTACTAGCTAACTCGTACCAGACCCAAACCTTAATGGATCGGGTCAGATCCGGATCCTAAACCCGAATCCGCTAGACCCGACCCGCTTACCTGCTACAGTAAATAAAATGAAACCCCTGATTCCCCCACTGCTCCGACTTCCCTAACCGCCGTCACTCGCCGAGACCCCTCACCTTCTGCAACCGATGACCGACCATCTCCCCGACCTACCACCTCCCAGCAACCGCCACCCTCCTCTCCTATTTAAACCACCACCACTACCGCCAACACCAAACCACCATCTCAGCCACCGCTTCTCCGGCCGCCCGTCCCTCCGCTAGCCCAGCCCCGGTGAGGCCTCCACGAGCCTGACCCGCTGACGACCTCTGCCGCCGCCAGTGCCGAGCACAGCGATCGTAGCAGCACTGCCACCTGCCGCTGACCGGCCATCGCGCCACCGCCCGTACTCGAAATTCAGACATTTCCGGCGACCTATTCCGATGAGCATTTCTCTCTCCTTGTCGCATTATTTTTTTAACAGACTGTTGCGACATGTTCGCTACGTGAGCCACTCGAACCCCGTGCAATCAGTTCGGGATATCGCATCCTGTATAGATCGCAAATCGCGACGCAAAAACAGGAAAAAAAATCCCTATTTTTGAAAATTTAGAAACTAGCTTGAACTCACAATTTTACGATCGTTTTACGTGTAACCTATTTAATAATTTTGAATTTCACTTGAACAGTAATTTAGACAGTATAACCGAGTTTTAAACCCTATATTTAGTTTAATTTAATGTGTTGTGGATTCTATTTTATTCGAGGGTGAAATTGACAAAAAACTTGCTCTTTAAAATCTATTTTTTCCCAAAATTGTGTGCGCCCCGCTAAACGAGGCAACTTAGTCATGTGCGAATTTTACCGAAAGGTGCACACCGTCAATACGGACATGTGGGATTTTGTGGAAGTTTATTTGGATGTGCGTGCACACCCGAATTAACGTGTATCCGTCGATAATGCCCGTTATCGGTCCTGTCCTGAAACTCGTTGTAACTTCGTGTGTACTCATCTTTCGAAACAAAATTTGTGCCATCGGATTCGTAGATTTTTCTGGTCCTGTGACCCAAGTTTTCTTCGATTCTGTGAACGTTGACAAAATCCCGTATCGTGGGCCCCACGGCTCCACTTGACGGGTAATTTTGTGATTGGCTCATCAGAATCCAGTTCTAGATATTCCGTTGGGTTTGTAGCATCGTTCTGGACATGTATACATTAAGTTTGACAAATTTGGAGAACTTTGTCTCGGGCACAATTTTGGTGCGAAGTAGGCCACATGTGGACCCCGCTTTGACCAAAAACTGTCAATTTTGCCCTTGTGTCCAAATTGGACTTATGGACAGGCAATCCTAGCTAATTTATATCTTCTGAGTATGATGGTAGTATTTATTTTAGCATTCGGAGGAGTACCTGATGATCTTGCTGTGATCGAAGCAACTGTTGGAATCCAAAACCCAGGCAAGTATACATTGCCAATCTTGTAGTACTTGTTTTATATTATTTCCTTGATTTATTTGTATAATGTATCTGTTCAACCGAGGATCGTGTGATATTGCTTAGCGTCTAAATAATATTTGGGTGTCAATGCCATACGCAGAGTTGTCTAACGTCACCTACAGAATTGATATTGCAATCCTATATATCTTTGTACTTGCTTTATCAAGTATTTCATACCATAGGACACTTGACACTATTCATGAGACATAATCTTCTGAGTTATTCATGGTGATTCTGTATAGGCTACAGGATTTGTGACCTAGATATTACATGTGCATAGCTATTATTATGACTCACTGTATTAGCTATGATCTTTTGTGTTATGGATATGAGACGTGAGGGTACATTAGGTGGGGAGAGTTTTACCATACTAAAGGTTGAATATATATATAATAAATTATTGGGAGTGCCTTAGACTCCAATACAGAGCTTTGGCACACGTACTGGCCCTTCGAGATAATAAATACTGCTATGGGTTTCCCAGAACCTTTAGTAGTTACAACCTGAGTATGACTAATGCTTTCATTTGCATATCACATAGCTGGTTACGTAGTTTACCCTATTAATTCATTTATTATTGTACTATATTTATTTGGCTTAATTTATTCTTGTACCTTGCTATGTACCCTGAGGACCTGGAATCCGGATTATGTCCCCAGGATTAGCAGAGGAGATCTACCCCGAGGTATACAGGACATAAGCAGACGTTGGAGTAGTACCAGTACCAGAAGACGAGTTGATGCCAGAAGATTTCTCCTGAGTATCTGCTTTATCTATACTCAGTCATTTCTGTTGTTAGACTCTTACTTCCTGTTTATTTGAACTACTCTAACAAACTTATTATCGGGTTATTCCCCGAGACTTTTTATTGAGATTTGTTGGATATATTTGATCTTGATTATTCTGACATTTATTTTTATCTGCTGTGGATGAGATTAGTATCATAGACCTTTACTGTTGTTTTATAGCTTAAGTATACCCTGATGGGTCCATTAAATTGGGTTGCCCATTGGTGTGTGCTGCTAGTTATTTCCATGTGTCTAGTCCCTCGGTATTTTGGGACTGGGGCGTGACGTGAGTTGTTAATGAAAATTGGATAGAAGTCTCTTTGATTGGCCAGATTATGGTTGGCCTTAAGAATAGTAATGAGTATGGTCCCTATCAGCAGCCTAGCTTGAGATAGGTTACCTATGAACACTAGGTTTAGCTGTCGGTATATCTAACCTTAGAGTCTTGACCGAAAAGTTATGTTGGTTGTCAGAAATCCATAGGATGGCCCTATTAATATTTCATGGATAATGTAACATCTTGTAAGACTCGAATTGTATATATAATGAGTTGGCCTATGTTTACTCGATATTTGGATAGTTTGTTGTGGGATTTGGGTATGAGTATTTCAGGATAACAGGTCGAGTCGAAATGGTTAAATTATTGGATGGATAAGTTTGGGAATTGATGGTTACAAGAGTTGGATTTAGTGCTTCGATTGGAATAAAAATTAATAGAGAGTTCGAAGGATGGATTATCTTGTAATGGTTTCTTTTGAAATCAAGTTAGAATGCGAAATAAATCATAATAAAAGATAGAAATATCGCTTGAGAATTTTGATAGAAATTGTATACGTTGGGAATAGAAAATTGATATATGATGTGGCTAATGCGACTGTTATATGGGACAAATTATGATTATTAAACTATAAAAAATATTGTAGCCTGGATAACGACATGACCAAAGGAAACTTTGAATTCATTAAAAATTTGATGCTACTAATGTTGGAAAAAAGTTTGTTAGAAGTTTGAATAAAAAAATTACAATATTGAAGAAACGGTCAGAACAATTATAAATACACTTGGGTCATAATAAAGAGACGGTTGGTAAAATTGTTAATGTGATTAATAAAAGTTAGATGGATTAAAACAATATGATGATAGGTAAATTTATTCATAAGAGATGGGAATGACATAATTGGCATTGGAAGAATGAATATTATAATTTGGAATTAATGGAAATTATATTTTGGTCGTTTTGCTCGGAATGATTAAAGTATCGTGCTTGGGTTAATGGCTTAATATGGGCAGGCCCTAAAGATTTTTATATTTTGGAAGAAATTGCAAGATTGCAATTGTGTCAAATAGTTATGTAAAAGGATACTATAAACGAGATAAAAGAATTATGCATATGATGGACCGAGAGAACATTGACAAATATTGAGAAGTACTTAGACTAAAACTTGATTGCAACGTGTTGGAAAGATATTAACATGATTGACTGAATAAGTGTTGCAAGAAATTAGAGTTATGGGAAATCAATGTTAAGAACATCTTGGCTGAAAGTATTAAATGATCAGTAAGGAGGAACGAAATTACCTCTATAGCCATTTGGTTTCTTTAACCATTAGTATTGGTTGATTGCATTATATTTCGGGGACGCCTGAAATATATGTACGATCAGGAGAAGTGGTGAACACAAATTCAAATGGAGCTGCAGGAAAGTATTTGATGAATGGAAGAACGTGAATAAATTATTTAGGGAGAAAAAATATGGTTAGAATGCATAAGTATACGAGATTCATGAATGAGCAATATTGACAAGAGATGGAAAAGGGGTATTGAGCTATAGCTGACATAGAATATTTTCGTGAGATGACTTAAGTGATATGGTAAATTGAGTTATTTCTTTATGTTTCAACGGCAAAACTTTTCTTAGTGGTATATTATGTCATGCCCCTCTCCGCAGAAATTTATTATGCTAGAATTATAGATGGATCAGACCGATAAAATACAAGTAGTACGGGAAATCAAGATGCTTGGTGTGATAATGTTGTCTTGCTTTACTTGGCTGGATGGGATATCTTATGCGACGTGGTTCAAAGGTATGATTACGCCAAGTTAGAAGATTGTCCATCGCGTCGGATCATTCTTGAGGGATCGTAGGCGAATGTGGGATCGTGGCATAGAAAAAATATTTATTAAGTGAGTGGATTTGTCCCTTATCCTCTACTCCTTTATGCCCTAATTAAATGAATGCTAGTGTTGCTTTGTTGTATGTCATAACTATATGCTGCTATAGTCCACACAATGATAATGATGCCTTGTGTTCAATACTCTTGTAATTAATAAAACACATGAATAATGAACTGCTAGTACTATTGATACAAGAATGTCATAAAGTAAGTCTGCCATAAGAAATAAATAATATTATACAATCTACTTCATAAGCTGGTAACATTGAGAATGGAACATTGAACATCTGTACAGGTAAAAGTGCATCAGTGTACAGTAACTATGAAGGAAATGCTTCATATGCTAGTATAATTGTAGTTTTGTATCACCGAGCCACGAGAAGGTCTGTAAGTAGCAACCTACGGGTTACCAACCGATATTAGAAAGAGCAAAACAAGAAGGATCAGTAATGCAAGACTTTACTTATATTTCTTTACCTTGCAATTTATGCTTAGTATTTTATTTGCATAGACGTTGCATGGTTATAGACAATTTGTACACAAGGTTTGGTAAGTTTCCTTCAACGAGATATACCGGAGCACCGGGATCGTTCGGCCAAGGAGGAAACATAGTGCTTTGGTTGCACCTGTTATAAACGAGACATTCATTGGGTATCGCAACCTTATGAATGACGCTTTGTATGCCCTTCGAAGTCCTATATGGCATTTTTCTCGGGGTGCGAAAACATATCACCAATGACCCTCATATAGTTAGGTTGCATACTAATGATAATATTTATGCAGGTTTAACATTATCTCTGTAAGAATGATTCGTATGAATTATGTTGTCTTAATCCTTGTTTTGCAGGGATACGATAAGTGCGTTGTTGGTAAGAATCGCTGTTAAGCGATATATACATATTTTATATATATTCAATATTTAGTATTATTTCCAAAGTATATTCCATTATGCTGCTTAATACTATGATCATTAAAATAAACCTAGTTCCTAATAGAAAGATCAGTAAGTTAATATGCATGCTTTGTACATGAATACTTAGTGTCGGTTTGGCGAGTGGGCTAGTTTTTTCTCACCAGTACACGATATGTACTGACCCATATTTGTGTGCATCCCCAGGTACTCAACATTGGAGTATGGCTGGAACGGTTTTGAGGTATCGTAGCATTGTTGGGGCGCGCAGAAGCCCTTCTTCCATTGGAGGCATCTTTTGTTATAAAGGGCATAATGTATGGAACAGTGTAATTCAGTTGTATTAATGAGATTGTATGCCAAGACGACAAAAATAAATGTAAGCCAATTGCCCAAGTATCAGTTATATTTAAGAGCTTTGTAAAATCTTTTGTAAGCCATATACTCAATTATCATTATCAATAAAGGGAAGTTTGTTATTATATTCTTTGCGACTTCAATTTGTCTGCTTAATTTCGTTGTGATATCATTATTTCTGAGATATGCCCTGCCTTGTCTATCTTCTTGCCTTATACAAGTACAATCTAGGCTTGTACGGCATCACGCATAGGGCTACTTTCGATTCTTCGAAATCAAGGCATGATAAATTGGTATCAGAGCACGATTAATGTGTCCTTGGACTCGGCAAATTTTAAATCAAAAGTTGTTTCCACGATTACTCAATGATACCTCTGCGGACACTTAAAGTTGTGTTAGTGATTATTCAAAGTCTTTTCCTCGATTAGTCACAGTTGCCTCAATGCGTAGCTGCTTTATGCGAGTATTCAAAGTCACTTCTGCGATTATCAAATTTTTATCTGTGATCGTTCTGTATTTCTTCTCCTATTTTTTTAAAGTGTTTCTGCATCAAAAATATTTGACCGCTTGGTTATACCCCCTGAATGTTCTATACAATGAGCCTAAATATTATGATGCCCTAGTTGTTGTGATTCTTGATTTGTAAATGATACCAAGAACCCTAAATGATTCGATGCCATAGATAACTAACTTTTGATTAATATTTTGTATGTGGAAATAAAAGTAATTAATATGTGTGTTCTAATGAAAGAGAATTGTGCATGAGTAATTTCAATAGAGGAAATCAACAATAAAGATGAGTTAATTCATGGGGACAATTTTAACTGCTTCATCGGTACCCACTCATATATCTTGGTCAACAGAATCCAAAACTGCGAAGGCGGAATTATATTTTATATCTGAGTATGAGAATCATGTTATAGCATGCAATACTACCATGTGAAGGTAGTGCGGGACGGATGTTGGATCAGTGTAAGAACGATGTGATAGTAAGAAAATTGCTTTTTTTTGTGGTATATGCTTCTACCCTCTTAGTGATGCATATACAGTGACCCTTCCATAAGTGATGGTATTAAACCTGCCAGTAAGAATGGGGTAGTGCCGAGACTTAGTCAGAAATGATGCCTTATTGTTTGTGGTGCGAGTATCATTTGGAGATTTTGGATTTTGTATCAACATCGAACACTTGATAGTTGGAATTGAGTTGTCAATATTAGACCATTGATAGCTTAATGTTACATATGGTAGCAAGAAAGTAATAAGGTATGAGATTGATGCCTTAGCTCGGAACAACGTGTTAGATTATATGGTTAAATTGTGGCTTAAATTGTCTGACAAAAGTTTTAAATTTTAGGATCGATGATCGAATGTTACTATCGGTAAACAAGTTGGATCGTATATCCTGTGAGATTGATTAGATCTGATAAGAAATCACAAACGGAATATTATGTTACTTACCTGAGTTTGGAAGTCCATAGAAATCAATTAAAGATGGACCGAGTATATGGAAAACTAATTTCTTTGACCTTAGGTGTGTAGCATTTACCACATGCCTAACTTAAAAAGGGTAGCAGTCGTGAAGTGGGAATACTTGAACCTAGCGATTGGCGAATAATATTTAATCAGCATATAAACTTGTGGGATTGCAAGTAACTAATCGATGACCCTTATTGTATGGAATAGATGGATGTTCTTAAAGAGACTTCGATGGATGGAATACAAATAAAGTTTGAGATCTAGCACGTTGGGATAAATAATATCGATAGAAAGTTTTGTCGCATCAATAATAGTTGGTTGGTAGAAACCTTAGTCGCTTGGGTAACAGTTGATTAGCGAATATAATTTATCAAATTATTACCGTTGGATGATTCCTAGATTGGTGGTTTGATTAATATATTGAGTACGTGAATAATTTTTGAATGTGTCTAAGTGAGATAAAATTCTATGAGACATTGATGAGGTGATGCTATTAAGTTGATGGTTAATACGAATAAAAGTTGACCCTATAAAAATAAAGTTGGCAAAAGTAAGTTCGAGGAAATAAATCAGAAGAAACATATTTTTAATATATTTGTTGGGTGATATTGTCGATTATAAATTATTGGGTGATACTGAACACACGAATACGTAATATGAATGGAAAAGAATTAAGATCAAGGATCATAAATAATATACTAGTAAAGTTGATCAATGTAAATTTGATTTTTGGTTAGTTGCTGTCACGACCCGCACCCGGAATTGGGGCACGAGTACGTGGGTACGTCCAGCCTACGCCGCAGCATCGGCGGTAGAACGCTGTCTAGGTCTTGATACTATCTAGCCAATCTCACACAAGCATCCAATCTCCATAAGGAGGCACAGATGACACAATAAAATGAATATATACTCAATCACAGGACTACAGCACGATAAGATCTCGAACAAATAAAATTAAATACAACACAAGTCAAGAAGTAATAATCTAACTCAACAAATATTTAAGTCTCAATAAAATGCCGGAGACAAATCCGGTACCAAAATAGTCTGCTAAAAGAACTAACTAGAAGATTAGGGATTCCGGCTAGACCTCCCGGAATCACAACTAAACAACCAAGCCCAGTTGCAGCTACTCACCATACGGTCCATAAAGAGTCGGACAGCGGTCCTCTAAGGCATAGTTTGGAAAAATGTTTCCAGTCAGGAAGGAATAAAGTACAAATCTCAAATAATAGTTCCATATAATTGATAAGGACTATAAAACAATAAACAGTTGATGCTAGATACTGAGAAGACAGTGAATAAATGTAATGGAAACATAAAAAGACAGGTAATATAAAGGAACAGGCAATAGGCAATATGACATAGTCAGCGCATATATGAAAATGAAAGGAACAAGGTGCGGTATCATATACGGGTGATGTAGTATATGAATTAAAATAGGGAACTGTAATCTATTCTAAGTGTTTGAAATAGTAGTTTCAAAATGTGATCGGCTTGGGAACATGTACGATAGCTATAGGGCCTGGCTAATCATGGGTGAAGAGCATGATTAACACTTACATTGTTCTACACTACAATAAGAGGTTATGATCATATTTCTTACTAACTACTTCCCCGCCCCCAACTAGTACTGTGGATCCAACCATGACACGTCACGATACACGAGCAAGTCCAATCTATCATGTACGATGTCTAATATACATGTCATGTACAATGTCAAACGATAATCAAGGTAACATCTCATGACTGCAGATCCAAGCTATACTAGTCCGTGTAGCACAGTGTCAAGGATTTAGATGTAGCATTTCTAGATTATTGAAATTATAGAAATTATCAACAATTGGAAATTATCAGAGAATGTACTTGCCTTGGGTCCTTAGCCGGTGAATACCGAGGTCCTGTTCCAGAGTATTGCCTGGAGGAACCAACAGTCCTAAAGACATATAATAACAATACAATATTTGCATCAGAAGCTATACTAACACACAACAATACTAACTCAGGGGCTATGCCAGGTATGCTACTAGTCAACTAGGGTCATCTAGCAGACAGACATCTAAAACACATTACATATTTTTAACCAACATTAATACCTACCATATATTTTAATTTCATGTATAACATATATATAGTTAAACAATGTATGTTTACCATGTTTATCAAGTTAAAATATACTAGGTGTATATACAATAAATATATACATATATCAATTTTATATACTGAAAAATATATTAAGGGTATACTAAAAGCATATATAAGATATATATTTTTATACATATATACAAAATTATATATATATATATATTGAAAATATATTAAGTATATATAAAACAGATATATATACATATCAACAATACACATACTAAAATACGTACTAAAATATATCATTTAATACTAATACATATATAGATATATATTTATCAAAATACGTTTTTAATACACATATTCTATATGAAAATACAATACAATATTCAATATATATCATTTAAATACGTATATACTAATTTATCAAATACCTACATTATATATTAAACATACACTATACTATACATTATTTAATATATACAAATACATATACATATATTTATATATACATAAACGTATATACGTATGTATATATATATATATATATATATATATATATATATACACATGAGGAAGGAGGAGGGAGAGGCTCACAGTGGGGTCGGGCTTGCTGGCCGCCGGAGTACGGCAGGAGGGGGAGCGGTGCTGCTGTTCCGGAGCAGGTCGGGGAGTCGGGGTAGCAGAGGGAGGAGCTGTGATGGGTTGGCCGCCGGAGGGAGGAAGAGCAGCAGCAGCCGGCTGGTCGGTGGCCTGGCTGGGCAGCTCGCTGGAGGCGGGGTCGGCTTTGATGGTGGGAGGCCGGAGGGGGAAGTCCACCGGAGTGCAGACAGCGGAGCCGCCGGGGTCGGTCAGCGGGGAGTCGGGGCTCGGTTGGCCGCTCGTCGGAGTGCACAGGGGGGTAGGGTGAACAGTATTCCCTTCCCCCCCCCTCTTTTGAATTCAAAAAGAACTAAAGAAAGAAGAAGAAGGGAGGAACAAGAAGAAGAAGAAGAAAAGAAAGAGAAGAAGAAAGGAAGAAGGAGAAGAAGAAAGGAAAGAGTTTTCCTACGTTGGAGTTGAGGATAGAGGAGAGAGAGAGGTGGGGGCTGTTTGGGGATTAGGGTTGATGTGACATGACATTAAATAGGGAGAGAGGGTGTATGGAATCAAGGGTTAGGATTGGCCCATTAAATGTGTGGTCCAGATTGGTCATAGAGAATTTCATGTGGGGATGAGGGTGAGAGGCTAGTTAAATAATTATTAGGGCTCCCTCATTGGTTTAAACAATGAGGTGTTGACACAAAATGCAAATTTGCAAATTAGTCCCCTTAAATTTGGGTATTTACACAGACACATGAAATGACGAAAATTTGGCGGGCAATTTGGCGTCCGATGTTTTGTAGGGTCAGGGGGCGCTGTAAGTTTGGTATGGGCTCAATTAGCAGGGCACTGGAATTAAATTGGGATTTTAGAATCGGTTAAAATAGTATCCTCAATTTAATTAGAAATAAATGCAAGTTGTGTTCTAAAATTAATTAGGAGCACATGGGGCCAAAATTAGGTCAGGTCATCAATACCAATAATGAAGAAGATTCAGAACAGAATATTACCCTAATTTTGGCCGCACGAAAAATAGGTCAAGATTGCCTCCAATTTCGATTGGAACGCACAACGATACAAAATAGGAATTTATTAAATAACGTCCACGACGATTATTTGTGCGGCTAGAAATAATGTACAGAGAGCATAATCATGAGTTGCAAAAATAGCAGAATGGAAGGCGGGCATGTCTAGGGCAAGATTGTGAAATTTGTTGGAAGACAAAAGTCAGGATAGTGCTCCAAATATCGAAGCAAAGGCAATGCGCAATAATTAATTAAAATACGGTAATTAATTACAATCTCTAATAATTAAATTCTAAATAAATAATTAAATACAAAATTCCATAATTCTGACAGGTGTTCGTATACTGGCTTCTAGGTCAAGTCTACTAGCTCAAACACAAATGAACACTGTATATAATTATATATTTAATTACACATCACATAATTATTTAAATTAATATACCTATCACGAAATTACTAAATTGTAACTACCAATAATATTAAATATTATAAAAAGTCAAAATACCCCTGTTTTCGGAACGTGGTAGTGACAAGTCTACCCTCCTTAAAAGAATTTCGTCCTCGAAATTTAAAATTCTCATAGTAGTGTTTATTCATACACATTATTATTTTCCCTCAAAGTTTAAATTCATCAACCATGAAATCAGTTAATAATCCACAATGTCTTTTCACAATTTTCAAAATTCTGAAATTATTGCATTCCTGAAAAATCCTCGAATTAAAATCAAAGTCTATTTTTATCAAAAATTTCCTTGAAAGTTTTAGTTAATAATTCAATACTCAGAATTTAATATTCACTCCTCTAATTTGATTTTTTTTATCAATGCACAAATATAAAATGTAATCTCGTCCCAAAAAGTTTGAATTTAAACATTTATCCATCAAAATTTTATTTCTCGATTTTCTCTTCTGAAATACTCAACAATGCGATACTTAAGGATTCTCTAATTGCAACATCCAATATAAAATTCTAAAATTCATAACTTGCAATCAATAAATATATTGATAATCTTCCAAATTTTCCAAATTTTTATAACCAATTTAATCATGTCATAATCTTCCTGGAATTAATTAAACACCAATTATGAAATATTAATTTCTTAACCCTCTATTTAATTCAATGGTTATCCTCGAATTTTAATCATCTTGTCTCTCTTATCAAGTCATAACCCCTTCAGAAATCTTCGTCATGGACAAACCCCAATAATCCTAATCTAAAAATCTTTTATATAATCATACAACATGCAACCTAAAGGGAATATGTACGGTCATGGTGTCTTTTGTCATGGTATTGCAGTCTCTGTATCAGGATGTACTACTAACTACATTATAACAAGAAAATCATGCATGCAAGCTACGGTACTAAGGTATCAGTCAATCAATCAAGTAGATAGGAACAGAAGGAAGGAAAGAACAGAGCCTGCTAACACATTACCTGTAGTATCGGTCTCCTCGATCGTCATCGCAATGCCCCGCCCTGCTGGGGTGGTTCCCTTCGTGGGTGCTGAGCAATATACGGTTCCACAGGTAGCCTAACTGGATCTCTATAATCTGAAGCTGCACGCTGGCCGGGAAGATAAGGGGCTAGAAGACAATCCCTTACTCGATGTCCCGCAGCGCCGCAGTGCAAACAAAGTCCTAGCCTCGTTCTACAGCTCTCCCAAAGATGACCTGGCTTCTTACAGAAATGACAAGTCTGCTGTGTCTCTCTCGGAGGCTGTTGCTGATCCTGCTGAATACGGACTGGTGCTTGGTACTGTTGTTGATACTGATACGCCCATGGATGTTGTTGGGTAGGAATTGGTGCTAGGTACTGCTTGTCACGCCCCGAGGCGTCCCCCGAGTCGTGACCGTCGTGCGGGCCTGGAGTTGCGCCCGTACAAGGCTTTTTAATGATTTGCATAGCAAGCACCTATTCAGAGTAGGCAGATAAATTGAAACACAGATTTGAAACATAGAAAAGTTCTCTTTATTGATAATGAACATCTATTACAAACTCTTGAACGAGTCAGCTAATATGCCGAACGGCTTACAAAAGGGTTGACTCAAAATGAGATAGCAGTCCTGTACATTACATCCTTTTATAAACTCAAACGATAAAGACCTCCAGGCTGGAGGATCGCTTTGCCACGAAGCTGCATTTGTGTATGAAGAGTTGCAGGCTCCTGACTCCAAAATGCTTCGGGGGCGCGGTGAAGATGCGCCAACAGTTGGACTGGATCGGGTAGACGACTTCGGCTCCTCGCTCGGTTCGCCTTGGTGCGGAGAACCTGTTTCAACGAGGGTCAGCATATCGAAACATGCTGGTGAAGGCGAGCTAGCCTGACTATACCAATCAACACATTGTTTAGTGAAGCATGCATATTTGGTTGGTTTCTATCTTGCCTTAGTTCATTTACAAGTAAGCAGCATATTGAATTTACTGAAATGAACGTGCCACCGTTAGGTGGATTTTACCTGACCGTCTGAATTACCTGCACAATACTTACCATGCCTTCCCTGAAACGAAGACACAAGTTAGTATGCAACAGGTTTAAATATACATAGGATCACTGGCTTCGATGCCACGAAGGGACGGATTATAGTCTCAAGGCAAAGTGACGTGCAACGCGGGTGGCGAGCCCCGCTGCAAAACACTTGCCGGGTAACATACGACTATACATACGTTCCGTCCGGATCGGATCGATCCCGGTGCCCCGGTGACCGTCCGCGGAACTCATAACATACCTTGTGCACAAGTCGTCCGTGATCGAGAATACTCATAGAATTTGTTCCATAGCATACAGTTTTGCATAGTCATCCCGACAGTTTATTTCATAACAAGCATACATTTTCATACTTAGCACGATTCATAAAACAGTTATAGACGAACTAGCATACAGGATGATAACCGTTCATAAGTTTGTTTGACAAGCATAATAACCAAGTTATTCTCTTTTATCTTGGTTTATTTTATTATTATTTGGTATCGTTTTATCGGGGCAAAGGAATGAAGCTGGAAGCAGAGCTAGCTAATCGGGTTGGTAGCCACTCACTTAGATTTTGGAAGTAGAAGGAAAGAGGCGCTTCACGACTCCGTTCGCAAGCCGCCTACTGCTCGTTCACCTGCACACGAACAGCCCGATTAATACTTCTTCCTCTCTTTCCAATCTCGAAATAGAAGTGCAAGTCAATGAACGAAAACAATGAAAACCATCAAAACTGTTCAAGGAAAACAAGCAAATCCCAAAACCAACTCAAAGCACGAAAGCAACAAGCGACATCGAAAACCGAGACAATAAAAGATAGCAGCGGAGAGGTCCCTCCTTACTCTGCCGCTAAGCCGATCCTTGGGGCGCAGTCCACTGAATATGGGAATCAATTCCGAAGAAACAAATCCATAACGAGGACGAGTTCTTAATTCAATCTATCCCGATCGAACGATACCGTCTTGTGTTTCTTAGCCGCGCTCTCCGCATCGGGAGAACGGGGCGCTACATCCTACCCAACCAATTGGAAGTTTCGTCCCGAAACTTAAGAATAGACCCAACCGTTAGAGGTTATTGGGTTGAGGCAGGAGCTTAGAGGAGAGTGGACAATCCCGAGCTACGTGGCCTTGCCCGCCACAGTTGAAGCATAGACCTTTTCTGCTGTAACATCTATCAGTAGTGTGCCCACGTCTTCTACAAAAATCATAGTATGGTCTCTGGTTCCCTTTGTGGCGACCACCGTCGTTATGTCGTTTTGCAGCATTGTTTCCTCCATCGTTGCTTTGGCGTTTGTGACTGGATGTATGCACAGCGCCGACAGAAACGTGAGGATATTGTGGTTCGAGAGATAGGGCGTGATTTATGACTTCACGCATTGTCCGATACTGAGGAACGGCTACGTGCGAATGGATGGCAGGACGGAGACCACCTTCAAACCTTCTAGCTCGACTCGCTGCATCAGGTAAATAGGCCCTAGCGAATTTGGAGAGTCGGTTGAATTCGGCGGAATACTTCTTAACTGTCATCCTGCCTTGCCTCAGTTGCACGAAGTCATTTTCCATCTTACGTTGCACTGGAGGGGGTATATACTCCTCTTCAAATGCGGCACGAAAGGTCGTCCACGAGATCGCCTCCTCTCCGTGATCAATTTGGAGAGATCGTCGATGCACGTCCCACCAATCGTGTGCGTTGAGGCGGAGCTGCAGTTGCGCGCAGGCGACGCGCCTATCTTCGGGGACCTCTAGCAGAGTGAAGTGATCTTCAAGTTCTGCTAGCCAATCTAGAGCTACCACTGGGTCCTCAGTCCCGTTGAATGGGGTGCTGCAGACTTTCTTGAAATGGCCCAAGTTGAAGGCAATCACGTCCTTCGGCCTTGGAATTTGAGGCGTCTCCACTTCAAGCACGGGCTGTTCCACTGGAGTCGTTGCTGTTGTTGCGGCGAAATAGTTGGCAGCCAAAGTCTGAACGATCTGATGCAGGGTATCGACCTGCTTCTGCTGGACTGAGAATCGGGTCTCTAGATTACTCTCGAGCTTAGCTTGGCGAGCATCGTCTCGTTGTCGTTGCGATTCTAACATTTGCATTACCCGCTCAAGCGGGTCGACTTGAGACATGCCTCTTTGGCTTCGAGAGCTTCCCGAATTGCCCGAACTGCTCTCTTGTGTTTCGATCGGTGGCTGCGCTGCAGATTGCGCTGGATCTATTCCTTCAAAAGAAGGTAAATTACATTAGGATCATAATGTATTATGGACTTATTGCCTGAACGTATCTCATTTTGGCCTAGCGAGTTCAAGAGTTCGCACAGGAATTTGATCGTTAAAGGAACTTTTCCAGCACGAAGTCTAAGGAACCTTGAATCTGTGCTCTGATACCACTATGTCACGCTCCGAGGCGTCCCCCGAGTTGTGACCGCCGTGCGGGCCTGGAGTTGCGCCCGCACAAGGCTTTTTAATGATTTGCATAGCAAGCACCTATTCAGAGTACGCAGATAAATTGAAACACAGATTTGAAACATAGAAAAGTTCTCTTTATTGATAATGAACATCTATTACAAACTCTTGAACGAGTCAGCTAATATGCCGAACGGCTTACAAAAGGGTTGACTCAAAATGAGATAGCAGTCCTGTACATTACATCCTTTTATAAACTCAAACGATAAAGACCTCCAGGCTGGAGGATCGCTTTGCCACGAAGCTGCATTTGTGTATGAAGAGTTGCAGGCTCCTGACTCCAAAATGCTTCGGGTGCGCGGTGAAGATGCGCCAACAGTTGGACTGGATCGGGTAGACGACTTCGGCTCCTCGCTCGGTTCGCCTTGGTGCGGAGAACCTGTTTCAACGAGGGTCAGCATATCGAAACATGCTGGTGAAGGCGAGCTAGCCTGACTATACCAATCAACACATTGTTTAGTGAAGCATGCATATTTGGTTGGTTTCTATCTTGCCTTAGTTCATTTACAAGTAAGCAGCATATTGAATTTACTGAAATGAACGTGCCACCGTTCGGTGGATTTTACCTGACCGTCTGAATTACCTGCATAATACTTACCATGCCTTCCCTGAAATGAAGACACAAGTTAGTATTCAACAGGTTTAAATATACATAGGATCACTGGCTTCGATGCCACGAAGGGACGGATTATAGTCTCAAGGCAAAGTGACGTGCAACGCGGGTGGCGAGCCCCGCTGCATAACACTTGCCGGGTAACATACGACTATACATACGTTCCGTCCGGATTGGATCGATCCCGGTGCCCCGGTGACCGTCCGCGGAACTCATAACATACCTTGTGCACAAGTCGTCCGTGATCGAGAATACTCATAGAATTTGTTCCATAGCATACAGTTTTGCATAGTCATCCCGACAGTTTATTTCATAACAAGCATACATTTCCATACTTAGCACGATTCATAGAACAGTTATAGACGAACTAGCATACAGGATGATAACCGTTCATAAGTTTGTTTGACAAGCATAATAACCAAGTTATTCTCTTTTATCTTGGTTTCTTTTATTATTATTTGGTATCGTTTGATCGGGGCAAAGGAATGAAGCTGGAAGCAGAGCTAGCTAATCGGGTTGGTAGCCACTCACTTAGATTTTGGAAGTAGAAGGAAAGAGGCGCTTCACGACTCCGTTCGCAAGCCGCCTACTGCTCGTTCACCTGCACACGAACAGCCCGATTAATACTTCTTCCTCTCTTTCCAATCTCGAAATAGAAGTGCAAGTTAATGAACGAAAATAATGAAAACCATCGAAACCGTTCAAGGAAAACAAGCAAATCCCAAAACAAACTCAAAGCACGAAAGCAACAAGCGACATCGAAAACCGAGGCAATAAAAGATAGCAGCGGAGAGGTCCCTCCTGACTCTGCCGCTAAGCCGATCCTTGGGGCGCAGTCCACTGAATATGGGAATCGATTCCGAAGAAACAAATCCATAACGAGGACGAGTTCTTAATTCAATCTATCCCGATCGAACGATACCGTCTTGTGTTTCTTAGCCGCGCTCTCCGCATCGGGAGAACGGGGCGCTACACTGCGGTGGATGCTGAAATATCCATGGTTGTTGCTGAATATGAAATGGTACTTGGTACTGCTGTTGGTGCTGAATACGGGGATGCTTGGCTGGTCCTGTGCTACCATTCGTATCTCCAAAAGTATTGTGACTCCTCTTAGGCCTGAGATCCAGATCCTCTGCTGCAATCTGAGCATCCATCAAGATAGCCTCAAAGGTAGCGGTACGACGACCAGAAGTACGCGACCTAATCTCTCTCGTCAGCCCCTTTCTAAATTTCCAGGCTCGATCTCCTGGGTCCCGAATCATAGACGATGCAAAATGGCTCAATCTACAGAATTCTGCAGTGTACTCGTCGACCGACATGTTTTCTTGAACCAAGTCATGAAACTGACTTTCCAAGGTTCCCAATGCCACGTCGGGAAATAACTTCTCCTTGAAGAGCTCCTTGAAGGTCTCCCAAGTAAGTCCTTGTGCAGTAATTCTTGGCTCCGTGCGATACCACGTGAGTGCGATATCGAACATCTGACTGCCAGCGGCTTCTATCTGCAAGTTCTCCGGAATCTGGGCCAATCGCAGGATCCTCTCTATATCCTCTAGCCAGTCGTCAGCGTAGAGTATCCCTTCGGTGCCTTTGAACTCTCGAGGCATCATCCTTTTGAAATCCACTATAGTGCCTGATCTCTGCTGCTGGCCAGGAAACTGCTAGTACTGTGCTACTCTCTCCAAAGCTTGGAGAGTCACCTGATGAGCATTCTCCATATTTTTTCTCATCAGCTCGGTTTATGCCTGGTGCGCTTCTGCTTGCACCCTCTCAGCCTCAGCTTGAACTCGCTGAGAGTCTGCCGTCACTCTTTGGGCATCTACCATGCCCTGGATTAAGGTGAACATCTGCGTCCCGTCAATGGGCAAACCTCCGGGAATCGGAGTCGGTGGACGAGGAAGGTTGTCCGTCATAGCTGCGACAATCTTCTGAACAGGTGGGGGAGGAGGATCCCCGAAAAGTGCAGATACTCCTACGTGCATCGAAGATGTAGGAGAAACTACGGCTGTCAGTCCCTCAGGTGGATAGGTGGCAGACCCCTCTAAAGCTGATGTTCCCGCTCTCATAGATCGTGTTTGCGGCGACATCCTGAAGACAGATCTCAAAGAATCAATTTAGGCAAAAATGCGATATCATCAAGGAAGGACAATATAGTTCTAAAGAAGCAACATTCAAGTATAAAGATTGGGAATAAATATTCCTAGTTGTGATTGCACAGGTCAAAGATGCATCCAAGGTTTGATACCTCTATCGCCTAGGTACCACAGTTCTACTTGAAACATACTCACTGCTAGCTTCCTTACCTACTGCAATCGATGAAACTAGTTATTCCTATTACTCAAGAGCATATCAATTGCAATACACCATACTAAGTACTGCTCTCTCTAATACCATCCTAGATGAACACCTAAGCCAGTTGGCAGTAAAATCTCAATCATGCTCAAGCCAATATATCCTTACATATGCACCTCATCTACTATATACTAATATATCTCTCTCACTATAAGATTTTATCCTCCAAATAAAGTCCTCGAAACTAACTCCTCGAATAAAATTTAAAGAAAATGCATATACCTTCCTCAAAGTCAAACATTCAAGTACTGAACGAAAATTTTATCACTTCCAAAAATCCTTACAGTTTTGTCTATGTTCATTGAATCGAATCTGAATTCCTCAAAATAAATTTTAATAACATAATATCTCAACTTCTCAAAATTCAAAAATGCAATTCGTTTTCATTCTTCAAATTATAATTTAAATCCATATCTAGTAGTCCAATAGCCCTAGTGTTAATCTTTCTCGCTATCCTCATCGACATGTGTCATCAGATAATACCATAAATCAGTCTGCAAATTCATCTTGATATGAAATCAAACCCTACAATGAAATCAAAATCCTAATTTAATACCTGATCAACAATCAACAAGTGAGAATGGACGGAATAAGGGAATAATTTTAAATTGGAAATTATAACAAGATTCTCAGGGGTCATCCCAGGAATCTCTCAAGGAATTGTGATTGAGTATTCGCTCTCGTCCTAGTATCCTATGTCCTAGATCCTATCGCAGGCACACAATAGTGTAACAAAGATGCCACACTACTACGACATCGCACAACTCGCGAAGTCTGACCTGCATGGGCCACCACTAAAAATGTGTCACGACCCGCACCCGGAATTGGGGCACGAGTACGTGGGTACGTCCAGCCTACGCCGCAGCATCGGCGGTAGAACGCTGTCTAGGTCTTGATACTATCTAGCCAATCTCACACAAGCATCCAATCTCCATAAGGAGGCACAGATGACACAATAAAATGAACATATACTCAATCACAGGACTACAGCACGATAAGATATCGAACAAATAAAATTAAATACAACACAAGTCAAGAAGTAATAATCTAACCTAACAAATATCCAAGTCTCAATAAAATGCCGGAGACAAATCCGGTACCAAAATAGTCTGCTAAAAGTACTAACTAGAAGATTAGTGATTCCGGCTAGACCTCCCGGAATCACAACTAAACAACCAAGCCCAGTTGCAGCTACTCACCATACGGTCCATAAAGAGTCGGACAGCGGTCCTCTAAGGCAGAGTCTGGAAAAATGTTACCAGTCAGGAAGGAGCAAAGTACAAATCTCAAATAACAGTTCCATATAATTGATAAGGACTATAAAGCAATAAACAGTTGATGCTAGATACTGAGAAGACAGTGAATAAATGTAATGGAAAAATAAAGAGACAGTTAATGTAAAGGAACAGGCAATAGGCAATATGACATAGTCAGCGCATATATGAAAATGAAAGAAATAAGGTGCAGTATCATATACGGGTGATGTAGTATAAGAATTAAAATAGGGAACTGTAATCTATTCTAAGTGATTGAAATAGTAGTTTCAAAATGTGATCGGCTTGGGAACATGTACGATAGCTATAGGGCCTGGCTAATCATGGGTGAAGAGCATGATTAACACTTACATTATTCTACACTACAATAAGAGGTTATGATCACATTTCTTACTAACTACTTCCCCGCCCCCAACTAGTACTGTGGATCCAACCATGACATGTCACGATACACGAGCAAGTCCAATCTATCATATACGATGTCTAATATACATGTCGTGTACAATGTCAAACGATAATCAAGGTAATATCTCGTGACTGTAGATCCAAGCTATACTAGTCCGTGTAGCACAGTGTCAAGGATTTAGATGTAGCATTTCTAGATTATTGAAATTATAGAAATTATCAACAATTGGAAATTATCAGAGAATATACTTGCCTTGGGTCCTTAGCTGGTGAATACCGAGGTCCTGTTCCAGAGTATCGCCTGGAGGAACCAACAGTCCTAAAGACATATAATAACAATACAATATTTACATCAGAAGCTATACTAACACACAACAATACTAACTCAGGGGCTATGCCAGGTATGCTACTGGTCAACTAGGGTCATCTAGCAGACAGACATCTAAAACACATTATATATTTTTAACCAACATTAATACCTACCATATATTTTAATTTCATGTATAACATATATATAGTTAAACAATGTATGTTTACCATGTTTATCAATTTAAAATATACTAGGTGTATATACAATAAATATATACATATATCAATTTTATATACTGAAAAATATATTAAGGGTATACTAAAAGAATATATAAGATATATATTTTTATACATATAGACAAAATTATATATATATATATTGAAAATATATTAAGTATATATAAATAGATATATATACATATCAACAATACACATACTAAAATACGTACTAAAATATATCATTTAATACTAATACATATATAGATATATATCTATCAAAATACATTTTTAATACACATATTCTATATGAAAATACAATACAATATTCAAAATATATCATTTAAATACGTATATACTAATTTTTCAAATACCTACATTATATATTAAACATACACTATACTATACATTATTTAATATATACAAATACATATACATATATTTATATATACATAAACGTATATACGTATGTATATATATATATATATATACACATGAGGAAGGAGGAGGGAGAGGCTCATAGTTGGGTCGGGCTTGCTGGCCGCCGGAGTACGGCAGGAGGGGTAGCGGGGTGTTGTTGTTCCGGAGCAGGTCGGGGAGTCGGGGCAGCAGAGGGAGGAGCTGTGATGGGTTGGCCGCCGGAGGGAGGAAGAGCAGCAGCAGCCGGCGGGTCGGTGGCCTGGCTGGGCAGCTCGCTGGAGGCGGGGTCGGCTTTGATGGTGGAAGGCCGGAGGGGGAAGTCCACCGGAGTGCAGACAGCGGAGCCGCCGGGGTCGGTCAGCGGGGAGTCGGGGCTCGGTTGGCCGCTCGTCGGAGTGCACAGGGGGGTAGGGGTGAACAGTATTCCCTTCCCCCCCCCTCTTTTGAATTCAAAAAGAACTAAAGAAAGAAGAAGAAGGGAGGAACAAGAAGAAGAAGAAGAAAAGAAAGAGAAGAAGAAAGGAAGAAGGAGAAGAAGAAAGGAAAGAGTTTTCCTACGTTGGAGTTGAGGATGGAGGAGAGAGAGAGGTGGGGGCTGTTTGGGGATTAGGGTTGATGTGACATGACATTAAATAGGGAGAGAGGGTGTATGGAATCAAGGGTTAGGATTGGCCCATTAAATGTGTGGTCCAGATTGGTCATGGAGAATTTCATGTGGGGATGAGGGTGAGAGGCTAGTTAAATAATTATTAGGGCTCCCTCATTGGTTTAAACAATGAGGTGTTGACACAAAATGTAAATTTGCAAAATAGCCCCCTTAAATTTGGGTATTTGCACAGACACATGAAATGACAAAAATTTGGCGGGTAATTTGGCGTCCGATGTTTTGTAGGGTCAGGGGGCGCTGTAAGTTTGGTATGGGCTCAATTAGCAGGGCACTGGAATTAAATTAGGATTTTTAGAATCGGTTAAAATAGTATCCTCAATTTAATTAGAAATAAATGCAAGTTGTGTTCTAAAATTAATTAGGAGCACATGGGGCCAAAATCAGGTCAGGTCATCAATACCAATAATGAAGAAGACTCAGAACAGAATATTACCCTAATTTGGGCCGCATGAAAAATAGGTCAAGATTGCCTCCAATTTCGATTGGAACGTACAACGATACAAAATAGAAATTTATTAAATAACGTCCGCGACGATTTTTTGTGCGGCTAGAAATAATGTACAGAGAGCATAATCATGAGTTGCAAAAATAGCAGAATGGAAGGCGGGCATGTCTAGGGCAAGATTGTGAAATTTGTTGGAAGACAAAAGTCAGGGTAGCGCTCCAAATATCGAAGCAAAGGCATTGCGCAATAATTAATTAAAATACAGTAATTAATTAGAATCTCCAATAATTAAATTCTAAATAAATAATTAAATACAAAATTCCATAATTTCGACAGGTATTCGTATACTGGCTTCTAGGTCAAGTCTACTAGCTCAAACACAAATGAACACTGTATATAATTATATATTTAATTACAAATCACATAATTATTTAAATTAATATACCTATCACGAAATTACTAAATTATAACTACCAAAAATATGAAATATTATAAAAAGTTAAAATACCCCTATTTTTGGAACGTGGTAGTTACAGTTGCCTTATCCGATAGATTAATCAGACCTACGAGAATTCAAGAATGATGGAGCAATTCAGATTTTGAATGTTCGTAATTTACTTGATGGATATGAGATTTAAGCATGCAGTTCTAAATTTACCTTGTCGAGTTAGGGTAAGTCTAGAATGAACCTTTGTTTGAGGTAAACCCATAAGAAATTGGTCGAGTAGATAGACCTAACCTAGACTATTGGATGTCCCTTATTTTGTGGGTAGGTCAATGGTAGTGCATTCGTAGTTTGAGTTAGTATTAGGAATTGGGTAGAAGTCCCTTCGATTGGTCGAATTACGATTGGCCTTAAGAGTAGTGATGGGTATGGTACCTATCAGCTGCCTAGCATGAGATGGGTTTCTTATGAATACTAGGTTTAACGGTCGGTATAGCAAACCATAGATACTTGACAGAAAAGTTATGTTGGTTGTCAAAAACCCATAGGATGACGCTATTAAAGTTGCATGGGTAATGTACCATCGTATGAAACTCAAATAGTGTATATTATGAGTCGGCCTATGTTCAGTCAGTGTTTGGATAGTTTTTTGCAGTATTTGGGTATGAGTATTTTATGATAACAGGTCGTGTCAGAATGGTTAAACTGTTGGATGGATAAGTTTGAGAATTGATGGTTTCTTGAGTGGGATTTTATTCCTTTAACTGGAATGGAAATCAATAGTTAGTTCGGTTAGATGGATTATCTTGGAATAGTTTCCTTTGGAATCAAGTGGAAATGAGACATAAATTAAAATAAAAGATAGAAATGTCGCTTGAGAATTTTGATGGAAATTTTATACGTTGTGAAAAGAAACTTTATATATGATGTGGCTAATACGACTATTGTACGGAACAAATTATGATCATTATACTATAATAAATTTTATGGCTTGGACAATGGCATGACCAAAGGGAACTCTGAATTTATTAGAATTTTGATGCTACTAATATTGGGAAAAATATTGTTATAAGTTAGAATGAAAGAAATTATAATATTGAGGAAATGACCAGAACGATTATAAATACACTTAGGTTACAATAAAGTGACGATTGGTGACATTCTTAATGTGATTAATAAAGTTAAATCGATCAAAATAATGTGACGATAGGTAAAGTTATTCATAAGAGATGGGAATGACAAAATTGGCATTGAAAGAATGAATATTGCAATTCATAATTAATGGAAATTGCTTTATGGTCATTTTGCTCGAAATGATTAAAGTATCATGCTTGGGTTAATTGCTTGACTTGGGCAGGCCCTAAAGATTTTTATATTTTGGCAAAAATTAGAAGATAGCGATTATGTTAAACAATTATATAAAAGGACACTATGAACGAGATAAATAAATTATGCATACGATGGACCAAGAGAACATTGGTAAATATTGAGAAGTGCTTAGACCGAAACTTGATTGCAACGTGTTGGAAAGATATTGACATGACTGACCGAATAAGTTTCGCAAAAAATTAGAGTTATGGGAAATCGATGTTAAAGAATATCTTCGCCGAAAGTATTAAATGATGTTGTATTTCTTAACTTGGCCGGATGGGATATCTTATGCGACGTGTTTTGAAGGTAATATTATGCCAAGTTAGAAGACTTTGCATCGCACGGATCATTCTTGAGTGATCGTAGGCGAATGTGGGATCGTTGAATGGAAACAATATTTATATAAGTGAGTAAATTTTCCCTTCTCCTCAACTCTTTCATGCCCAAATAATATGAATGATTATATTGCTTTATTGTATGTCATAACTATATGCTGCTCTAGTCCACACAATAATAATGATGCCTTATGTTTAATGTTGCTGCAATTAATGAAACATATGAATAATGAACTGCTAGTACTATTGATATGAGAATGTTATAAAGTAAATCTGCCATGAGAAAGAAATAATATTATGCAATATACTTCACATGCAAGTAATACTCAGAATGGAATATTGAATATCTGTATAGGTATAAGCACATTAATGCGCTGTAACTATGAAAGAAATGCTTCATATGTGAGTATAATTATGGTTTGGTACCACTGGGCCACGAGAAGATCTGTAAGTTGGGACGTACGGGTCACCAAATGATATGAGAATTGGCAAAACAAGAAGGATCAATAATACGAGGCTTTACTTATATTTCTTTACCACACAATTTATGCTTAGTATTTTATTTAGATAGACGTTGCATGGTCATGGACAACTTGTGCACAAGGTTTGGTAAGTTTCTCGAACGAGATACACCGGGGTACCAGGTGTCACGCCTCGATCTGCCGCAGGCAAATCGGTCATCCCCGCTATGCGAGAATCACCGTGCCAGCGCTCCCATGGGATGATCGCTTTGGCCCATCTGGGCGTGATACCGCACGAGCGTGAGCCACGCCCGTGCAAGGCCGTGGTTCATTGGCTGACGGTAAGAGGTCTAAGCCACAGAGTCGCACAGATTGGCTGAATGCTGCAGAATTATAAACGTATAGGCAATTTGGTAGCAAGTTCACTAAGTCGACAATAGCGGAAGCATTGAATAACACAAGTTGAAGTAAAATAAACTCTTTATTGATATAGAATAAGTGTTACAGGCGGCGCATAGCCGAGATTACAAGTTGCTCAAGCCTCTCTCTCTTTGAAACAGTAAAAGCATGTTAAGTGGCTACATTTATGGAAAGATGTACTAGCGATGTTCCAATATTATTATGTCTTGTATACGTGCTTCAGTTTTGGACGTAGCGCTCCAAGGCTTCAGAGTGAACCAACTATTAAGTTATCTTTCTAGTTGCCTTAGGATCAGTTTTATGGCAATATGGAATAGCCTATCTCGTATGGCAGTGCGTCGTGCGATATGAGAAGAAACACGGCGAGACTTACTAACTTACCATTTGTCCTTCCTCTACCAAGGCAAACCAAATTAATTTAAGCACGAGCAGGTATAAACATTCAGGGGCAATAGCATATGCAAACACTTTGTTATGAACGAGACTATGTTTCGGATGCATGAGTTACTCGGATGATCAGGTGTGTTACATAAGATATTCAAGTGCTCCATATGTACAAGTGTATTACGATCGTTCAGGTGTTCAGTTATTTTCGATGCGATGCAATGACTCGCACGCGGATTGTTGCTAAGCGAGGATGACTTATCTATATGAACAAGAGGTCACTAGCATGGCACCATAATGAATGGTCTAGTCTGGGATGGAATGACATACAATATAAGGATTAGGGTATCACTGGCCATTTCGTCCGATATAGGAGACTATCAGGAGTTTCAGCCAGTTTGGATCGGTGCCAGTGCCCCAGCAACCGTCCGCGAAACTAAAACCTTGTTTTCAAGTTGTCTTGTGACCATGCAAGTCTCTAATCTTTCGGTCTCTGGTCAGTTACGGAAACAAGTTTAAGACATGAGACATATTAGGCACATATTTTAGGCAGGAAATCAGGCACATTTTTGAGGCAGGATATGTATATCAGGTACATATTCGGGACAGGATTGTTCATAATATGTGTATCGACTCCATGAGCAATTTAATTCAGTACAGGATGGTATTGCTCCACGAGCTATGATTCTTGGTTTTTAACTTGGTGCGGATTCCCTGGTTCGGGAAATGCCTTAGTGACCTAACGGTACCGGATACTTTCAGGTTTACTCATGCACGAAATGACTATTAGATAGTCTTCCAAGGAAAAACTAGATGAACGAATGACATGCATAGTATTAAACGATTAAGTCATAGTTTATGCGACAAGCATTGAATCGAGGCAACATACAAGTAGGCAAGCATGCATTTCCATTGAAACTTAAACATTCACGTTTAGCTCGGGCCCAAAGGTAAGCCGAGGAGTAAAACTGTAAAGGGACTTACCGATCGACATGATCTAGGGTCGTGCTGTGGCGTCCCGTTCCTCCTATTTGGGGAGCGCGGCTAAGAAATACAAGATGGTATCGTTCGATCGGGATAGATTGAAACAAGAACTCGTCCTCGTTATGGATTTGTTTCTTCGGAATCGATTCTCATATTCAGTGGACTGTGCCCCCGGGATCGACTTAGCGGCAGAGTCAGGAGGGACCTCTCTGCTGTTATCTTTGTTGCCTCAGATTTTGATGTCGCTTGTTGCTTTCGTGCTTTGAGTTAGTTTTCGGATTTGCTTGTATTTTCTTGAACAGTTTCGATGGATTTCATTGTTTTCATTCATTGTACTGCATTTCAATTCCGAGTATAGAAAGAGAGGAAGAGGTATTGATCGAGCTATTCATGATGCAGGTGAACGAGCAGTAGGTGGATTACGAGCAGAGTCTTGAAGCTCCTCTTTCCTTCTCCCTTCCAACCAACTAAGTGAGTGGCTACCATCCCGATTAGCTAGCCCTACTTCCAAGTCTTCACAACTATAAATCTTGCATCCTTGTTTGCCCCGATCAAACGATACCAAATAATAACTAAAAGATGCCAAGATAAAATGGGAATAGACTTGGACTATATTGCTTGTCAATCAAACATGTGAATTATTATCTTACTGTATGCTAGTTCGTTTTAAATGTTCTATACATGCTTCAATTTTAGTTAGAATGCATCTTCTTCTATAAATTGAGCTAAGTATGGATCAACCATGTATGTGAATAATTGTTTAGGGAGTGTCACGCCCCTGTCCCAAAAATACGTAGGACTAGGACACGTAAGCATGCCAGCCGCATGGATATGGCAACTCCAATATATGGAAACCAAATCCATACGTACGCTGTAATATGAATATCAAATCCACGAGTGGTATAAAGGGTAATACAAGTCACAGGGTAAAATCTAAATCTCATCCACCAAAATCATATAGAAATTAAATAACCAATATCTAGGGAACTGGATCTCAATGAGAAGTATCTAAGAATGATGGTTGAATGGAAACAAATCTACTACCAACTCGAATATAAGAGGAAATACAAAATAAGTACAACACAATCAACCAAAATATAAGTATACCAGCTATCGATCACGGGCCGAAGAGAAGACATCCACGAAGCATCTATAACCATCCAAATCTGTGCTCCTGCAAATACTCAAGAACAAGTACACCTGGCAGGGGACCAGGTCCTCAGAGGGACATAACAAGATACTTAAACGCATGCCAATAAAGTACTGAAATAAATATCCAATGGGTCGCCTAACCGTCTAAAGTGAATGCAGTTTGAGAACAACTTTCTAACAAGTGGGCTATCTGGCCATAAATAGGATTGGCATGTCTCTCTTGGAGATCTAGGGGCCTACAAAGGCACGTCGTCTTTTGAACGGTGGAGGCCCGCCAAGTAGTATAGGTGTCATCATAACCGCGTATCTCCGGCGGAGCGTACGGGTTACACAAGAAAAGTGCAAAGGAGCCCAAATGCCTTACTTGTTGTTCTCTCCACCCAAATGCTCTAAGCATGTCATGTCCATGACACGATAATACCTCTAATAACCGCCAGGTCTACTAGCATGCAAAATTTCTATTGGCAGTTATCCCTAACGCACGGCCCACACGTACAGGAGGCCAGACCTGTCACGCAGTCCGTGATCTATATGAGACTCACACTCATGTAACCTCTGTGTCACGGCCAATGAACCTAATGGTGCTACATGATAATGGGGTAGTCTCATGAACAAGGTCAATGCAATACATAAATAAAAACATTCGCGACGTCACCGTCGCGCACATTTTATATAACAAAAAATATATGAACTAAAGATAGAAAATAAAGATGCGTGCAACATATGGAATAAGAATAACAGTACAATGGCAAGGTATACTTGCCTGGCAAGGAAGCTGCAATGTACCCATAACCTGCTCCAGAAGTCGCGCAGAATAAATCCAATATCCTATGTACATATGATATAATACAATAAAAACATTAGTCATTACACAAGTGCGCACACACAACAATATTTACACTGGACTCAGGGGGCACACTAGGGGTAACACTAGTCATCTAACACGGTCAATTACGCGTTGAATTATACGGGGTCTCATCTTCAAGTACTGTACGAAATCAGTCAGCCAGTTGACAGGTGTCTATGCCAGTACGTTAACGTACGCAAGGCGGACAAATTCACAAGTTCTTAGGGTAAACATGGTCAAGGGCAAATACAGGACAGTCCACGGTGTCCTAGAGTCGTACAGTCTGAATTCATATAGTCCTAATTATTATTTAGCATAGTATTTACTTTCAATTTACCAATTTATGTACATATCATATATTTATATATTTCTATATAACACCCAATTATTCATACCACTTGAATACATGTGCTAAGTATCTATATAAATGTATATCAATGGGTAATATACGTGTACGCGTACATATACGTACATGCATGTGGGTTCACCGACTCAGGACCTGGTGTCAACTAACAACCAATAAGCAATACTAATATCCTACTGGCATACACACAAGCTCATATAAAAGAGGAAGATGGACAAGTTCGTACCTCAGAGTACGTACACGGAATCGGCTGGACGACGACGAAGAGAGATTGACGACGATGAGATAACGACGCTGCAATGATGAAGAGGACGACAATGCTGATGATGATAATGACTGGTGGGGTGACGATGAGGTGATGTGTATGATGGTGACGGCGAGGATGATGGTGCTAATGAAGACGATGATAAGGCCGTGACGATGACGGCTGACTACGATGATGGTGGTGATGACGATGATATAATGATGACGAGAAGGTCGACGAGGGTGATGATGATGTTAGGGTTGATGATGATGATGAAGGCAATGGAGGTGAGATGACGACAACGACCATGATGATGGGATGATGGTGATAGAATAATGGTGAGGTGACGACAACGACGATGATGAGATATCGATGGTGTGAGGACAGTGAAGAGAACGATGAAGTATTGATGATGATAAATTGAGATGGGGATGATGATGAGATGTCCATGGTGGTGACGAGGTGGACTGCCGGAGTCCGACCAGGGGGCTTCTCCGGCGATCCATGGTGATGTGGAGATGATAATAGGGAGTGTGGTGATGGTGTTAGGGATGATGGTGGTGATGGCGGCCTGCTGAAGTCTTGGGGCTGCTCTCGGCCGAGCCTAGGTGGTCGAGACGGAGAGGACAAGGAAGAGGGGATACGAAGGAGGAGCGGGGTGGCAGAGGCCGGTGCACTGGCGGGAGAAACTTTCTTCGGTCGAGGCTGACCCGGGGGTCGAGCACAGGGCAGGAGGTAAAGGCTGGTAATAGTGGTGGGTTGATGCTGCTCCGGCTCCGGCGGAGGAGTCAGACCGGGTGAGGCGTGCATACGAGGAAGAAGATGGAGAAAGGGCAGGGTGTCCGACGAGTGGTTGCTCCGGTGGGCTCGTGGAGGCTCGGCTGCTGGGTGCAGTCGGGTCGACGAGGTCGGCAGGGCCGGTGGTGCGTCGGGCTCGGCCTCCGGCGCGGGTGGAGATGGGGAAGTTGTGTTGGAGGTCAAGGGAGAAGAGAGGGAGGTCCAGGGAGGAGTTCGCCTGGTGCTGAGCGGAGATGGTCGTGGCGGAGCTCCGGCTAGGCCAGGCAGGGAGGAGTTCGAGCACAGGGAGGGGGAAGATGAGTAGAAGTCGGCTGATTATTATTTTTAGGTTTTGGGGTTTTTTTGTTTAGGTGGAGGAAAAGAATTTTAAGGTATATTTATATGCAAAGAGGTGGGATTTAAGGTTGACCTAGGTTTTGGTGTTTGACCTAGGTGTTGGACCTGGTCAACATTCCTTGGGATGGGCCTTGGGCTCCCATAAGGGTGATGGGCTAGAAGTTACAATTATTTAATTGCAAGGGTAGATTTAAAATATACGGTGCGATATGCGCACGTTGCACATCCCGAAAAATTACGGAAAAATCCATATGAAGGGAAAACTAGGTTTCTTCACGAATTGTCCAATGGTGGGGGCACCTTAATACATTTTTGCATAAAAGCCCCCCAAAAATTAGAAAATTTGCGCAGAGGCAGAAATTAGATATAATTAATGAAATCGAACCGCGCACGATGTTCTAGAATTAATTAGGAGTACATGGGATTTGATTTAGGTGGGGCACAAGTGTCAGGGCGTAGAGGGGACAGTGTAAAATATTAATAAAATTTAGGTCGTACAAAACGGTCAAGAATGGGTTTACGATTTTGATTGGGATGCACAAGGGTACAAAATTGGAATTTATATCGAATTAAGAAATAACGTCCGCAACGTTTATTGTGCGACTAAAATATAGCATCAGCGAGCAGTATTATAAGTTGCACAAGGGTCAGAATAGTAGGCGAACATGTCTAGGATGAGATCGTGAAGTTCTAGATAGGCAATGGCTAGTGAGGTACTCCAATTATCGAAACACGGTAAGGTGCACTACGCGTTATTTAATTATTGCATAATTAAATAAAAGTCGTGTTCTAATTCCAATTGGGTTCAAACTAGCCCTAATTTCACTATCTAAGTCAAGTAGCCCTAATTTTGGGTGAGGAGGTTTACAATCTACCCAACTTAAAATAATTTCGTCCTCGAAATTAAAATAGGGTAGGGTTCTCTCTATCAAATCCTTATTGTTATAGTCTAAAGAATTCTCCTTAAGTTAACATTTGCAGTTTCTACCCAACTTAGAATTTACCCATCTATCATCTAAGGCTATACACCTAAGAAGGCTATGTCCTAAATTATTTAATCATATTATTGAATCCTTGAAGTTTTTAACACCAAACATATCGTCCATGATATGCCCTTAATCATTTATAAAAGATAATCACCAAATAATGTGTTTGGCCTATGGGGGATATCTAGTACTATCTATATATCAAACTTATACCAAGCAAGATGTTTCGTCTTTTCAAAATGAGGAAAGACGTAGATCAATAAATAAGAGTTCAAGGAAGAAGTAATAGAATGCAAGTATAGGGATCAAGACGTTTCAAGGAATCCAATGGGAATTGTCAAGGCAGTTTTGGACTGAAATCCTATTTGGTAAATCCGTATTCGCATGCTCGTATTAGTACAGTTATGTAGCCGATACGATACGCTTAGACATGTCTAGGGCAAGTATATTTGTCTACTAATCACTACATATCTTAATCCACGTAAAGTAGTTATGCGAAGGGCGAACAAAGCGCACTAAGGTTAGCTAGACCCTAATACACTAATTCTGAAATATATTATTGTGGGCCCCCAATAATACGTATGTCATGAACAAGCTCGATAAAGAATAAGCTTGCAAAAACTAGGCTATAATAGCAGCATAAGTCAAGGTAGTACAGCAAATATGAATACGCTAGATTAGGATGAAAGAAGGTTCATAACAATTCAAGTTCACAAAAAAACAAAAGCAAAATAAGCAATAATAATGAAAGACTACACAATCTCTACAGTTGTCATACTAATTCTTTGTCTGAGTCGCTAGTAAACCAAATAGGGACATCGACCTCTAAATTCTATCGTCTGAATAAACACTATCATCTTATGCTAGCATACCATTAATGTCATTCAGTTACACTTCAATAATGGGTCAAAAGGCTATGAGATACTAGGTTGTGAGGCATACTACCCAACTTAAACAATTAAACTAATACTGAGACAGTCTTAAGATGGTCCTACAAATAATCTTGCACATATAAATAGAGCAGGAACTCTTATTAGGGTATAAGAGGAAAGATCTTGGTACTGATTAGGGTATCCTTTTTATGTAGGTAATGGTCATCCTAAGTCTTAGTCGTAGCACTTATAAGCAAGTGTCAATGGTAAAGATGGAAGAGTTACTGGCCGTTAAGGAGGAAGGGTCTAACTTGTATCGAGGTGAGGGTACAAATTATGTGGTCTACAACTAGGGGTAATCATCACAATTTAATTGAACAACTCCACTATCAGGTTCTAACGACAAGGTACACAATTCAAAATTCAAGATCACGACTATCACTTTAGCAAACCATATATCCTATCATAGAATAAAATTGCTTGGTATATAATCAGAAGCGTCAGGTTGGCATGAATTGAAAGATGGAGAAAAGAAGAACATAATTTAGTCATCGCGCGAGTGGCGAGCGCTAGGGTTTCAGAGGAACAATATATGAAATTTAAAATAGGGCTCTAGATAGCATCACGGTTCTCTAAGGGGGAGTGGTATGCTAGTTGCTATGTTTGAGGTATGATTAGGAAATTATTCTATACATTGCTCTTGGCTTTCTAAGGCACTGTCTACTTATCTCAAGACAAGAATCTAAATTTATAGTTCTCCAATACTTATCTAACTGTGAAGGTTAGGTTCAGTCTTAATATTAAATTTTTGGTTTTCTATTGGTTCCTCAATATTAGGGGCAATCATTATGGTAAACTTCTAACTAACTCTAGTAGTATCTATACTACTCTTAAGTCTTCATAATACATCAAGGGGTAATGGTCAATCCATCTACAGGTAAGGGTGCTATGGTTCATTAAGTATTCTACTCAGTGATGTGTCAACACTCTAGTTGTACTCTGAATAGGAAGGTTACTCTACTTAACATCTAACAACAGGAACTTCTATATTCTAGGAGAAGGCTAAACTTAAAGAACTATTAGGGAAGTACATGAATCAAGCATGATGCAATTGTTCAAATAGAACAGATAGGAGGAAGATGAATCATAGTCAATTGTGGATGAGATCCTATACTCTAGTCCTAGGTGCAGGCTTGTACGGTACAGTAACGTAACCGAGACAATATGCTCTTGACTTGCATGGGCCACCACAAAAACATGTCATGCCCCAGTCCCAAAAATATGTAGGACTAGGACACGTAAGCATGCCAGCCGCATGGATATGGCAACTCCAATATATGGAAACCAAATCCATACGTACGCTGTAATATGAATATCAAATCCACGAGTGGTATAAACGGTAATACAAGTCACAGGATAAAATCTAAATCTCATCCACCAAAATCATATAGAAATTAAATAACCAATATCTAGGGAACTAGATCTCAAAGAGAAGTATCTAAGGATGATGGTTGGATGAAAACAAATCCACTACCAACTCGAATATAAGAGCAAATACAAAATAAGTACAACACAATCAACCAAAATATAAGTATACCTGCTATCGATCACGGGCCGAAGAGAAGACATCCACGAAATATCTATAACCATCCAAATCTGCGCTCCTGTAAATACTCAAGAACAGGTACACCTGGCAGGGGACCAGGTCCTCAGAGGGACATAACAAGATACTTAAACACATGCCAATAAAGTACTGAAATAAATATCCAATGGGTCGCCTAACCGTCTAAAGTGAATGCAGTTTGGGAACAACTTTCTAATAAGTGGGCTATCTGGCCATAAATATGATTGGCATGGCTCTCTTGGAGATCCAGGGGCCTACAAAGGCACGTCGTCTTTTGAACGGCGGAGGCCCGCCAAGTAGTATAGGTGTCATCATGATCGCGCATCTCCGGCGGAGCGTACGGGTTACACAAGGAAAGTACAAAGGAGCCCAAATGCCTTACTTGTTGTTCTTCCCACCCAAATGCTCTAAGCATGTCATGTCCATGACACGATAATACCTCTAATAACTGCCAGGTCTACTAGCATACAAAATTTCTATTGGCAGTTATCCCTAACCCACGGCCCACACATAGATGAGGCCAGACCTGTCATGCAGTCCGTGATCTATATGAGACTCACACTCGTGTAACCTCTGTGTCACGGCCAATGAACCTAATGGTGCTACATGATAATGGGGTAGTCTCATGAACAAGGTCAATGAAATACATAAATAAAAACATTCGCGACGTCACCGTCGCGCACATTTTATATAACAAAAAATATATGAACTAAAGACAGAAAATAAAGATGCGTGCAACATATGGAATAAGAATAACTGTACAATGGCAAGGTATACTTGCCTGGCAAGGAAGCTACAATGTACCCATAACCTGCTATAGAAGTCACGCAGAATAAATCCAATATCCTATGTACATATGATATAATACAATAAAAACATTAGTCATTACACTAGTGCGCACACACAACAATATTTACACTGGACTCAGGGGGCACACTAGGGGTAACACTAGTCATCTAACACGGTCAATTACGCATTGAATTATGCGGGGTCTCATCTTCAAGTAGTGTACGAAATCAGTCAGCCAGCTGACAGGTGTCTATGCCAGTACGTTAACGTATGCAAGGCGAACAAATTCATAAGTTCTTAGGATCAACATGGTCAAGGACAAATACGGGACAGTCCACGGTGTCCTAGAGTCGTACAGTCTGAATTCATATAGTCCTAATTATTATTTAGCATAGTATTTACTTTCAATTTACCATTTTATGTACATATCATATATTTATATAT
Organism: Iris macrosiphon; assembly: GCA_036927795.1. Lineage (NCBI taxonomy): Eukaryota > Viridiplantae > Streptophyta > Magnoliopsida > Asparagales > Iridaceae > Iris > Iris macrosiphon. The sequence continues at coordinate 221,861 of JAYESA010000193.1, read as the reverse complement.
TTCTATATAACACCCAATTATTCATACCACTTGAATACATGTACTAAGTATCTATATAAATGTATATCAATGGGTTATATACGTGTACGCGTACATATACGTACACGCATGTGGGTTCACCGACTCAGGACCTGGTGTCAACTAATAACCAATAAGCAATACTAATATCCTACTGGCATACACACAAGCACATATAAAAGAGGAAGATGGACAAGTTCGTACCTCGGAGTACATACACGGAATCGGCTGGACGACGATGAAGAGTGGTTGACGACAATGAGATAACGACGCTGCGATGATGATGAGGACGACAATACTGATGATGATAATGACTGATGGGGTGACGATGAGGTGATGTGTATGATGGTGACGACGAGGATGATGGTGCTAATGAAGACGATGATAAGGCGGTGACGATGACGGCTGACTACGATGATGGTGGTGATGACGATGATATAATGATGACGAGAAGGTCGACGAGGGTGATAATGATGTTAGGGTTGATGATGATGATGAAGGTAATAGAGGTGAGATAACGACAACGACGATGATGATGGGATGATGGTGATGGAATGATGGTGAGGTGACGACAACGACGATGATGAGATATCGATGGTGTGAGGACAGTGAAGAGAACGATGAAGTGTTGATGATGATAAATTGAGATGGGGATGATGATGAGATGTCCATGGTGGTGACGAGGTGGACTACCGAAGTCCGGCCAGGGGGCTTCTCCGGCGATCCATGGTGATGTGGAGATGATAATGGGGAGTGTGGTGATGGTGTTAGGGATGATGGTGGTGATGGCGGCCTGCTGAAGTCTTGGGGCTGCTCTCGGCCGAGCCTAGGTGGTCGAGACGGAGAGGACAGGGAAGAGGGGATACGAAGGAGGAGCGGGGTGGCAGAGGCCGGTGCACTGGCGGGAGAAACTGGCTCCGGTCGAGGCTGACCCGGGGGTCGAGCACAGGGCAGGAGGTGAAGGCTGGTAATGGTGGTGGGGTGATGCTGCTCCGGCTCCGGCGGAGGAGTCGGACCGGGTGAGGCGTGCATACGAGGAAGAAGATGGAGAAAGGGCAGGGTGTCCGGTGAGTGGTGGCTCCGGTGGGCTCGCGGAGGCTCGGCTCTTCGGTGCAGTCGGGTCGACGAGGTCGGCAGGGCCGGTGGTGCATCGGGCTCGACCTCCGGCGCGGGTGGAGATGGGGAAGTTGTGTTGGAGGTCGAGGGAGAAGAGAGGGAGGTCCAGGGAGGAGTTCGCCTGGTGGTGAGCGGAGATGGTCGTGGCGGAGCTCCGGCGAGGCCAGGCATGGAGGAGTTCGAGCACAGGGAGAGGAAAGATGAGTAGAAGTCGGCTGATTATTGTTTTTAGGTTTTAGGGTTTTTTTGTTTAGGTGGAGGAAAGGAATTTTAAGATGTATTTATATGCAAAGAGGTGGGATTTGAGGTTGACCTAGGTTTTGGTGTTTGACCTAGGTGTTGGACCTGGTCAACATTCCTTGGGATGGGCCTTGGGCTCCCATGAGGGTGATGGGCTAGAAGTTATAATTATTTAATTGCAAGGGTAGATTTAAAATATACGGTGCGATGTGCGCGCATTGCACATCCCAAAAAATTGCAGAAAAATCCATATGAAGGGAAAACTAGGTTTCTTCACGAATTATCCAATGGTGGGGGCACCTTAATACGTTTTTGCATAAAAGCCCCCCGAAAATTAGAAAATTTACGCAGAGGCAGAAATTAGATATAATTAATGAAATCGAACCGCGCACGATGTTCTAGAATTAATTAGGAGTACATGGGATTTGATTTAGGTGGGGCACAAGTGTCAGGGCGTAGAGGGGACAGTGTAAAATATTAATAAAATTCAGGTCGTACAAAACGGTCAAGATTGGGTTCACGATTTTGATTGGGACGCACAAGGGTACAAAATTGGAATTTATATCAAATTAAGAAATAACGTCCGCAACGTTTATTGTGCGGCTAAAATATAGCATCAGCGAGCAGTATTATAAGTTGCACAAGGGTCAGAATAGTAGGCGGACATGTCTAGGATGAGATCGTGAAGTTCTAGATAGGCAATGGCTAGTGAGGTACTACAATTATCGAAACACGGTATGGTGCGCTACGCGTTATTTAATTATTGCATAATTAAATAAAAGCCGTGTTCTAATTCCAATTGGGTTCAAACTAGCCCTAATTTCACTATCTAAGCCAAGTAGCCCTAAATTTGGGTGAGGGGGTTTACAGGAAGGCTATGCAAAAATGAATCATGAAATACTGCTTGTCTTGTACTCGTGTTGCCTCAACTGTATGAACTGGTAATTAAGAAAACATATTGTTCGATCACGAACAACTTGTGCACAAGGTACGTTATGAGTTCCGCGGACGGTCGTCGGGGCATTGGAACCGATTCGATCCGGACGGAACGTATGTATAGTCATATGTTATGGGGCAAAATATTATGTAGTGGGGCTCGCCACCAGCATTGCATATCATTTGTGTCTTGAGACTATAACTCGTCCCCTTGTGGCATCATGCCAGTGATCTCTATGTATATTTAAACCTGTTGCAACTAACTCGTATCTTTATGCCAGGGAAGGCATGGTAAGTATTGTGCAGGTGGTTCAGACGGACAGGTAAAAGCCACCGAACGGTGGCAAGTTCATTTCATAATTATATATATATACTGCTGCTTATAAAAATGAATTAAGGCAAGATAGAAAGACCACAATAAATATGCATGCTTTATTAAAACAATGTGTTGATTGGTATAGTTGGGTTTAGCTCGCCTTCACCAGTATATTTTGACATACTGACCCTCGTTGAATAGGTTCTCCACACTAATGAGTTTCGAGCGTGGAGCCAAAGTCGTCTTTCCGATCCAGTCCAGATGTAGGCGCATCCTGACCGTGCCGTATTTTGAAGTACTTGAAGAAAGGAGCTAGAACCTAAGCAAGAATGCAGCTCAGTGGCAAAGCCGTCCTCCAGCCCGGAGGTTCTTATTATTTTGATGTTTACTAAAGGGATGTAATGTACAGGACTGGTATCTAATTTTGTGTCAACATTTTTTTAAGCCCGTGCGGCAAATTAGCTGACTCGTTCAAGAGTTTGTAATAGATATTCATTATCAATAAAAGAGAGCTTTTCCATGTTTCAATCGGTGTTTTAATATATCTGTGTACTCTGAGTATGTGCTCATTATGCAAAACACTCTAGCCTTGTGCGGGCGTAACCCCCGGCCCATACGACAGTTATAATTCGGGGGATGCCCTAACGATTCTACGAAATTGGGTCGTGACATAGTTGTATCAGAGCACAGATTCAAGTTCCTTAACCCTTGTACTGGAAAAGTTCCTTTAACGATCCATCCCTGTGCGAACTCTTGAACTCGTTAAGCCAAAATAAGATACGTTCATGCAATGAGTCCATAATATATTATGATCCTAATGTAATTTACCTTCTTTTGAAGGAATGGCACCAGCACAATCCTCAGCGCTAGCACGGGACGAAATGCAAGGCCAAAGAAGTAGTTCGGGCACTTCGGAAAGTTCAGAGAGCCAGCGAGCCGTGCCAAGCATCGATCCCATCCAACAAATATTGCGGATGTTAGAGGCAAAGCAACAAAGGGACGAGGCTCGCTACGAAGGGGCCGAGAAGTGGGCGGAGGAGAGTCAGCTCAAGTTTCAAGACAATATAGAAGCTCGATTCTCAGTCCAACAGAAGCAGGTAGATGCCCTACAATAGATCGTTCAGACTTTGGCTTTAAACCATTCCGCGGCAACAGCAGCGACTCCGGTGGAACAGCCCACGCTTGAAGTCGAGAAATCGCAAATACCAAGAATGAGGGATGTGACTACCTTCGACTTTGGCCACTTCAAGAAAGTCTGCAACACTCCATTCAATGGGACTGAGGACCAAATCGTGGCTCTAGATTGGTTGGCCAAACTTGAAGACCACTTCGCTCTGCTAGAGGTCCCCGAAGAGAAGCGCGTCATATGCGCGCAACTACAGCTCTGTCTCAATGCGCACAATTGGTGGGACATGCATCGACGATCTCTTCAATTTGACCATGGAGAGGAGGCGATCTCGTGGACGACTTTTTGTGCCGCATTTGAAGAGGAGTTTATACCCCCTTCAGTACGACGTCAGTTGGAGAACGAGTTCGTGCAACTGAGGCAAGGCAGCATGACAGTTAAATGGTATTTCACTGAATTCAACCGACTCTCCAAATTTGCTAGCGCCTATTTTCCTGATGTAGCGAGTCAAGCCAGAAGGTTTGAAGGTGGTCTACGCCCTACCCTCCATGCGCACGTAGTCATTCATCAATATCGGACAATGCGGGAAGTCATGAATCATGCTCTATCTCTTGAACCGCAATACCCTCACGTTTTAACCTGCGCTGTGTGTACCTCCAATCACAAACGCTAAAGCAATGATAGAGGAAACAATGCTGCAAAATGTCAAAACAATGGTGTCCATTAGAAAGGAAACCCGAGACCCTTCTGTGATTTCTGTAAAAGACAAGGGCATACTACCGATAGATGTTACAACAGGAAATGGCTGTGCTTCAACTGTTGCGGGCCAGGCCACATAGCTCGGGATTGTCCACTCCCCTCTAAGCTTCTGCCTCAATGTAATGTTCCCTAGCGGTAGGTTCTATTCCTATGTTTTGTGGATAAAACTTCCAATTAGTTGGGTAGGATGTGGCGCCCCGTTCCTCCTATTCGGGGAGCGCGACTGAGAAATACAAGATGGTATTATTCGATCGGGATAGATTGAAACAAGAACTCGTCCTCGTTATGGATTTGTTTCTTCCGAATCGATTTCCATATTCAGTGGACCGTGCCCCCGGGATCGACTAAGCGGCAGAGTCAGGAGGGACCTCTCCGCTGTTATCTTTGTTGCCTCGGATTTCGATGTCGCTTGTTGCTATCGTGCTTTGAGTTCATTTTCGAATTTGCTTGTGTTTTCTTGAACGGTTTCGATAGATTTTATTGTTTTCGTTCATTATACTGTATTTTAATTTCGAGTATGGAAAGAGAGGAAGAGGTATTGATCGAGCTGTTCGTGATGCAGGTGAACGAGAAGTAGGCGGCTTACGAATGGAGTTTTGAAGCGCCTCTTTCCTTGTTCCTTCCAACCAACCAAGTGAGTGGCTACCATCCCGATTAGCTAGCCCTGATTCCAAGTCTTTACAACTATAAATCTTGCATCCTTATTTGCCTCGATCAAACGATACCAAGTAATAACTAAAAGATGCCAAGATAAAATAGGAATAGACTTGGACTATATTGCTTGTCAATCAAACATGTAAACTGTTATCTTACTATATGCTAGTTCGTTTCAAATATTCTATACATGCTTCAATTTAAGTTAGAATGCATCTTCTTCTATAAATTGAGCTAAGTATGGATCAACCTTGTATGTGAATAATTGTTCAGGGAGGCTATGCAAAAATGAATCTTGAAATACTGCTTGTCTTGTACTCGTGTTGCCTAAACTGTATGAACTAGTAATTAAGAAAACATATTGTTTGATCACGGACAACTTGTGCATAAGGTATGTTATGAGTTCCACGGACGGTCTCCGGGGCGCTGGGACCGATCCGATCTGGACGAAACGTATGTATAGTTGTATGTTATGGGGCAAAGTGTTATGTAACGGGGCTCGCCCTTTGTGGCATCATGCCAGTGATCTCTATGTACATTTAAACCTATTGCAACTAACTCGTATCTTCGTGGCAAGGAAGGAATGGTAAGTATTGTGCAGGTGGTTCAGACGGACAGGTAAAAGCCACCGAACGGTGGCAAGTTCATTTCATTATTATATATATACTGCTGCTTGTAAAAATGAACTAAGGCAAGATAGAAAGACCACAATAAATATGCATACTTCATTAAAATAACGTATTAATTAGTATAGTTGGGTTTAGCTTATCTTCACCAATATGTTTTGACATACTGACCCTCGTAGAACAGGTTCTCCACACTAAGGAGTTCCGAGCGAGGAGCCAAAGTCGTCGTCCCGATCCAGTCCAGCTGTAGGCGCATCCTGACCGCACCGTATTTTGATATACTTGAAGAAAGGAGCTAGAACCCAAGCAAGAATGTAGTTCCATGGCAAAGCCGTCCTCCAGCCCGGAGGTCCTTATCATTTTGAAGTTTAGTAAAGTGATGTAATGTACAGGACTACTATCTCATTTTGTGTCAACACTTTTGTAAGCACGTGCGGCAAATTAGCTGACTCGTTCAAGAGTTTGTAATAGATGTTCATTATCAATAAAAGAGAGCTTTTCCATGTTTCAATCTGTGTTTCAATTTATCTGCATACTCTGAATATGTGCTCGTTATGCAAAACACTCTAGCCTTGTGCGGGCGCAACCCCAGGCCCGTACGGCGGTCACGATTCGGGGGATGCCCCAACGATTCCACGAAATCGAGTCTTGACACGTGCAGTGTAAAGAAGTGAATGGTGCACTAAGAAGAGGATATATATATTATTTTACTCGAGGCATAACAGGTCTAGTTGTACAAGGCAAAGGTAGCATGCAAAAGTGTGTATATAACCAATGTTTCATTTTCATGTTCTAACACAATCAATACAAGTTAGGATTATTCCCTGAGCTAGGTGTATTGTATTCTTATTAGTATGCTGGGGGTGATTCACCTAGCGACTAGCATATATCATTTCATATTTTAAGTGTGCTGGCTAAGCAAAGACAAGTTCATCGTAGCCACCAACCTTAGCAATGATTCACCTTGGTCAAGCGGGCCTTTGAAAGCCTAAGCCGAACTCCTGAAGGGACAAGCCTGGATATCCTTTGCCTCAAATGAGTATTCTCGCCTGAGCAAAGTGGGTCGGGACGTTGCACTTTTGCCATTTAAATCGGCAGTCCGCTTGAGCGGAACGAGGTGTTACATCAAACACCACTCAGAAAAAGTCTCATCCTCGAGACTTACTAAGCGTTGGCCATTCAATCGTATTATGGAATCTATCCCATGCATAGCAACCGGTACCACTAAATCCAGTTGAATACAATTCCCTACTCGATCCTTATGCCGTATCACATGTATGCTGAGTCAGTCCCATTTGTGCTTTAGCGCTAGACATATTTCTTAATGCGGAGTACGTTTCAATCATTTTTGATTAACGATCTAGGGCTAAGGCAACCTTATACAAGTTGTTATACTTGTTCAGGTGGATATTCACTTGCACTAGCATTAAGATCAGCATATCGCGAGTCTGGATCGTGCACATATTCGAAGCGTTCCTCAAACACATGCATGTCAACCAACTTAGCGATAGCGAAGTCTTAGCACTCGAGTTTCATATTTCATTTAGTCTTGGATCATGCACACGTTCAAGGCGTCCCTCAAACATATGCATTCAACCAAACTTAGAGATGGTAAAATCGGACAAGCTACTTGTGAAAATATCAATGGTCCCATTTTATTGAATCATGAGGATACTTCTGATAGGGTCAATCAAATTTGATATCATCTTCCATCCAACTCAATTCAAGCATTTTGCACTACCGTTAACCACGATCTATCTGATTAACCGACTAACGTTCATCTGTTCGGGTCAACATAGCGAACATTATCGTTTCAAAGTCTAACCCTAAGTTTTGCTGCCCCAGTTCTATAGCTTGTTCAAGCAATATGGCAAAGTCGGTAACACAGGTTCATTCACTCGGCATATGGTCGTCTGCCTAATTACTAGGTCAGCTCACAAGGTCATAGGTATAAGTTCAAGCACAAAAGTCATCATGCAAATTCATCGCATGATGCTCGCCCCTATTCTTAGGGTCAAACCATTATTCATTTGCACGGGGTATTCTACCATACTCGTTTTACTCAGATTTCTAAACATCGAGCACAAATTATCCTACTCTCAATAACACATTTGTTGCACAGGGATTCGAGTTCATTCAACAGAATCCATAATATTCAAGATGTAGAACAAGCCTAGTGATTTGCATAGTATATCTCTCCGAACATGTTTTGATAGAATACCTATCCATTTCAAATCTAGTCCTCCAAGCCAAGATTCGATTCTAAACCTTTATTTATAACTTCAAGTCATTCAATCTGATTTATGTATCCTTTACGAAACCATCAAGCATGATTTCTTTCAGGTTCTAGGCTAACTCATCAATCAATACATTTTCGATCACTTGCATTCCAAATTCGTCTTATCGTGTCGAACCAAAAGTCAAGAAGATCATTTATTTTGTCACTCTCCGGTCTTCCGTAAGTTCGATCACCCTCATTGGACGTGAGATCACCATGTCAATGCTCTTGCTGGATAATCATCCTAAATCGGGCATAACGCATGTACGAGCATATAATTACGCTCGTGCAAGACAAGAACGTTTGAATGTTATGGTTATCTTCGGTATGATCGAGACACCTTATCATTTTTCTTTACTCCATCCAAGTTATATATATCCATCGAGTCAAGTTCGTTCAAGCAGTGATAAAACCCGAGTCTATTCCATATTTTTGATATTTTCCACTCATCGAGTTCGTTTGGAATAATCATCGAACATGTTCCCGTGAGTTCGATCATCCCTGCCGTACGTGAAATCACCACGCCGACTCTCCCGCAGGATAACCGTTCTCGTTGGGACTAATTTTGAGAGTTATCGTTTTGAACTTGATTTCAAGATTGTTCTACTGAACTCCAAGCCAAATCTATTTTCATTCATCTCTTTCATCAAAACATAATACTCATTTTCGGGCTAATTTCTATTCGAGCGATATTATATTCAAGTTCGATTTCGTTCGATTCAATCCGAAATTGCTCGTACAATCTTCAAGTTTTCCAACAACTTTCCTTAACCAAGATATTAATTTCGAATCCCATAATCCCAATTTGATATAAGTCTTATCATTTATTCATGACATTCATAAATCCGTTAAATCTAACTATCGCACGAGACCTATGAATTCGTTTGGACATTCCTAATGATACATACACCATTCGGAATTGAGTCATCCAATTTAAATCCTTAGTCGATTTATATCTTCCGACACTAAATACCGTTTGAGCTATTTTCCAAAATCAATAAACGATTCTCAATATTCGCCTTAGCGATAAATTCGAGAATGTTCTATAAGTTGCATTCTAAGTCTGACTTGTCTCATTCCTGAATGATATTCTAATTCGTTGCAACTAGCTTGCACCAAAGGGTCTTGGCACACGATACTCTACACAACTTAGCCAAAAGGCTGTGTAAAAAATGAACTATTTGAGCAATATTCGATTCTGTACTAACCAGTTGGGCAAACATGTATAGGTAATTCGGGTTTGCACATAAGTCGCGATTTCAGCACTTGTCTATTCCCAAAGGGTCTAACACAGGTTGGCGCAATAGCCAATCGTATTACAATTTCGTACAAGTAGTCATATCATTCAATGCATATTTTGAAAGTATTTAGACTTATTATTTGGAACATTCTGTTTGGGATATTGAGAGAGAGAGTTTGTGCACATAACCCACGAACGAGCTTTCAAAACTGAGAAAAATTGAAACAAAGTCCAATAGCGTATAGCCAAGCTCTGATACCAATCTGTCATGCCCTGATCTCCTGGAGGCAAATCGGCCGTCCCCGCTAAGCGAGAATTACCGTGCCAGTGCTTCCATGGGACGATTATTTTGGCCCATCTGGGCGTGATGTTGCACGAGCATGAGCCGCGCCCGTGCAAGGCCATAGTTTATTGGCTGGCGGTAGGAGGTCTAAGCCACAGAGTCGCACAGATTGTCCGAGCGTAGCAGAATTATAAACACATAGGCGATTTGGTAAGAAGTTTACTGAGTCAACAATAGCGGAAGCATTGAATAACACAAATTAAAGTAAAATAAACTCTTTATTGATATGGAATAAGTATTACAGGCGATGCATAGCCGATATTATAAGTCGCTCAAGCCTCTCTCTCTCTCTCTGAAAAAGTAAAAGCATGCCAAATGGAAACATTGGTGGAAAGATATACAGTCAATATTCCAATATTATGTCTTATATATGTGCTTCAGTTTCGGACGCAGTGCTCCAAGGCTTCAGAGTAAACTCCACGTCTTAGCACGCACGAAGGAGGCATCTGTACCGAACGAGGTTCTCCCGTATCCTGCAAATAATCTGGTAGATTATCAGTACATGAATGCACTGGTGGGGAGGCTACTTGCCCGATCGACAAATCCAAAAATGTTTAATAGGTTTTGTGCAACAACTATTAAGTTATCTTTCTAGTTGCCTTAGGATCAATTTTATGGCAATATGTAATACCCTATCTCGTATGGCATGGCGTCGTACGATATGAAAAGAAATACGATGAGACTTACCAACTTACTATTTGTCCTTCCCTGTCCATGGCAAACCAAATTAATTTAAGCACGAGAAGGTATAAATATTCAGGGGAAATAGCATATGCAAACACTGTGTTATGAACGAGACTATGTTTCGGATGCACGAGTTACTCGGATGATCAGGTATGTTGCCTAAGATATTCAAGTGCTCCATCTGTCATGACTCAATTTTGTAGAATCGTTGGGGCGTCCCCCGAATCATGACCGCCGTGCGGGCCTGGGGTTTCGCCCGCACAAGGCTTTAATGTTTTGCATAACTTGCACATATTCAGAGTACGCAGATAAATTCAAACACAGATTTGAAACATGGAAATGTTCTCTTTATTGATAATGATCATCTATTACAAACTCTTGAACGAGTCAGCTAATTTGTCACACGGGCTTAAAAAAGTGTTGACTCAAAATAAGATAACAGTCCTGTACATTACATCCCTTTACTAAACTTCAAAATGATATAGACCTCCGGGCAGGAGGACAGTTTTGCCACAGAGCTGCATTGTGTATATAGAGTTGCAAGCTCCTGCTTTAAAATGTTTTAAGGATGGCACGGTCTGGATGTGCCTACAACTGGACTGGATCGGGAAGACGACTTTGTTACCTCGCTCGGTTCGCCTTAGTGCGGAGAACCTGTTTCAACGAGGGTCAGCATATCGAAACATACTGGTGAAGGCGAGCTAACCGAACTATACCAAACAACAGGTTGTTTTAATGAAGCATGCATATTTTTGTGGATTTTTATCTTGCCTTAGTTCATTTACAAGTAAGCAGCATATAGAATTTACTGAAATGAACTTGTCACCGTTCGGTGACTTTTACCTGTCCGTCTGAACTACCTGCACAATACTTACCATGCCTTCCCTGCCACGAAGACACAAGTTAGTTTGCAACAGGTTTAAATATACATGTTGTGATCACTGGCTAGAAGCCATAATGAACAGTTTAGTCTTGAACGAGGATGGCATACGGCCAAGATTCGTGAGTGCTACAGTCCGTCCTGTCCAGATGCGTGAGACTATCGTGATGTTCGGTCCGGTTCGGATCGGTGCCAGTGCCTTAGCAACCGTCCACAGAAACCGTTGGCCTTGTGCACAAGTTGTCCGTGATCAATCGTTCATGATACGTTAACATTGATACAGTTGAGGCAATATGAACATGAGACAAGCAACATTGCATAATTCATTTTGCATAGTCTTTCTGACAGTTTATTTCATAACAAGTATATTCCATACTTAGCACAATTTATGGAAGAAGATGTATTCTAACTAAAATTGAAGCATGTATAGAACATTTGAAACGAACCAGCATACAAATGAGTAACCGTTCCCAAGTTGAATGACAAGCAATACAATCCAAGTCTATTCCCTTTTTATCTTTGTATCTTTTATTATTACTTGGTATCGTCTGATCGGGGCAACAAGAATACAAGAGTTTTAGGTGTTAAGACTTGGAAGTAGGGCTAGCTGATCGGGATGGTAGCCAATCACTTAGATTGTTGGAAGGGAGAAGGAAAGAGGCGATTCACGACTCCGCTCGCAAGCCGCCTACTGCTCGTTCACCTGTGTTGCACGAACAGCTTGATCAATACTTCTTCCTCTCTTTCCAAATCTCAGAATTGAAGTGCAATTCAATGAACGAAAATAATGAAATCCTTCAAAACCGTTCAAGGAAAACAAGCAAATCCTAAAACCAACTTAAAGTACGAAAGCAACAAGCGACATCAAAATTCAAGGCAACAAAAGATAATAGCAGAGAGGTCCCTCCTGACTCTGCCGCTAAGTCGAACCCGGGGGCACGGTGCACTGAATATGGGAATCGATTCCGAAGAAACAAATCCATAACGAGGACGAGTTCTTGTTTTAATCTATCCCGATCGAACGATACCATCTTTGTGTTTCTTAGCCGCGCTCCCCGCACCGGGGGAACGGGGCGCTACATCCTACCCAACCAATTGGAAGTTTCATCCCAAAACTTAGGAATAGTGCTTACCGTTAGGGAACGTGATGTTGAGCAGAATAATTTGGACATTCTCGAATCCTATGGTTTGAATTACCACAAATGAGACATTGCCCGAGTTTCTTGTGACACTTATCAGCCGTGTGCCCCGACTTCTTACAGTAGAAACATGGTTGCCCTGGGTTTCCTTTCTGTGGACCGCCGTGGTTAGTGCAATTTGTAGCAGTGTTTGCTCTATCGTTGCCTTGGCGTTTGTGATTATAAGTATGCACAGCACCGGTAGACACGTGAGGATACTGCGGTTCAAGAGATAGAGCGTGATTCATGACTTTCCGTATTGTCTGATACTGATGAACGACCACATGCACATGAATGGAAGGACAGAGACCACCTTCAAACCTTCTAGCTCTACTCGCTGCATCAGTTAAATAAGCCCTAGCGAATTTGGAGAGTCGGTTGAATTCGGCAGAATATTTTTTAACTATCATACTGCCCTACCGTAGCTGCACGAACTCGTTTTCTATCTGACGTTGTACTAGATGGGGTATAAACTCCTCTTCAAACGCGGCACGAAAAGTCGTCCACGAGATCACCTCCTCTCCATGGTCAAATTGGAGAGATCGTCGATGCACGTACCACCAATCGTGCGCGTTGAGGCGGAGCTATACTTGCGCGTAGGCGACACGCTTCTCTTCGGGGACCACTAGCAGAGCGAAGTGGTCTTCAAGTTAGACCAACCAATCTAGAGCCATAATTGGTTCCTCAGTCCCGTTGAATAGGGTGTTGCAAACTTTCTTGAAGTGGCCAAAGTCGAAGGCAGTCACTTCCCTCGGCCTTGGAATTTACGGCATCTCTACTTCAAGCACGGGCTGTTCCACTGGAGTCGTTGCTGTTGCAACGGAATGGTTGGAAGCCAAAGTCTTAACGAACTGTTGCAGGGCATCAACCTATTTCTGTTGGACTGAGAATCGGGTCCCTAGATTGCTTTCAAACTTGGCTTGGCTAGCATCATCTCTTTGTTGTTGTGCTTCTAACATTTGCATTACCCGCTCAAGCGGGTAGACTTGAGATATGCCCCGTTGGCTCCGAGGGCTTCCCGAAGTGCCCGAATTACTTTCTTGGACTTGCGTTTCGTCCGGTGCTTGCGCTGCAGATTGCGCTGGTGCCATTCCTTCAAAAGAAGGTAAATTATATTAGGATCATAATGTATTATGGACTTATTGCATGAACGTATCTCATTTTGGCCTAGCGAGTTCAAGAGTTCGCATAGGGATTGATCGTTAGAGAAACTTTTCCAGTACGAGAGTCTAAGGAACTTGAATCTGTGCTTTGATACCATTATGTCACGATCCGATTCTGTGGAATCGTTGGGGCGTCCCCCGAATCGTGACCGCCGTGCGGGCCTGGGGTTGCGTCCGCACAAGGCTTTAATGTTTTGCATAACGAGCACATATTCAGAGTACACAGATAAATTGAAACACAGATTTGAAATATGGAAAGTTCTCTTTATTGATAATGAACATCTATTATAAACTCTTGAACGAGTCAGCTAATTTGCCGTGCGGACTTACAAAAGTGTTTGACTCAAAATGAGATAACAGTCCTGTACATTACATCCCTTTACTAAACTTCAAAATAATATAGACCTCCGGGCTGGAGGACGGCTTTGCCACAGAGCTGTATTGTGTATATAGAGTTGCAAGCTCCTACTTTAAATTGCTTCAAGGATGGCGCGGTCTGGATGCGCCTACAGCTGGACTGGATCGGGAAGACGACTTCGGCTCCTTGCTCGGTTCGCCTTAGTACGGAGAACCTGTTTCAACGAGGGTCAGCTTGTCGAAACATACTGGTGAAGACGAGCTAACCGAACTCTTCCAATCAACAAGTTGTTTTAATGAAGCATGCATATTTTTGTGGGTTTCTATCTTGCCTTAGTTCATTTACAAGTAAGCAGCATATAGAATTTACTGAAATAAACTTGTAACTGTTCGGTGACTTTTACCTGTCCGTATGAACTACCTGTACAATACTTACCGTGCCTTCCCTGCCACGAAGACACACGTTAGTTTGTACCAGGTTTAAATATACACATTGTGATCACTGGCTAGAAGCCATAATGGACAGTTTAGTCTTGAACGAGGATGGCATGCAGCCAAGATTCGTGAGTGCTATAGTCCACCCTGTCCTGATGCGTGAGACTATCATGATGTTCCGTCCTGATCGGATCGGTGCCAGTGCTACAGCAACCGTCCGCAGGAACCGTTGGCCTTGTGTACAAGTTGTCCGTGATCAATCATTCATGATACGTTAACGTTGATGCAATTGAGGCAATATGAACATGAGACAAGCAATATTACATGATTCGTTTTGCATAGTCTTCCTGACAGTTTATTTCATAACAAGTGTATTCCATACTTAGTACAATTTATGGAAGAAGATGTATTCTAACTAAAATTGAAGCATGTATAGAACATTTGAAACGAACCAGCATACAAATGAGTAACCGTTCCCAAGTTGAATGACAAGCAATACAATCCAAGTCTATTCCCTTTTTATCTTGGTATCTTTTATTATTACTTGGTATCGTCTGATCGGGGCAACAAGAATGTAACAGTTTTAGATGTGAAGACTTGGAAGCAGGGCTAGCTAATCGGGATGGTAGCCACTCACTTAGATGGTTAGAAGGGAGAAGAAAAGAGGCGATTCACGACTCCGCTCGCAAGCCGCCTACTGCTCGTTCACCTGCATTGCTCGAACAGCTTGATCAATACTTCTTCCTCTCTTTCCAAATCTCGGAATTGAAGTACAATTCAATGAACGAAAACAATAAAATCCTTCAAAATCGTTCAAGAAAAACAAGGAAATCCGAAAACCAACTCAAATCACGAAAGCAACAAGCATCATCGAAATCCGAGGCAATAAAAGATAACAGCGGAGAGGTCCCTCCTGACTCTGCCGCTAAGTCGATCCCGGGAGCACGGTCTACTGAATATGGGAATCGATTCCGAAGAAACAAATCCATAATGAGGACAAGTTCTTGTTTCAATCTATCCCGATCAAACGATACCATCTTTGTGTTTCTTTGCCGTGCTCCCCGCACCGGGGGAACGGGGCGCTACACCATATATACAAGTATATTACGATCGGTCAGGTGTTTAGTTATTCTCGATGTGATGCAATAACTCGCACACGGATTGCCACTAAGCAAAGATTACTTATCTATGTGAATATGAGGTCACTGGCATGGTGCCTTAATGGACGGTCTAGTCTGGGATGGAATGACATACAACGCATGGATCAGGTTGTCATAGGCCATTTCGACCGATATAGGAGACTATCAGGGGTTCTGGCCGGATCGGATCGGTGCCAGTGCCCCAGCAACCATCTGCGGAACTAAAACCTTGTTTCCAAGTTGTCCTGTGACCATGCAAGTCTCTAATCTTTCGGTCTCTGGTCAGGTACGAAAACAAGTTCAAGACAGGATACATATCAGGCACATATTTCAGGCAGGAAATCAGGTACATATTTGAGGCAGGATATGTATATCAGGAACATGTTCGAGACAGGATTGTTGACAATATGTGTATCAACTCCACGAGCCATTTAATTCAGTACTGGGCGGTATTGCTCCACGAGCTGTGATTCTTGGATCATTGACTTGGTGCAAATTTCCTGGTTCGGGAACTGCCTTAGCGACCTAACGGTCCCAGATACATTCAGGTTTACTCATGCACGAAATGACTATTAGATAGTCTTCTGAGAAGAAACTAGATGAATGCATAACATGCACAGTATTAGACAATTGAGGCATAGTTTATGCGACAAGCATTGAAGCGAGGCAACATACAAGTAGGCAAGCAAGCATTTCTATTGAAACTTAAATATTCATGTTTAGCTCGGGCCCGAAGGTAAGCCGAGGAGTGAAACCGTAAAGGGACTTACCGAGCGACATGATCTAGGGTCGTGCAGTGTAAACAAGTGAACGATGCACTAAGAAAAGCATATACATATAGTTTTACTTAAGGCATAGCGGGTCTAGTTGCATAAGGCAAAGGTAGCATGCAAGAGTCTGTATATAAGCAATATTTCATTTCCATATTCTAACACAAGCAATACAAGTTCGAATTATTCCCTTAGCTAGCTGTATTGTATTCTTATTAGCATTCAGGGGGTGATTCACCAAGCGACTAGCATATATCGTTCCATATTTTAAGTGTGCTGGCTAAGCAAAGACAAGTTCATCGTAGCCATCCACCTTAGCGATAATTCACTTCGGTCGAGCGATACTCCGAGCGTGCCTTTGAAAGCCTAAGTCGAACTCTTAAAGGGACAAGTCTGGATATCCTTTGCCTCAAACGAGTATTCTCACCAGATCAAAGTGGGTCGGGACGTTGCACTTTTGCCGTTTGAATCGGCAGTCCGCTTGAGCGGAACTGGGTGTTACACCAGGGTCGTTCGGCCTAGGAAGAAACATAGTGCTTTGGTGCCACCTAGTATAAATAAGATATTCATTGTGGATGGCAACATCATAAATGGCATTTTGTATGCCCTTCGAAAGCCTATATGGCATGTCCCTCATGGTGTAAAAGCATATCGCCAAAGGCCCTCATGTAGTAAGGCTGCATACTAAAGAAATATTTATGCAGGCTTAATATTATCTCCGTAAGATTGATTCATATTAATTATGTTGTGGGTAATCCTTGTTTTGCAGGGATACGATGAGTGGGCTATTGGTAAGAATCGTTGTTAAGCAATATGTACATATTTTATATATATTCAATGTATACGGTTATTTTTAAAGTATATTTCATTATGCTGCTGAATACTCTGATCGTCGAAATAAACCTAGTTCTGAATAGAAATACCACTAAGTTAATATGCATGCTTTTCATATGATTACTTAGTGTCGGTTTAGGTGAGTGGGCTAGTTTCTGCTCACCAGTACGCGATATATACTGACCCACATTTGTGGAAATCCTAAGGTACTCAGCATTGGGGAGTTGCTGGAACGGTTCTGAAGTATAAAAGTATTATTGGGGCACATAGAAGCTCTTTTTCTATTGGAGGTATCTTCTGTTATAAAGGGCATAATGTATGGAACAGTATAATTCAGTTGTATCAGTGAGATTGTTAGCCAAGATGACAAATATTAATGTAAGCTAATTGGCCAAGTATCAGTTATATTTGGGAGCTTTGTAAAATCTTTTGTAAGCCATGTACTCAATTATCATTATCAATAAAGAGAAGATTTTTATTATATTCTTCGTGACTTTAATTTGTCTGCTTAATTTTGTTGCGATGTCATAGTTTCGGAGATATACCATAGCTTATCTATATTTTTGTCTTATACAAGTGCAATCTAGGCTTCTACGGCATCACGCTCGTGGCTACTTTCGGCTCTTCATAATTGGTGCATGACACCTTTGGGATAACATGACACTCCTTCAACAAACAATGACAGAAATGCCATGCCACCAAAGATAATATATGTTCCATGATTATGGTCAAGCTAGAATTCTGTGTCTTAGTTCGGTCTATATTCTATCATAGCAAAATGACGAACTCCCCAACTAAAAAAGGATAAAAGTTGAACACCATATTATGACAGTCTATGTCCCTAAGCTACTAGCAGAATTGCAATAAAAAATAAGTCAAATTAGAACGGCCAAACAATGTTACGGCTTATTATGTGGAGTCTAGGTTATCCCAGATATAAAAATAATGAGCATCCTCAAATCGTGCTATGTCGAGCAGGGATAACTGAGCCAATATTGTACAAGCCAAAAATTGTCATTATTATACTAGTTTCTGGTAGGGGAACTACGTTAATTATCGCACCAGTCCCCCGTAGGGCCACCGTGCTAATAAATCAGTAATAGTTCCAACCTTTCGATAGAAAAATATTGGATCGATCTTAAATATAAAAAGTCGTATATTGCATTCCACTACATGTGGATGATATACAATGTCCTTTGTGGCCAGCCTTGCACTCCAAAAAAATTATTACGGTGTGGCCCATCTCATATGATCTCGGGATATCGTTCCCTCCCCATGTTCTAATCAGCTTTTATATTACCTAATTAACCCTACAATGATATGTATTTCCCTTTCATGGCCATAGGAACATTCCTTTTAATGATATCGTTTAGAGTACAGGCACATTTGATATGAATCCATTTAATATAATTAGTCAAGTTAGGATACACCAAAATATAGATGCAACATTCAAACAAGCAATAACCTAGCCACGCTTTGGATCTGACCCATTATCATTTTTATGCCAAGAATTTAGGAATATAATATTATGCACTGAGCAGGAAAAGTTCAGTATATATGTTGGCTAATGTCCCACACTTAGTGTGTGGTGGCCCACGCAGGTCGAGAGCATATTGTCTCGGTTACGTTATTGTACCGAACAAGCCTGCACCTAGGACTAGAGTATAGGATCTCATCCACAATTGACTATGATTCATCTTCCTCCTATCTGTTCTATTTGAACAATTGTATCTTGCTTGATTCTTGTACTTCCCTAATAATTCTTTGAGTATAGCCTTCTGCTAGAATATAGGAACCCCTGTTATTAGGATAATAATTAGAGTAGCACACCTATTAAGAATACAACGAGAATATAGACACCACTAAGTTTAGAATATCTAGTGAACCCTAGAATTCCTTAGCTATAGATTGGTTTACCATTACCCCTGATATATTATGAAGACTGGAGGGTAGTATAGACACTACTAGAGTAGTTAGAAGTTTTACCATAATGTTTGACACCTAGTATCACATAGTCTTTTGACCTATTAATGGAGTGTGATTGAACAACATTAATTGTATGCTAGTTTAGGAGACAGTGTTTATTCAGACAATAGAATTTAGAGGTCCTTGCCTCCATTTGGTCGACTAGCGACACAGACAAGGAGGTTGTATTATAACTATAGAGATTTGTAGAGTCTTTATTATTATTGCTTATTCTATTTTTTTTGTTTTGTTTTTGTGAACTTGAATTGACTTGTACCTCCTTTCATCATCATCTAGCGTACCTATAATTATTGTACCACCTTGACTTATGCCGCTATTATAGCATAGTTTTGCAAGCTTATTCTTTCATCAAGCTTGTTCACTATATATGTATTAGTGGATGCATACATTAATACATTTCAGAATCAGTGTACTACGGTCTGATCAACCATAGTGCGCGTGGTTCGCCCTTCGTATAACTACTTTACGTGGATTGAGATATCTAGTAATTAGTAGATGAATGAACTTGCCCTCTAGATATGTCTAAGCATATCGTATCCGTTACATAACTGTACCGATGCGAGCATGTGGATAGGCATTACCAAAATAGGACTTCAATCCACAACTGCTTTGACAATTCCTATTTGAATTCTTTAAACGTCTTGATCCCGATACTTCTATTCTATTACCTCGCCCTTGAACTCTTTATTATTGATCTCCGTCTTCCCTTATTTCGGAAAGACGAAACCTCATGCTTGGTATAAGTTTTGATACACAGAGAGTACTAGATATACCCCATAGGCCGATCACATACTTGAGGATTATTCTTTCGTAATTAAGGACATATCATAAATGATATAATCGGCGTTGAAGTTTTGAGGATTGAATGACATAAGTAAATAAATTAAGGAATATTTTTCTTAAAGTATATAGCCTTCTGTGATAGATTGGTAAATTCTAAGTTGGGTAGCAGTGCATTGGCAACTCGAGAGGAATTTCTTTTAGATTGTGATCGAGTAAGATTAGATTGGGAGAGGTTCAAGCCATTCAATTTTGAGAATTTTAGAAGAATGACTAAGATGATGAGGATTAATGAATTTTAAAAATCTTGATATTGAGGACCCAATATTTATACCTTAAGTACATAATTTAAATTTTTGAGTATTGAAGGTAAAATCATCAATTTGAATTTGAAGGATAAATATATAATTTCAGACTTGAACATTGGTGGACTACAATTAAATTATTTTTTAATTTGATGATTTAAATTAAGAATTAAAATTTGATGGTTGGACTACCTATTTGAAATATTGAGGATGTGAATAGAATTTAAAAAGTTGAAGAATACAAAAAAAAAATTTTATAAGTGAAAATAGGAATAATATTGGACTCGAATTACTTCTAGAGGAGATTATGATACTTGGAGATCGTGAGGTAAAATTTGATATGGGTTATTTAAATCTTGAGGATATTATATGGATTCAATTTAAATTTGAATATTGATGAGTTGGAAAAGTGAGAAGAGATTACAATAGGTTGAATTTTGATTTAAACAATGATTATCTTAATTTTAAAATGATCGCGATAGATTTGAATAGATTTTATTATTTAAATTTTTGGAAGAGATTGCGATTGACGTACCTTATGTATGAATGTGAAGGATTTAACAAATTATGTCTTATTTTAATTTCGAGGACGAAATTGTTTTAAGTTGGGTAGATTGTAAACTCCCTCACCCAAAATAGGTATTTATGTATATTTTATATTATTATATTTATTATAGATGTTGAATTTATTTAGAGTATTCTCTTAGTTAATTAGAAAATAATTATTTCTTTAGTATATTTACTTATATAAATATTTATTTAGAATTATTTTAGGTTATTTTAGATTTTTGGAGAATTTTCTAGAATTTTTGGTAATTAAAATTTAGAAAACATAAATTTCTAGAACTTCTATGATTTACTATACGACCATACTTGCATGTCGTTCCTATCAAATATTTATTTTAGTTTAAAATATTTAATTATATTTTTTTCGTAATTTATTTAGAATTTTAAGAAATTTATTTAGATTTTAAAATTATTTAGGATTTATTTGGATATATATAGTCTTAATATTAGATAGATGCTAATTTAGTGTTAATAGATATTAATAAGATTTTATAAATTATTTGTATTATCTTTAATTATATTTAAGATTATAAATTATTGAGATAAATTCAAACTCTATTTTAAATTAATTCAAATCCTGAACCTACTAGAAAATTAACTTCATACATATCCTATCCTTATTTAAATTCATCATAATCCTATCCAAATTAACCAATCCTATTCCTTTTTAATTAAATAGTCTCCACCATTATAAATACCCCATCCTTCATATTTTTCTTCCCCAAAATTTCTCTCTTTTTCGTACAAAAATAGCCAAAATTCGTCATAAATTCAGCCTCATTTTCTACTAGTTATGATGAATTAGAAAGACGATATCTCCTAGCTCCAGACTCCAAATGAGGCCTAGTATTTTTTGTTAGAACAATAATGAGGTTAGCTTTCTGATTATATAAATTGTTTTTCTAAATTATGAGTATTAAATTCTGTAAAATTCGTAGAGCACAGCATGTCTGAAAATAGACGTGTTTCGATGTTTTCGTGATTTCGGGAGAACCAGGAGTCAGAATCATGAACCGTTTAAAGTTTCGGAAAGCTAATGTCGAGATCATAGACATAAATTTTTTCCAGAATTTAATTCGAATTATTTACATACTGTTAATTCTGTAGAACTTCTAGGTTAGAATTTAACCATCGGTGCACAATACAAAATTTGTATGTGCCATAATTTCCAAACGAAATTGAATTCGGACGAGCTGTAAATTCCAGCATATTTTGACGTTGAAATCTACAAGAAATCATGCATGAAAGTTGAGTTTATGTCGGTTGACTTTTTGGTCAACAGATCGCCTCGATTTGCGTGCCATGAGACTCGAGTTGATAAAATTCAGTTTCTTTGGACAAAATTTAGGAATTAACATAAAAAAAAGAATAATAAGATTAAAATAGGATTTTAGAGTAATTATTCCAGAATTAAATAAATTAAAATAAATTATCTTTTGACGTGATAAATTTGTAATACATAGGCTATTTGGACTGTGACTTGGACTCTGATTCATACCAGCAGCAGGACCCCAGGCAAGATACCTTGCCAAATTGTTTACAGTACCTTTGCATACTATTTATATATTTCTGCATATTCATTGCCTTTCTGTTTATTCTTGCATGTGTAGTTCTCTTTCAGTCATTACTATGTATTAGATATGTTGACACACACATGGCACCTAGTATCATGGGAGGACAATCATTAGGCGTATGGGCTTTTAACCACTCTGGTAAACCGTAGTATATAGTTCGCACTACGGGCGTGTGTCGCGCTGGTCGCTACCCCAGAGGTATGTCGATTTCTGTAGAGTCGCGCTGGTCGCTACCCCAGAGGTATGTCAATTTTTGATGTTCTAGACGGGTGTGTGAGTTGTGAGGCTTAGATCGAGTAGACTATCCTTGCCCATACGTCGAAAAGTTGTCCTCATTTGCATTCATATAGATTGTCTTGTACAGCGTACTTATTTATTTTCAAACCATATGCATGTTTACTGTATTCAAATTGGCTCATATTTTCTGTGTCTTGTTACGTCCCTCTGAGGACCTGGTCCGCTGCCAGGTGTATCTTTTCTTGAGTATTTACAGGAGCGCAGATTAGGATGGTTACATATGATCCGAGGATGTCTTCTCTTCGAGCTGTGATGGATAGTTGGTATTCTTATATCGTGTTGTGGTGTTGTACTCATATTGTATTTGCTCTTATATTCGAGTTGGTAGTGGATTTGTTTCCATCCAACTATCATCCTAGATACTTCTTATTGAGATTTAGTTTCATAGATACTGGTTATTTATTTCTATATGATTTTGGTGGATGAGATTTAGATTTTACCCTGTGACTTGTATTATATTTATACCACTTGTGGATTTTATATTCATATTACAGCGTACGTATGGATTTGGTTTCCATATATTGGAGTTGCCATATCCATGCGGCTGGCATGCTTACGTGTCCTAGTCCTACGTATTTTTGGGACTGGGGTGTGACATAGTGTACAATATAGCCATTGTAAATGGTTGAGTAGGATAAGTGTATCAGTACGAATATAATAACTAAGTCAGGATACCAAACCTATCAGTTGGTCACATGATTCATGTTTAATCAAGTCAGGAGCCATAATTAATTTGTCACTTTATTATATTGATTAATGAGGATAAGTGTAATGCGAGAACCCCTTAAGATCAGATCCATAACCCTTAAACCAAATAAGGATTGGGATTGCAAAACGTCACCCAAGTCAAACTATGCATATTATTCTATCCAACGTATAATAAGGTGACCCCAGAATGCAATATAATTATTAAGTCTATCTTCGAGTGCTACTCATTATGGTCAATGTAATCACACACACCAATGAATAATAACAAATAAATAAATGCTGCAAGAAATAAATAAGGGAGTTGTATAAACCCCTAGAGATCAGATCTACAATCTTTAAACCAAACAAGGACCGGGATTGCAGATCCTCACCCGAGTTGAACTACACTCCTTACCCTATCAAACGCATAAGAATAAGTTTAGAAAGGAAACATCAATCATAACAAGGGACACATCTACAGGGCTCTCAATATAACAAGTCCATGCTGGGTGTCGTATATTATGGCCAGGAATCTCATACAAGTATCAATAAGGCAATAGTCTATAATGTTACTCAATAATATGCCCAAGGCAACAAAAAAATCATAAAACAGGCAAGTGGCGCACAATCGCAAGAGAAACAAGCATAAGCTCACTTTGTAAAAGTACACAGACTAGAAAAATCAGGGTTGGCATAAAACAACCAACAAACATGCAATGGTGCACTCTCACAAAAGTGCACACTCTTCAAGAGAAATAAATAGGCGCATAAAGCTAGGCAAACAGACTCGGCACATTCCTCCAAAAGTGTACTCAAAACGATGGTGGCGCATAATGTCAACAAACAAACAACTTGGTGCACTATCACAAAAGTACGCAAACAAGACACTCGGCACATTTTGTTGAAGTATGCCAGCAATAGGGATTGGCGCATTCAGCAAAGTGCGCGAGCTAAAAGACCAATAAAACTAAAAGAAAAAATACAAGTTCCAAGGCTGGCACGACAGTTGATTGCACGACAGTCGAGGACTACAAAACTAAGGCACTCCAAAGTCAGATCTCACTTATCGAGGCTAAACAGGGCAAGAGTGAGCCAAGAGATAACAAGTGCACCGGGTCATTAATCTATTAAAAGTGCACGTACCATTAAGCGTCTAGAAAGTGTACCAAGGGTGATATATATAAAAGCGGCGCACTATTGATAGGTAATGTGTCAATTATGTGCACCGGGTCATTAATCTATTAAAAGTGCACCAACCATTAAGCGTCTAGAAAGTGTGCCAAGGGTTATATATATAAAAACGGCGCACTATTGATAGGTAATGTGTCAATTATGTGCTGGTCTGTTATTCTGGTTAAAAATACGCCAATCAATAGGAAGTTTTTCCAAAGTATGTTGAAAGGTAGACTGGCCCACTTTTGCTTGGTTTATTCGATAATACATCAATTGTATGCCAGAGGCTGAAGTCTTTCAAAAGTGCGCCAAGAAGGATTTTTTTAAAAAATTTATCTTGTTAACATACTTTTGAAAGAAATTGGTTGTACTATTAAAGTATGCACGGGTATGGAATACGGGTCACACTCAACATAAACCCATGACTGCAGGTCATACTCAACATGCACCCATAATACAAATCCTCTTGTGTACTTCTTGTCACTGTTCTTCTTCTCTAACCGACCCATCATTGATGCAATCAGAGCTCAAGCTCGAGACTATAACAGTGCTCTAAATCCCAAATGCCAATAAGCAAAGCTTCATAATATACGATGCTCATCACTATGAGCCAAGTAGTTTTCCTAAATACTAAATTATGGGATATCATTCCCTCAAAATATCATAAAGATCCATAAAACAAGAACTCATATATACACGATCCTAGCCATGGAAATCTAAAACAACAAACAGTAAAGATCAAGACGAACTCAGTCCCAACAACATAAGCTAATAAAATCAAAGAACTAATGGAGAAATAAAACCATGCATGATCCATGTTTCTTCCTTCCAAGCAATATTTACTTGCCTTTGAAAAAATGATGGAAAGAGAACAAGAACATATTAATGGAAGTGAGAGAGGGAAAACAAGAATATATAGGCAATGGGTAGATTGTGAACCGTCATATCTTTTCACCAAATTTAAGCCACACACTACCTGCCATCAACACACAATCAACATTAGCTAATATGCACCAAGCTCCATTCAACCGCATGCTTGAAGAATACTCAAATTATGCCAAAAATGAAAATACACCAAAAGTGCGCCAACTTTAGTATATTTTTAGTATTTGAGATAGAGTAGTGATACAAAGATTAAGTGCTTATCTGAATTAAAATGGTGGAATCACAAGCCTGTTTATAGCTTTTATTGAAACCGAGTTCAGCCTAAACTCGGTTCCAATCTGACAGTTTGGCTCCTGAGTTAAAGGAGGAATATGAATGTTGCAAATTGTGTCAGGGGGGACCGAGTTCGGCCCGAGTTTGGTTCCATTTGTCCAAGGTTTTGTTGAGATAGGTTTTGGTTTGCTTTGTGGACTAGGGTATTATATAAATAGGGCTTTCAATCCTTGTCACGCCCCAGTCCCAAAATACAAGGGACTAGGCCATGTGGTAATGGCCAGCTACCTACCAAGGGGACTCCAGTTCGACTCTAAATATATTTAAGCTATAAATGAGGGTTAATATCTAGATAACACGGTCTATATGTCTATGTCTCAAATGATAAGGATATGTAATAAAGAAAGGACAACATATATTATGGTGTGCACCCCACACTACACTCGTCCGAATAGACTCAAAGGAAATAATATGAGTACACAAATGCTGGGCTAAACTAGCAGAAAATAAGCAAAGATCATAATAGCTGAATAATGAAGAAGTAAATACAAATATCGAGTAACAATACCTGTATAAAACTCATTAACAGCTCTAGACACCCGTCAACAATTGACCCTACAATCTGGCAGGGAACCAGGTCCGCAGAGGGATGTAACAAGGTACAAAAATATTATGCCATAGTAAAATAGAAAGGAAACATGCACAATGCCGGTATAATCTAGCATAACCACCTAAGTGAGACACAACTTTGAAGACAATGTTCGATGCGTGGGCTTTCCAAATATAAAACTGTACCTCCGAGGCACATAGACACATGGGGTATACCGTAGCTCCAAGCACAGAGTCACACGGGTGAATCTACGACTCTGGATATAGGATCTCTACATAAACAAGAACATATACATATATATACCGCGTGCAAAGTAGACCAAATGTCTAGTAACTGTATTTCCCTCCCAATGCGGTCAACGAGTGCTCGCTGAACCTGAACCTATATCTGATAGTCTCGTCATACTGAACTAACTATCAACAATCATGACCCTAAAGTCATCCTAGATTCCGGTCATGCTGACATTATCTGGATACAAGAAGTCTGGCACGATGATGATGTCTGAATGTGTCCTAGTGTTCCGATGTAACCAAGTAGGTACATCAAGGTATTGCAAACATCTATCAATCGATACTAGATGTTACCAATGAATATCTGCACCCGGTTATGACCTAGATGCTAAGTAATGATTCCTATCCAAAGCGCACACAATGCATAGATAAAATAAACAGTAAATCTGGAACAGAGGTACAGGATGGCAAGGTACACTTTCCTGGAAGCCAGGCAAAGATTCGAACCCAAACTCGCCAAGGAAGCAGCAAATCAAGATAGAAACTAGAGCAGATGTCTTTGGATGCTGTCACAAATATCACCAACAGTTTCAAAATGAGTAAGATACTCAGAAAAGCTTATACTTACATCCAATTTGGAAACTGGGTCTTGCACCAAAAAATGTGTCAGATATAAAGTTCTCCAAATTCATCAAACTTAGTGTCTACAAGTCCTGAATGATGATACGAACCCAATGGAACATCCAGATTTGGATTCCGATGAGCCGATCACGAAATCGCCTATTATATGGACCCGTGGGGCCCACGAAATAATATTTCATCAACGTTCTCAGAATTGAACTAAACTTGGGTCACAGGACCAGTGTAACACTGCAAATTCGATGGCGCTAGTTTCGTTACGAAATTATAGGTACACACAAAATTAGGACGAATGTCAAAATATATCGATACGATGCTTTTCGACGAATACGCGTTGATTTCGGTGTGCACGTACATCCAAATCAAGTTTTGCGAAAGTCCACACGTTCATGTTGATGATACACGCCTTTGGATGCACGCAACGAGGTTGCCCGGATTGACGTGACCAACTCTATATCGGAAAGTATCATTATTTTACAAAATAGTTTTTTTCAAGAATTGGAACTCTAATTACTAACAATATAATGCAAGCTAAAATATTCTAATTGAACATACTGCAGCAGGGCTAAATAGGGTTCATACACAGAGAATCGGTTGTGCGAGAAGGGAGATAAAACTTCGTAAATCGGGGAGGTTAAACTCGGGTTTCTGAACACGGGTTAGAGTCGCGGCTCCTCGAGGCCGTAGGGAGGGGCCAGGACGGCGGCGGCTTATGGTGGAGATGTTGGCCATAGGGGTGAAGGTGGTGGTCGTGGTGGCTCCTGGGGTGCTCCGGTGAAGGTATAGGAGGTGGTAGTGATGTTAGCGGGTGGAGGTGAAGCCAGGGCGGTGGAGGCGGTGATGGCTGCAGCGGTGGAGGCTGGGGTGCTATGATATGGTGGTCGTGGGGGTGGTAAATCTGGAAGGTGGAGGCCGGGGTGCTTGAGGTGGTGGTTGTGGTGGTGGTGAAGCTGGGTTGCGGAGGTCGGGGTTGTCACAACCTGATTCCGTGGAATCGTTGGGGCATCCTCCGAATCGTGACCACCGTACGGGCCTGGGGTTGCGCCCGCACAAGGCTAGAGTATTTTGCATAATGAGCACATATTCAGAGTACGCAGCTAAATTGAAACACATATTTGAAATATAGAAAAGTTCTCTTTATTGATAATGAACATCTATTACAAACTCTTGAACGAGTCAGCTAATTGCCGCATGTGCTTACATTAGTGTTGACTCAAAATGAGATAGCAGTCCTATACATTACATCCCTTTATTAAACTTTAAAATAATAGACCTCCGGGCAGGATAACGGCGTTTCCTCGAAGCTGCATTGTGTATTGAGTAGCAAGTTTCTTTCTTCAAGTACTACAAAATACGGCGCGGTCAGGATGCGCCTACAGCTGGACTTGATTGGGAAGATGACTTCGGTTCCTCGCTCGGAACTCCTTAGTGCGGAGAACCAGTTTCAACGAGGGTGAGTATGTCAAAACATACTAGTGAAGGCGAGCTAAACCTAACTATACCAATCAACACTTTGTTTATTGAAGCATGCATATTATTGTGGTCTTTCTATCTTGTCTTAGTTCATTAGCAAGTAAGCAGTGTATAGAATTTACTAAAATGAACTTGCCACCATTCGATGATATTTACCTGTCCATCTGAACCACCTGCACAATACTTACCATGCCTTCCCTGTCATGAAGATACAAGTTAGTTTGTAATAGGTTTAAATATACATAGGGATCACTGGCATAATGCCACAAAGGGACGGGTTATAGTCTCAAGACACAAATGATATACATCACAGGTGGTGAGCCTTACTGCATAACAGTTTGCCCCATAACATATGACTATGCATACGTTCCGTCCAGATCGGATCGGTCCCAGTGCCCCGACGACCATCCGCGGAAGTCATAAAACCTTGTGCATAAGTTGTCCGTAATCAACAACATTTATTCGATACAGTTCCATAGCATTACAATTTTGCATAGTCTTTCTGATCAATCTATGGCAAAGCAAAATATGTTTCATATGCATAGCACAATTTAAAGAAGAAACATATATTCTAACTTAAATTGGAGCATATGATGAACATTCCAAATGAACAAGCATACAGTATAAGTTATTGTTCCCAAGTTGAATGACAAGAAATATAGTCTAAGTCTATTCCTATTTTATCTTGACATATTTTAGTTATTACTTGGTATCGTCTGATCGGGGCAAAGAAGAATGCAAGATTTTAGGTGTGAAGACTTGGAAGAAGGGCTAGCTAATCGGGATGGTAGCCACTCACTTAGATGGTTGGAAGGGAGAAGAAAAGTGGCGCTTCAAGACTCCGCTCGTAAGCCGCCAACTGGTCGTTCACCTGTATCTCGAATAACTCGATCAATACCTCTTCCTCTCTTTCCAATCTCGGAATTGAAGTGCAGTACAATGAACGAAAACAATGAAATCCATCGAACTGTTCAAGAAAACTCAAGCAAATCTGAAAACCAACTCAAAGCACGAAAGCAACAAGCGACATCGAAATCCGAGGCAACAAAGATAACATGGGAGAGGTCCCTCCTGACTCTACGGCTAAGTCGATCCCGGGGGCATGGTCCACTGAATAGGGGAATCGATTCTGAAGAAACAAATCAATAATGAGGACGAGTTCTTGTTTCTTAGCGGCGCTTTCCGAATAGGGGAAACGGGGTACCACATCCTACCCAACTAATTGGAAGTTTTGTACTCGAAACTTAGGAATAGAACCTACCGTTAAGGAACATTATCTTGAGGCAGAAGCTTAGAGGGGAATGGACAATCCTGAGCTATGTGGCCTGGCCCACCACAGTTGAAGCACAACCCTTTCTTGCTGTAACATCTATCGGTAGTGTGCCCCTGTCTTTTACAGAAATCACAGAAGGGTCTCGTGTCACCCCCCATTCCCAAAATAAATGGAACCAGGCCACGTGGCAATAGCCAGTTGTCACGTCTCCGAGGATATTCCAATTTAATGGATCCTAACGAAGAGTGCTACGCTGTCCTAAATACTTAATATGTCCCATATAAATCAATAATAGGTAATCTAATCTCATCCACAATATAAACAGCAAGAATGTACTAATAATAAATATTGGAAGATAAACGCCAGTCTCAAAATATCATAGTACAAACAAGAAATGTCTGGTGGGGATAAACCTACTACTATGACGAAATAAAATACTCAAATGATAGATAAAAGATAACGACTAGGGCATCGGCTGACTAGATAATAATGTTTCCAATCCTATGCAGAAGGCCTACCAAGTGATCACGGAAACTTCGACGGTAGTACCTCTAGCTCTTCTGCAGTAGCGAACCTCGTCTCCTATCCTGGGCCTTACACTGTGGGGTATTATGCCTCGTCCAAATCTGGAAAAGTACCAGGTCCTTAGAGGGACGTAACAAGATACATAGAAGCATGCCATATATAAATACTGAAATAAATAAATACAATAAAGGGTGTGCTAATCCATCTAAGTGAATGCAATATGAGGACAACTTTGGTATGTATGGGTAGGCGTAGGCATAACGTCCAATACCATATCGCTCCGAAGAACGTGGCAGCAGTACAGTATATCGTCCATATCGCTCCGAAGAACGTGGTAGCAGTATAAAGGGAGTCATTGGATCCGTGGCTCCTTTGGATACTACGGACTCCAATGTGCGTATCCCATACGCCTACTAATGTCCTCCCCGCCCAATATAGATACACAAGTCGAATACTCGACGTGCGTACCACGTATCTATATGCCAGTCTCTACCAATAAAATATAACCTGAACTATGTACTAACCGTGATGTAGGTTACACGCACCGATAGCTAGTCGAGTGCGCAAACCTGCATCCCAATATAAATATGTCTCAGTGAACGTGTAAGGTGTCAGGTCTCAGAAGATAACAGGGTATCCTCCAATGGGGTGATTCTGTTAATGACTAGGTCAGGTATACTAATCATCGACGTATCCATCGAATGCACCCGAATCAATCTGGGACGTGTACAGTTGTATAAAATAAAAACAACAAGGATACAATAAATTATATGCATAATTTAAATTAGACAGTAAATATGGCAAGGTATCTTGCCTGAGTCCTCAAGCTGTGAATGCCAATATCCTGCTCCTGCGGTGTCTCTTGGCTGATCCAATGATCCTAAACACACCAATATAATATAGCAATCCATCATCAGACACTAAGTATTATATACACTACGTTGCTCTTTAGTATTGACGCAAGGATCACGTCGGTCGAATACAGAGTCGCGGGTGCATGTAGCTAAGATACACACGTGCCCTGTCTTTAGTCACCGTGTATCCCGCTATAGTTAAAATGCTAAGGTAATAAGTCACCAACTAATTATGTTTAGTATAATTAATGGTCCTTATCATCCGTATTAAGCATTCTCGTCGATGTCCAGGTTTAATGATGCTTTACAAGTCTTAAATAACAATTATGCTTACAAGGACGTTCACTAAGTTATTGATTACTAACTTATTTGTTATTAAGAAATCTGATTAGGCATACATATATTCATAATTAGGGTTTCCAAATTACTATTTCGTGTCCATGCCAAAATACGACACGTCGACACGGTGATAAAACTATTCATGATACAAAGGGGAAGAAGGCCAACAATAGTTACCTATTCTAGGATGAACGTGGGGGGGTCCTGCTCGTCGCCGTGCCACTCGTCGGTGGTCAGCGGAGCTCCGGCGTCGGCGGCAAGTCTCAACAACAGTGGCTGCAGCTGCTGCAGTTATATTTGTGGCTTTGCAGCGGTGGCAGCGGCGTCGGCGTGGCTGAGAATGGCGTGGGGCGACTGACACGTCGTGGGGGTAGGTCGGGGCAGACCTCACGGTGGTGGTCGGCGGTGCCAGAGATGGCAGGGGTACTTGGCTAATGGTAAAGTCGACGACGACGTTGGGCGGCTGGGATGGTGGTCCAGCAGTGAGGGGGTTAGGTGACTGCGGTGGGCTGGTGGTGGCTGGTGATGTCGGGCAGTCGGGGGAGCTCGGGTGCAAAGGGGGAACGGCTAGGGTTTGGCTAGGGTTTTGATGAATAGTAAAATTAGGGTTTCATGTGGGAGTATGTATATTTATAGGTGTTGGCTCTCGTGGGTTATCCTTGGTATTTGGGCCGTCTAGGGATCGAGGGTGTGGCTGGAGAATATTTAAGGTGTACACGGGCTTGGTCTAGTCCTGTTTTTGGTGCACTTGGCCTCAACTTAATTAATTTACAAATTTATGCGTAAGGCGCTCACTTACGAATATTGTGAAGCTAAGGTGAGACGCAATGACGAGTATCTAAGTTTGCACAGTGGTCAGAGGGATAGCCTGGCATGTTTAAGAGATGTTCGTGACCTTCGGTGGAAGATAACTACTGCTGTAGTACTCTATTCTCGAGACAACGGCAAGGTGTATTAGGATAAATAATTATTGCACATTTATTCCAATTATATCCAATTAATTCTAAGTCCCTCTGTTTAATTTAAATTGAACCCTAAATTGGTCGAGGGGGTTTATAATCTACCTTCCTTAGAGCCTTTCGTCCTCGAAATTAAAAACATACTCATGGAAAAAAATACTGACGGAATCTAAAATGCCAGTACATACCAAGTCCTTCGTAGAGATGGGGATAGCGTTGTCTAATATCCTCCTCGTATTCCCAAGTCGACTCTCCTGATGCATGATGCCTCCAAGCGAGATGAACTAGAGGGATAGTCTGACCTCACAATACCTTCTTGCTCCTATCCAGGATCACAACAGGCTCTTCTTTGTAGGATAAACTCGTACCGACTGTGATCTCGGAATGGTCAAGTATATGACTCAGATCCGGTATGTACCTCCTCAGCTGAGATACATGGAAGACGTCATGGACTCCTTCCAAAGCCTACGGCAAGGCTAATCTGTAAGCAACCTCTCCGACGCGTTCTAACACATCGAATGGTCCGATGTACCTCGGACTCAGCTTTCCTCTGTCTCCAAATCTGATAGTCCCTCGAGTAGGCGAGATCTTTAAAAATATGTGATCTCTAACCTGGAACTCTAGGGGTCGTCGATGCGCATTCGTCCAATGCTTTTGTCGGTCCTGCGCTGCTCGTAGGTGCCCTTGGATCTTCTTCACCTTCTCTACTATACGAACAACCAACTCGGGGCCAAGAATCTGTCTCTCGCCTATATCTCTCCAACATATGGTGGAACGACACTTCCTTCAATATAATGCTTCATAGGGAGCCATCTGGATGCTCGCTTGATAGTTGTTGTTGTAGGAAAACTTGACCAAATGCAAATGGTCCTCCCAAGATCCTCCAAAATTAATCATGCACACTCTTAACATGTCTTCCAATGTCTGAATGGTGCACTCTGACTGGCCATCTGTCTGTGGGTGATACGATGTGCTAAACTTCAGGTGGATACCGAGACTATCTTGCATACTCCGCCAAAAGTAAGAGGTAAACCTCGTAACTCTGTCGAACACGATGCTAACTGGCACTACGTGTAGTCGCACAATATTTCTCATGTACATATTTGCTAGGACCTCTGTAGATTGTCCAACTCAGAAGGGTAAAAAGTGTGCGGACTTGGTGAGTCTATCCACGATTACCCATAATATATTTTGACCCCTAGGACTCCTCGGAAAGCCCGTAACAAAGTCCATAGTGATATGCTCCCATTTTTACTCTGGTACAGGGAGCGGTTGAAGCAATCCTGCAGATCTCTGATGCTCAGCCTTGACTTGCTGACATACCAGGCACTTGGACACAAAGCGTGCTATCTCCCTCTTCATTCCATGCCACCATTAGTACTGTCTCAAGTCTCTGTACATCTTCGTGCCTCCTGGATGGATAGAGTAGGTTGAACTGTGTGCTTCTATCATCAACTCCTGCCAAAGCTCTCCATTTGGAACATAGAGACGATCTCCATATCTCAAAGTTCCATCTTCATGTATACGCAGTCATGTCTATATTCCAGCCTCTATCCTCTGTTTAAGCCTCTGGAATCTGGCGTCTGTTGGCAAGGCAGCCTTGATCCTCTCCACTAATGTCGACTGCAACTGAAAAATTGATAACTGTCTATCTACTCTCTATACCCATCTTTTCTAGATCTCTCAACAGATGTTGCTGTGTAGTCAAGAAAAATGCCATGGGTCTTATGCTCAATGCGTCAGCTACTACGTTGGCCTTTCACGGGTGGTACTGTAGCTCAATCTCCAAGCCTGTCATCACCTCGAGCCAACGTCTCTGCCTCTGATTCAGATCTTTCTGAGGATAGACGTACTTCAGGCTCTTACGATCAGTGAATATCTCTACTCTTTCTCCATATAGATAGTGTCTCCAAAGCTTCAAAGCAAAAATCACTGTTGCAAGCTCCAAGTCATGAGTGGGTTAGTTCTTCTCATGGGTCCTCAATTGCCTAGAGGCATAGGCCACAACCTTTCCATGATGCATCATGACACATCCTAATACTTTTTCGGATGCATCGCTATAGATCACGAATCCTCCGGGTCCAGAAGGTATGGTCAAGATAGGTGCTGTAGTCAAATGTTTCTTCAGCTCATCGAATGCCTTTTGACACTCCTCTGTCCAAGTGAACTCCTGCTCCTTACGGGTCAAATGGGTCATCGGCTCTGCAATCTTCGCGAAGTTTTCCACGAACCTCCGGTAATACCCGACAAGTCCTATGAAACTCCTTACTTTTGAGACATTGGTAGGGGTTGGCCATGTCTCTACCGATGAAATCTTCGCCGGATCTACTAAAATACCATCTTCTGAGATGACGTGTCCAAGAAAAGCGACACGATCTAGGAGAAACTCGCACTTGTTAAGCTTAGTATAAAGCCTCTCTCTCCGCAGTGTCTCTAACCCTAGCCTCAGATGCTCTACGTGCTCCTCGTGGATCTTTGAATACACCAGGATGTCGTCGATGAAGACTACCATGAACCGGTCTAAGTATTGGTGGAATACTCTGTTCATCAAGTTGATAAATACAGCTGGCGCATTCGTCAGTCCAAACGGCATCACTAAGAACTCGTAGTGACCGTAACGAGTCCTGAATGCTGTCTTTTGAATATCTTCTCTTCGCATATTTACTTGATGATAACCCGATCTGAAGTCGATCTTGGTGAACACCACTGCTCCTGTCAACTGGTCGAACAAATCATCAATCCGCGGCAGGGGGTACTTGTTTTTAATAGTCAAAGCATTAAAGGCTCTATAATCAATGCACATATGTATTGTTCCATCCTTCTTAGGAACAAACAACACTGGTGCTCCCCAGTATGATGCACTAGGACGGATAAATCCCTTGCTCTGCAACTCCTATAATTGTAGCTTCAGCTCATCTAACTACTTCTTCGCCAATCGGTACACATTGGAAGATACTTGTGCTGCTTCGGGTACTAGATCAATAGTGAACTCCACGTCTCTATCTGGCGGTAAGCCTGGCAATTCTTCAGGAAAAACATCCTCAAATTCTGCAACTATTGGTGGGGGTACCATCTCCATAGCCATGTAAGTTCCAGCTATCTGTCCTACTCCTTGCTTGACGGTCCCTCGCATGTACTCAAACTCCGGTTGATCTGGCGGTCTAAAGGTGATGCTACCCTTCCGGCAGTTCAGTACGGCATTATATTGGCTTAACCAGTGCATGCTAGCACAACATCAAAGTATGGCATGGGTAATACCAAGAATTGTGCTCTCATCTCTCTACCACATACGACTACGGAACACGTTCTAATAGTGCTGGTAACCGGCACGTTACCTCCTCCGGTAAGAAACTTCCAACTCTTAGGTAAGGGGGAAGTAGATACTCTTTGCATTGCTACAAATCTACTAAATATGAATGATATGGTAGCTCCAGAATCAAATTATGTAGTCGCAGGTAATGATGCAACTAAAATGGTACCTGTGATAGCTTCCCCTTCTGTTTCTTTCTCTATAGCTGCTAGTGCAAAGGCCTGTCCGTGCCTCGGCCCTCCGGTCTGCTGTCGAGCTCGGTCAAACTGCACCTTCTGTGGGGCCAAGGGTGGTCCCCTCTGAAATCCTCCGGGTACTGGTGGAAGTTGACCTCCTGGCAGTGGTAGTATCCTCGAAACTGGTGCTGTTGGTCTCTGTCCGGCCGGCGGTGCTGTCTCTCTGCACTGTAGACAGTCTCGGACCTTGTGCTGGTCTGACCCACAAATCAGACATATCCTCAGTCTCTTTCTACAATCCTTCTCGTAATGTCCTCTCTTCCCACACTGGTAGCACGTCAGAAGCTCCCTTTGCTAGTATGGCGTTGTCCTCTGCTGTGTCTATGCTTCGGGATGACGGATCAATCCTTCTACTCCAGGCTGGGCTCTGGCTGGTGTGGTTATACTGGAACATCTTGCTCCTCTGTCGATGGCCTCTTGGACTTTTGTCTCTGATAGAACCTCTTCATAAGAAATCCTCGCCTGTGCGATGGTATACCTCTGTAGCTCGAAGGTGAGGCCGTAATAGAATCTCTGGGCCTTCTCTAGATCATTGGGTATCAGGATGGCACAAAATCTGCTAAGGTGGCTGAACTCCACGTTATAGGCGTCAACAGTCATGTTTCCCTGTTCTAGATGTAGGAACTGGGAGTACAGGGCATTTTTGACTGTAGCTGGGAAATACTTCACATTGAAGTACTCTAAGAACTGTTCCCAATTCTGGCTCTTGCCTACACTACGCTCAATAGAATCCCACCAGTGATGGGCGTTGCCTTTCAATTGGGCCCTCACTGCGGCCATCCAAAGGTCTGGGTACAGTTGTGAAGCCTCAAGTAGCATCTCCGTGTTGGCGACCCAATCAGAGATCTGCTCTACTGTCTCGTTGCCTGAGAAAGTATCTGGTACCATCTGTCAGAACCATCTTACAATGCCACATGTCTGGGCTGGTGCAGGTGCTGGCACTGGTGCTGTGACAGGTGCCCTCTCTAGTACTGCCATCAAACTCTGTCTCAACGTCTCGGTCTGATGCCACTGTGCTTGCATCATAGTCTAAAAGAACTGAAGCATCTATGGCTGTCCATCTAGCTGTGGCATCTGGGGTATACAAGGTGGATGTGGTGGTAGTGGAACCTCTGGCTGTGCGGTAGGTGTCTCCTCAGATGTCGGCCTCTCGGTCTGCGGGCATCGGTGTAGCTCCTGAAGTCTGGCCCTCAAAATGCGGTGTAGGGATCGTCTGTAAAGTCTGTCCCTCTGGCTGCTGTGTAGGATCTCCCTAAGAAGTCTCGTGCCAACGAATCAGCGGGGCCTGTGGCGGTGGTTGCCCTGCAGGTAGTCCATGGGGTACTTCTTCTCCTTGGGTGGTGTTGTCTAGCACCACGGCACTGGGTGCT
This sequence comes from Iris macrosiphon, assembly GCA_036927795.1. NCBI lineage: Eukaryota > Viridiplantae > Streptophyta > Magnoliopsida > Asparagales > Iridaceae > Iris > Iris macrosiphon. The sequence goes on along the minus strand of JAYESA010000193.1, from coordinate 184,424 downwards.
CCTCGTCCACTGTACAAGTTTATCTTGCTGCAAGAGACATGATTTTATTTAAAAGAGTACGGGATCAAACAAGTAGGATACAGATATTTAGAAGTAATACGAAGGAAATTCAAAGACGAAATCAAAGTGGATGAGACTTAGAAATTTCTATCTTATTGCAGGCTCGCTGGGCATGTTACCATACCACAAGCAAAAAAGTCGACCTGCATGGGCCACCACAAAAACTATATCATGCCCCAGTCCCAAAATACATTGGACCAGGCCACGTGGCAATAGCCAACTGTCACATCTCCGAGGATATTCCAATTTAATGGATCCTAACGAAGAGTGCTACGCTGTCCTAAATACTTAACATATCCCATATAAATCAATAACAGGTAATCTAATCTCATCCACAATATAAACAGCAAGAGTGTACTAATAATAAATGCTGGAAGATAAACGCCAGTCTCAAAATATCATAGTACGACCAAGAAATGTCTGGTGGGGACAAATCCACTACTATGACGAAATAAAATACTGAAATAATAGATAAAAGATAACGACTAGGGCATCGGCTGACAAGATAATGATGCTCCCAATCCTAGGCATAAGGCCTACAAAGTGATCACGGAAACTCCGACGTTAGTACCTCTAGCTCTTCTGCAGTAGCGAACCTCATCTCTTGTCCTGGGCCGTATACTGTGGGGTAATATGCCTCGTCCAAATCTGGAAAGGTACCAGGTCCTAAGAGTGACGTAACAAGATACATAAAAGTATGCCATATATAAATACTAAAATAAATAAATACAATAAAGGGTGTGCTAATCCATCTAAGTGAATGCAATGTGAAGACAACTTTGGTACGTATGGGTAGGCGTAGGCATAACGTCCAACACCGTAAGAGCGTAGCAGCAGTACAGTATAACGTCCTTATCACTCCGAAGAACGTGACAGTAGTACAGTATATTATCCATATCGATCCAAAGAATTTGGCAGCAGTGTAAAGGGAGTCATTGGAACTGTGGTTCTCTGGATACTACGGACTCCAATGGTTGTATCCCATACGCCTACTAATATCCTCCCCGCCCAATGTAGATATACAAGTCGAATACTCGACGTGCGTACCATATATCTAATTGCCAGTCTCTACTAATAAAATATAACCTAAACTAAGTACTAACCGTGATATAGGTTACACGTACTGATAGCTAGTCGAGTGCGCAAACCCGTATCCCAATATGAATATGTCTCAGTGAACGTGTAAGGTGTCAGGTCCCAGAAGATAACATGGCATCCTCCAATGGGGGAGTCTACTAATGACTAGGTCAGGTATACTAACCATCGATATATCCGTCGAATGCACCCGAGTCAATCTCGGACGCGCACAGTTGTATAAAATAAAAACAACAAGGATATAATACAACATATGCATAATTTAAATTAGACAGTAAATATGGCAAGGTATCTTGCCTCAGTCCTCAAGCTATGAACGTGTAAGGTGCCAATAGCCCGCTCCTGCGGTGTCTCCTGGCAGATCCAATGATCCTAAACACACTAATATAATATAGCAATCTATCATCAGACACTAAGTATTATATACACTACGTTGCTCTTTAGTACTGACGCAAGGATCACGTCGGTCAAATACAGAGTCGCGGGTGCATGTAGCTAAGATACACGTGTACCCTGTCTTCAGTCACCGTGTATCCCGCGATAGTAAAAATGCTATTGTCATAAGTCACCAACTAATTATGTTTAGTATAATTAATGGTCCTTATCATCCGTATTAAGCATTCTCATCGATGACCAGGTTTAATGATGCTTTACAAGTCTTAAATAATAATTCTGCTTACAAGAACGTTCACTAAGTTATTGATTACAAACTTATCTGTTATTAAGAAATCTAATTAGGCATATATATATTCATAATTAGGTTTTCCGAATTACTATTTTGTGTCCATGCTAAAACATGATACGTCGACACGATAATAAAACTATTCATGATACAAAGGGGAAGAAGGCTAACTAGAGTTACCTATTCGAGGATGAATGTGGGGGGCGGTCCTGCTCGTCGCTGTGCGCACTCGCCGGTGGTCAGCGGAGCTCCGGTCTCGGCGGCAAGTCTCGGCAGCAACGGCTACAGCTGCTGCAGTTATAGCAGCGGAAGCAGCGGCTTTGCAGCGGCGGCAGCGGGGGTAGGTCAGGGCAGACCTCACGGTGGTGGTCGACGGTGCCAGATACGGCGGGGGTACTTGGCAGCGGCTATGGCGGATGTGGATGGGTGAGTTCGTGATGGTGAAGTCGATGGCGGCGTTGGGCGGCTGGGATGGTGGTCAGCAGTGAGGGGGTCCGGTGACTGTGGTGGGCTGGTGGTAGCCGGTCATGCCGGGCAGTCGGGGGAGCTCGGGTGCAAGGGGGAACGGCTAGGGTTTGGCTAGGGTTTTGATGAATAGTAAAATTAGGGTTTCATGTGAGAGTATGTATATTTATAGTTGTTGGCTCTCGTGGGCTATCCTTGGTATTTGGGCCGGCCAGGGATCGAGGGTGGGGTTGGTCCATATTTAAGGTGTACACGGGCTTGGTCTAGTCCTATTTTTGGTGCATTTGGCCTCAACTTAATTAATTTACAAATTTATGCTCAAGGCGCTCAATTATGAATATTGTGAAGCTAAGGTGAGACGCAATGACGAGTATCTAAGTTTGCACAATGGTCATAGGGGTAGCCTGGCATGTCTAAGAGATGTTCGTGACCTTCGGTGGAAGATAACTACTGGTGTGGTACTCCATTCTCGAAACAACGGCAAGGTGTATTAGGACAAATAATTATTGCACATTTATTCCAATTGTATCCAATTAATTCTAAGTCCCTCTATTTAATTTAAATTGAACCCTAAATTTGTCGAGGGGGTTTACATCTCCGGTTTCCTTTCTGATGGCCACCATTGTTTTGACGCTTTGTAGCATAGTTTCCTTTATCGTTGCTTTGGCGTTTGTGATTGGAGGTATGCACAGCGCCGGTAGGAACGTGAAGGTATTGTTGTTCAAGAGACAGAGCATGATTCATGACTTTCTGTATTATCCAATACTGATGAACGACTATGTGCGCATGGATGGTAGGGCGTAGACCACCTTTAAACCTTCTGGGTCAACTCGCTACATCAGGTAAATAGGCGCTAGCGAATTTGGATAGTCGGTTGAATTCGGCGAAATACTGTTTAACTGTCATGCTGCCTTCTCTTAGTTGCACGAACTCGTTCTCCATCTGACGTCGTACTGGAGGGGGTATAAACTCCTCTTCAAACGCGGCATGAAAAGTCGTCCACGAGATCGCCTCCTCTCCATGGTCAAATTGAAAAGATCGTCGATGCACATCCCACCAGTCGTGTGCATTGAGGCAGAGCTGCAGTTGCGCGCATACAACGCGCTTCTCTTCGGAGAACTCTAGCAGAACGAAGTGGTCATCAAGTTCGGCCAACCAATCTAGAGCCACGATTGGGTCCTCAGTCCCGTTGAATGTAGTATTGCAGACTTTCTTGAAGTGACCAAAGTCGAAGGCAGTCATTTCCCTCGTCCTTGGAATTTGTGGTGTCTCGACTTCAAGCATGGGCTGTTCCACCAGAGTCGATGCTGTTGTCGCGGAATGGTTGGAAGCCAAAGTCTGAATGATCTGTTGCAGGGCATCTACCTACTTCTGTTGGATTGAGTATCGAGCTTCTATATTATCTTGAAACTTGAGCTGACTCTCCTCCGCCCGCTTCTCGGCCCATTTGTAGCGAGCCTCGTCCGTTTGTTGGTTTGCCTCCAACATCTGCATCACTTGCTGTATGGGATCGATGCTTGGCACGGCTCACTAGCTCCCTGAACTTCCTGAAGTGCCCGAACTACTTCCTTGGCCTTGTATTTCGTCAGGTGCTAGCGCTAAGGATTGCGCTGGTGCCATGCCTTCAAAAGAAGGTAAATTATATTAGGATCATAATGTATTATGGACTTATTGCATGAACGTATCTCATTTTTGGCCTAACGAGTTCAAGAGTTCGCATAAGAATTTATTTTTGAAGGAATTTTTCCAGTACGAGAGTCTAAGGAACTTGAATATGTGCTCTGATACCACTATGTCATGACCCAATTCTGTAGAATCGTTGGGGCGTCCCACGAATCGTGACAGCCGTAAGGACCTGGAGTTGCGTCCACACAAGGCTAGAGTATTTTGCATAACGAGCACATATTCAGAGTACGCAGCTAAATTGAAACACAGATTTAAAACAAACAAAAGTTCCCTTTATTGATAATGAACATCTATTACAAACTCTTGAACGAGTCAGCTAATTGCCGCACGGGCTTACAAAAGTGTTGACTCAAAATGGGATAGCAGTCATGTACATTACATCCCTTTATTAACCTTCAAAATGATAGACCTCCGGGCGAGATGACGGCCTTCCCTCGAAGCTGCATTATGTATTGAGTAGCAAGCTCCTTTCTTCAAGTACTTCAAAATACGGTGCGGTCAGGATGCGCCTACAGCTGGATTGGATGGGAAAGACGACTTCGGCTCCTTGCTCGGAACTCCTTAGTGCGGAGAACCTGTTTCAACAAGGGTCAGTATGTCAAAACATACTAGTGAAGGTTAGCTAAACCCAACAATACCAATCAACACATTGTTTTAATGAAGCATGCATATTATTGTGGTCTTTCTATCTTGACTTAGTTCATTTACAAGTAAGCAGCATATAAAATTTACTAAAATAAACTTGCCACCGTTCGGTGACATTTACCTGTCTGTCAAAACCACCTGTACAATACTTACCATGCCATCCCTGCCACGAAGTGTAAACCCCCTGAATTTTCAAATTATTAAATCTTGGATTTTTCCTCAATTTTTTGGAATTTTCTGGGAATTTTCTGTAATTAAAATCAAGGTTTTTAATTAATAAATGATTTTTAATTAGTAATAAATAATATTAAAATATTATGGAAATAATATTTTTGGGTGTAAAATAGAAAAGTGGACTTAGGGTAATTTTTCTGGGCCTCAGACCTATTTTTAAATGCATGAAAACTATTTAATTAATTAATTAATTAATTATCTATTTATTTATTTATTATTTATTTTATTTTTTATTTTCTTTTCTTTTCTCCTTGGGCCGGCCCGGCCCAATGGACCGGCCCGTTAGTCTCCGGCCCAGCCCGCCCTTACCGGGTCGGGTCGGGCTCACCCGAACCCGACCCGCCGCCAACCCGATCCGCCACTGACCGGTTCCCCCACGACTCCGAACCCATTTTTCCCGGCGCCGACTCCGGCCACGTCGCCGGAGTCCGCGTCAGCCCCGCGCCCCGCGCGGCACGAACTCCCCCGATCCGCCATTGCCGGCCACCTCGGCCTCCTCGGCTCCCCTATTTATATCTCCCCCCCTCCTCCTCCTTTTTTTAACCCTAAATCCACTTCTCCGGCCACCCTCCAGCCGGCGAGCCACCACCCAATCACCTCGACCGCCCGCCGCTACCGCCCTCCTCTGCTCCTCCTCCTCTGCCGCCTCAGGCACTGCCAGCAGCCGGGGTCGACCCGCAGCAGCCCAAAAACGCGAGCAGCCGACTCCGGCCGCCCCTCCTCCCCGCGCGCCGCCGTCCACCGGCTCCGCCCAACCCCGGCGAACCTTCCCCGGCCCTCTCCGGCGCCCCTCCGGCCGGCCCCCGCCGTCTACGGTCATCCGCAGAACCGAAACCCTAATTCCCCGATTCCTTGGTGTCGTGTCGGACACGACACGGACACAAGAATCCCTGTTTCTCGAGCCGGTTCAGGTACTCGTATCTTGCACCCTGTATCTCCGTTTTTGATTCTGTAAATTTCTACGCGAAGTCTGTATGACCCTCTCGGTGTCCGGATAAACCGTTCGGGGCATCGCGTCCTGTGGTGATCGCACACCGCGATCCAAAAACAGGAAAAACCAGACCCTGTTTTACCCCGGAACTGAGTGTGCCCCGCCAAACGGGACGACTTAGCCGCGTGCGGTCTTCACAGATACGTGCGCGTCGTCGATACAGACATGTGAGATTTTGTGGAAGCTGATTCGGGTGTGCGTGCACACCGGAATCAACGCGTATCCGCGGACATCGCCCCGTATCCGACTTTTCGGCAATTCGCCCTAACTTCTTGTACACTCGTCAGATCGAGATGAAACTTGCGCCATCGGACTCGTAGCGATACGCTGGTCCTGTGGGTCAAGTTTGGTTCGATTCTGAGAACGTTGACGAAATCGCATGTCGTGGGCCCCTCAGGTCTCGCTCGACGGGCGATTTTGTGTTCGGCTCATCGGAATCCAAATCTGGAAGTTTCGTTGGGTTCGTATCAGTGTTCCTGACCTGTTGACACTAAGTTTGGTGAATTTGGAGACCTTTGACCCGGATACATTTTTCGGTGCAAAGCGGGCCCACCGACGGACCCCGTTTTGACCCGAAACTGTCATTTTTGCCCTTGTCTCCAAATTGGACCCAAGGACAGGTGTTTCTACCTATTTGACATCTTCTGAGCGTGTTGGTAATATCTATTTTAGCTTTTGAACTCATCCCTGGAATTTTCTCCCGAGAGCCAATATTAATCAGATCCAAACAACAGGCAAGTACCTGCACTTCAAGTTAAAACTTTATATTGTGATAACTAATTCACTGCTTTACTAGTACCCTTGATGATTACACCTAGTGTTAGGAATATTGGAATTCATGTCTTGAATATTTGGAGTTCATGTCTTATTTTTCATGTCGGGTGGGAGAATACCTAGAAGGCATGTAGTTTACCCTTTCCCTTGTCATGTTTAATAGCTGTTGGTACACGACTGTACCTCAGCTGGATCTCGATTTCCCCTGTTTAATAGCCGTTCATGACGGCCGGATTAGCCTTATAAACCCCTACATGCCAACTATGTATTCTAAAAACAAACACAAGTTCACACAGATAGTTTCTGGCCATATAATATTTCTTGCTGACTGTTGTAGTTTCATTTCCTGTTTCATTTATTCCTGTTTTCTCATATCCCTGTTTACAACTTTAACTCTGAAATAATGATGTTCTGTTATGCAGTTTCTTAACATGATATTCAATATTTAATTGTCATAAATATTTAGTTTAACCTTGTTGTGCACTGTGTACTTTGCTCCTTTCCTGACTGGATCTGTTGATTTAGGCGATGATGAGGATCTTGCCCCTACTTATTATGGTCCCTATAAGGGGACCGATGATACCTATGAGGAGCCAGAACCCACCCAGGAGACCCCTGCTGCAGAGTAGCAAGTAGTAGCTATCTTTCATTTATATTCTTATCTTATTAATCGGGTTTGTCCCCGATTTCAATTCTGAATTCTGTATTAAACATTTGAATCTGTTGTCACATTTATTTTCAGTTGCAATCTTAAGTTTCAATTCTCATTTTTATCTCGCCTATGTTATTTGTGAATGAGCTAGTTTAGTAAACCTGGAATTGACCTAGACAGCGTACTACCGCCGACTCTGCGGCGTAGGCTGGACGTACCCACGCACTCGTGCCCAAATTTCCGGGTGCGGGTCGTGACACATTTTTATGGTGGCCCATGCAGGTCCTATCCTTAAATAGGGTAATACCCTAGGACAGGGTATGGAATAAAATTGAGGATTCTAGGAAAAAGCTCATTCACAGTATAGGGTCCTTATTTCAATTCTTGATATCTTTGCTGCTCAATTTTTCTATCGCCTTTGATTTCCAAGTATTCTATTCTGATCTTCCTATCCCTTAATCTTTCAGAATGGTCCAGACCAGGAACACAGTAGGAGGCACATCAGAACCAGCTGAGCAGAATGTGCCCGAGACTCTTGCACTCCCGCCGCCTCCATCTGTTCCGGCAGTTACTCTGGATGGGGCACAGCTACTTGGAGTGTTCCAAGGATTGGTGGAATCCCAGAAAGAACAGACTACACTTCTACGGACCAGCCTCTCAGAAGCTCTTAAGTCCCAGGAGTCGTCTCTCAAGAGGCCAGGGAGTGCCAAAGATTTCAAGAATCTAAGACCCCTGGAATTTTACGAAACTGAGGGCATTCTCTATGCCGATGAGTGGATAGAGAATGTCGAGAGACTCCTGAAGACTGCTCGGGTCCCTGATGACCTCAAAGTGGAGTCCGCAAGCCTGCAACTGTTTGACATTGCTCGAACCTGGTTCAGAGATGAACCCCAACTATCACCTGGGAGGACTTCAAGAGGCTATTCAAGGAGAAATTCTACCCCGAAGTGGCTCGGGAAGCTCTCGAAAGCCAATTCGAGAGACTGAAACAAGGTAACCTGTATGTTAATGAATATACTGCTGAATTTAGCAGGTTAAGCCACTTTGCGGAGTACATGGTTCATACCCCGAAGGACAGAGCCCGTAGATTCAAGAAGGGGCTGTCTCCGGATACTCGCCTTGCTGTCACCACCAGCCGAGCTCGCAACTATAAAGAAATCTTGAACGTGGCACAAGGCGTTGAGAGAGATATGGGGCATAAACTAAAATGAGAGAGAGATACAGGATATGCGGGACCCAACAAACGCCCTTTTCAACAACAACAGCAGAGGGCCCCGCAGCAAACTCAGCGTCCTCTCCCTCGAGCTCCAGCACCCCAACACCAGGCTCAGGGACAGAACCAACAAGCTGCTGCTTGTAACTTTTGCCAAAAACCAGGTCATACTTGGCAAGTCTGCAGGAAGAGGCTAGGTGCCTGCCTCTACTGCGGCTCAGCAGCGCATCAAATGAGGGACTGTCCAGCTGCTCAAGGACGCACCGCTGCACCAAAGGCTCCAGCCCAGGCCAGGGCCCCAGCAGTACAACAGAGGGGACCCCCACTTCCAACACAATAATAACGCTTTGCTCAGTACCAACAGCAGCAATAGAGGGGTGCACCGCAGCAAGGCCGTGCTTATGCAATGACTCTGGAAGAAGCTGAGGCCACAGCAGATGTGATCACAGGTTCTGTGCTTATAAATTCAATACCAGCTATTACTTTATTTGACTCTGGAGCTTCACATTCATTCATGTCAGTAGATTTCCTTATGAAGCATAGCTTAATCACTAAACCCCTTAGGAATTATTATAAGATCATTACCGGTGGAGGAATCATCCCGGTTAGTGATGCCTGTAACAATTGTCCTATTATATTGTGTGGAAGAGAACTGTATGCTAGACTACTTGTAATGCCAGTGCCCAGTTTTGATATTATACTGGGTATGGATTGGTTAAGTCAACATCATGCCACAATAGACTGCCACCGAGGTAGTGTAATCTTCAGGCCCCCTGACAAGCCAGAATTTGAATTTGGTAGAGGTTCTAGAGAAATGGATAATAACAAAATTTGTGGAGCCCTAGTAACAGAAGAAGTGCCACTACCTATCATCTCTGAATACCTTGATGTCTTCCCTGAAGATCTCCCAGGCCTACCCCCAGACCGAGAAGTTGAATTCTCTATTGACTTAGTGCCAGGAGCAGCACCAGTGTCCCAAAATCCCTACAGAATCAACAAGAAGGAGATAATAGAACTAAATGAGCAAATCAAAGAACTAGAAGACAAATGTTTTATTAGGTCCAATGTCTCACCCTGGGGAGCTCTAGTATTATTTGTGCCCAAGAAGGACGGAATATCCCGAATGTGTATTGACTATAGGGCATTGAATGCCTTAACAATTAAGAATAAGTATCCCCTGCCCAGAATAGATGACCTATTTGATCAGTTGAGTGGAGCTCGGGTATTTTCAAAGATTGATTTGAGGTCTGATTACCACCAAGTATGGGTGAGGAAGGAAGACATCCCTAAAATTGCTTTCAATACCCGGAACGGACACTACGAATTCCTAGTAATGCCGTTCGGGTTGACGAATGCTCCAGCAGTTTTTATGAACCTAATGAACAGAGTTTTCCAGCCATACCTAGACAAATTTGTAGTGGTCTTCATTGATGATATTTTGATCTACTCCAAGACCCCCGAAGAACATGAAGAACATTTGAGGTTAGCATTGGAGACTTTGAGGAAGGAAAAACTTTATGGAAAATTATCTAAATGTGCTTTCTTCCTAGACAAAGTAGAATTCTTGGGACATATTGTGACTGGAGATGGAATAGCAGTAGATCCTAAGAAGATAGCTGTAGTAGAATCATGGCCCACTCCAGACTCTGTAGCAGAAATTAGAAGCTTCCTGGGACTAGCTGGCTACTATCGGAAGTTCGTGAAGGATTTTGCAAGAATTGCGGAGCCCATTACAAAATTAACAAGGAAGGATGAAGAGTTCACCTGGACCGATGAATGTCAGCATGCTTTTGAGAAATTGAAGAAAAGGCTGACTACTGCCCCTATTCTAACCTTACCTTCTGGAACCGGAGGTTTCGCTATTTACAGTGATGCTTCTGGAAAAGGTCTAGGTTGTGTTTTGGAGCAGAACAAGAAAGTAATAGCATATGCCTCTAGAAAGCTTCGACCCCATAAAAAGAACTATCCAACTCATGATTTAGAATTGGCAGCTGTCATTTTTGCTCTTAAGCTATGGAAGCATTATCTTTATGGAGAAAGGGTAGAAATTTTTACAGACCATAAAAGTCTAAAATATATCTTCACCCAGAAAGAGCTGAACATGAGGCAAAGAAGGTGCCTGGAACTAATGAAAGACTTTGATATCACCCTTCAATATCATCCTGGGAAGGCCAATGTAGTTGCTGATGCTCTAAGCAGATATCCTATGGCGATGTACTTGACTATGGACAGACACCTGCTAGAGGACTTGGAAAGTTTAGGTATTGAAGTAATCATCCCAGGAAAAGAAGGCCAAATGATGAACTTGCAGATTTAGTCTACTTTAATAGACAAGATCAAGGAGGCTCAGTTTCAAGACGAAGGCCTGCGAAGCCTCCGAGGACAAGTGCAAGCTGGATTAGTGGAAGATTTTAGAATTCATGAAGATGGATCACTGAGGCATGGCGATAGATTATGTGTACCTCAAGGAGACATAAGAGAAAAAGTTATGCAAGAGGCGCACAGATCGTAATACTCTATACATCCAGGAGCCAACAAGATGTACAAGGACCTGAGGACACATGTTTGGTGGCATGGCATGAAAAGAGAAGTAGCCAGGTTCGTATCTCATTGTTTAGTGTGCCAGCAAGTCAAGGCAGAAAGACAAAGACCTGGAGGATTGCTTCAACCCCTACCCATTCCGGAGTGGAAGTGGGAACATATCACAATGGATTTTGTTTCCGGACTTCCTAGGACATCTAGTGGGAAGGATGCAATTTGGGTGATAGTAGATAGACTGACCAAGTCTGCACATTTTCTATCCTTCAAAGTAGGGCTATCTACAGAGAAGCTGGCAGATCTGTATATCAGACACATTGTCAGGCTGTATGGAGTTCCAGTAAGTATTTTCTCCAACCGAGATTTAAGATTCACCTCTCACTTCTGGAAGAGCTTACAAACCAGCTTAGGGATGCAACTCAAATTTAGCACAACTTATCATCCCCAAACCGATGGACAATCGGAACGTACAATCCAGACACTTGAAGATATGCTCCGTACATGTGTTCTGGATTTTGGAGGATCCTGGGAAGAATATCTACATCTGGTGGAGTTCTCTTATAATAACAGTTACCAAGCAAGTATTGAGATGACTCCATTTGAAGCTCTGTATGGACGAAGATGTCGTACCCCGCTATCATGGGACGACGTTGGAGAAAGAGCCCTGCTGGGACCAGAGATGGTGATCGATTCAGCTGAGAAGGTAAAGCAAATAAGGGACAGACTTCGAGTGGCTCAAGACAGGCAACGACATTGGGCAAATAGCCACCGAAGGCCCTTGGAATTTGAGGTAATTAAATTTATGAAATTTAAGTCAATTTAAACATTTTGATTATGGAACTAAGACTTGATTATGACTTTTTTAAAGGTTGGAGAACTGGTATTCTTGAAGATTTCCCTGACACGTGGCACCATTAGGTTCGGAAGGAGTGAAAAACTCAGCCCGAGATTTATTGGACCTTTTGGCATACAGGAGAAAATCGGAGAAGTGGCATACCGACTGGCATTGCCACCCTCTCTGGATGGAGTCCATAACGTCTTCTACGTGTCGCAGCTGAGAAAGTACGTGTCAGACCCCAGCCACATTTTGGATCACTCAGAGCTCGAAGTAGGCCCAAGTCTGACTTACCAAGAGCAACCCGTGGAGATACTGGATCGATCGGAGAAAGTTCTACGAAACCAGGTCATTTCCCTGGTTCGCGTAGCTTGGAAGCACCATTCCCCCGGCGAATCCACCTGGGAGCGAGAAGACGAGATTAGAGAGCGATACCCCTATCTTTTTGAACCCTAAGGTATATTTTATTCTCGACCTTTCCTTTTCGTGCCTTTGTTATTCTTAAATTTTGAGGACGAAATTTTTGTAAGTTGGGTAGGTTGTAAACCCCCTGAATTTTCAAATTATTAAATCTTGGATTTTCCTCAATTTTCTAAAATTTTCTGGGAATTTTCTGTAATTAAAATCAAGGTTTTTAATTAATAAATGATTTTTAATTAGCAATAAATAATATTAAAATATTATGGAAATAACATTTTTGGGTGTAAAATGGAAAACTGGACTTAGGATAATTTTTCTGGATTTTTCTGGGCCTCAGACCTATTTTTAAATGCCTGAAAACTATTTAATTAATTAATTAATTAATTATCTATTTATTTATTTATTATTTATTTTATTATTTATTTTATTTTCTTTTCTCCTTGTGCCGGCCCGGCCCAATGGACCGGCCCGTTAGTCTCCGGCCCAGCCCGCCCTTACCGGGTCGGGTCGGGCTCACCCGAACCCGACCCGCCGCCAACCCGATCCGCCACTGACCGGTTCCCCCACGACTCCGTCCCCATTTTTCCCGACGTCGACTCCGGCCACGTCGCCGGAGTCCGCGTCAGCCCCGCGCCCCGCGCGATACGACCTCCCCCGATCCGCCATTGCCGGCCACCTCGGCTCCCCTATTTATATCTCCCCCCCTCCTCCTCCTTTTTTTAACCCTAAATCCACTTCTCCGGCCACCCTCCAGCCGGCGAGCCACTACCCACTCACCTCGACCGCCCGCCGCTACCGCCCTCCTCTGCTCCTCCTCCTCCGCAGACTCAGGCACCGCCAGCAGCCGGGGTCGACCCGCAGCAGCCCGGACACGCGAGCAGCCGACTCCGGCCGCCCCTCCTCCCCTCGCGCCGCCGTCCACCGGCTCAACCCAACCCCGGCGAACCTTCCCCGGCCCTCTCCGGCGCCCCTCCGGCCGGCCCCCGCAGTCTACGGCCATCCGCAGAACCGAAACCCTAATTCCCCGATTCTCTCGTGTCGTGTCGGACACGACACGGACACAAGAATCCCTGTTTCCCGAGCCGGTTCAGGTACTCGTATCTTGCACCCTGTATCTCCGTTTTCGATTCTGTAAATTTCTACGCGAAGCCTGTATGACCCTCTCGGTGTCCGGATAAACCGTTCGGGGCATCGCGTCCTGTGGTGATCGCACACCGCGATCCAAAAATAGGAAAAACCAGACCCTGTTTCACCCCGGAACTGAGTGCGCCCCGCCAAATGGGACGACTTGGCCGCGTGCGATCTTCACAGATACGTGTGCGTCGTCGATACGGACGTGTGAGATTTCGTGGAAGCTGATTCGGGTGTGCGTGCACACCGGAATCAACGCGTATCCGCGGACATCGCCCCGTATCCGACTTTTCGGTAATTTGCCCTAACTTCTTGTACACTCGTCAGATCGAGACGAAACTTGCGCTATCGGACTCGTAGCGATACGGTTGTCCTGTGGGTCAAGTTTGGTTCAATTCTGAGAACGTTGACGAAATCGTGTGTCGTGGGCCCCACAGGTCCCGCTCGACGGGCGATTTTGTGTTCGGCTTATCGAAATCTAAATCTGGAAGTTCCGTTGGGTTCGTATCAGCGTTCCTGACCTGTTGACACTAAGTTTGGTGAATTTGGAGACCTTTGACCCGGACACGTTTTTTGGTGCAAAGCGGGCCCACCGACGGACCCCGTTTTGACCCGAAACTGCCATTTTTGCCATTGTCTCCAAATTGGACCCAAGGACAGGTGTTTCTACCTATTTGACATCTTCTGAGCGTGTTGGTAATGTCTATTTTAGCTTTTAAACTCATCCCTGAAATTTTCTCCCGAGAGCCAATATTAATCAGATCCAAACAACAGGCAAGTACCTGCACTTCAAGTTAAAACTTTATATTGTGATAACTAATTCACTGCTTTACTAGTACCCTTGATGATTACACCTAGTGTTAGGAATATTGGAATTCATGTCTTGAATATTTGGAGTTCATGTCTTATTTTTCATGTCGGGTGGGAGAATACCTAGAAGGCATGTAGTTTACCCTTTTCCTTGTCATGTTTAATAGCTGTTGGTACACGACAGTACCTCAGCCGGATCTCGATTTCCCCTGTTTAATAGCCGTTCATGACGGCCGGATTAGCCTTATAAACCCCTACATGCCAACTATGTATTCTAAAAACAAACACAAGTTCACACAGATAGTTTCTGGCCATATGATATTTCTTGCTGACTGTTGTAGTTTCATTTCCTGTTTCATTTATTCCTGTTTTCTCATATCCCTGTTTACAACTTTAACTCTGAAATAATGATGTTCTGTTATGCAGTTTCTTAACATGATATTCAATATTTAATTGTCATAAATATTTAGTTTAACCTTGTTGCGCACTGTGTACTTTGCTCCTTTCCTGACTGGATCTGTTGATTTAGGCGATGATGAGGATCTTGCCCCTACTTATTATGGTCCCTATAAGGGGACCGATGATACCTATGAGGAGCAAGAACCCACCCAGGAGACCCCTGCTGCAGAGTAGCAAGTAGTAGCTATCTTTCATTTATATTCTTATCTTATTAATCGGGTTTGTCCCCGATTTCAATTCTGAATTCTGTATTAAACATTTGAATCTGTTGTCACATTTATTTTCAGTTGCAATCTTAAGTTTCAATTCTCATTTTTATCTCGCCTATGTTATTTGTGAATGAGCTAGTTTAGTAAACCTGGAATTGACCTAGACAGCGTACTACCGCCGACTCTGCGGCGTAGGCTGGACGTACCCACGCACTCGTGCCCGAATTTTCGGGTGCGGGTCGTGACACATTTTTATGGTGGCCCATGCAGCTCCTATCCTTAAATAGGGTAATACCCTAGGACAGGGTATGGAATAAAATTGAGGATTCTAGGAAAAAGCTCATTCACAGTATAGGGTCCTTATTTCAATTCTTGATATCTTTGCTGCTCAATTTTTCTATCGCCTTTGATTTCCAAGTATTCTATTCTGATCTTCCTATCCCTTAATCTTTCAGAATGGTCCAGACCAGGAACACAGTAGGAGGCACATCAGAACCAGCTGAGCAGAATGTGCCCGAGACTCTTGCACTCCCGCTGCCTCCATCTGTTCCGGCAGTTACTCTGGATGGGGCACAGCTACTTGGAGTGTTCCAAGGATTGGTGGAATCCCAGAAAGAACAGACTGCACTTCTGCGGACCAGCCTCTCAGAAGCTCTTAAGTCCCAGGAGTCGTCTCTCAAGAGGCCAGGGAGTGCCAAAGATTTCAAGAATCTAAGACCCCTGGAATTTTACGAAACTGAGGGCATTCTCTATGCCGATGAGTGGATAGAGAATGTCGAGAGACTCCTGAAGACTGCTCGGGTCCCTGATGACCTCAAAGTGGAGTCCGCAAGCCTGCAATTGTTTGACATTGCTCGAACCTGGTTCAGAGATGAACCCCAACTATCTACTCCTGACATCACCTGGGAGGACTTCAAGAGGCTATTCAAGGAGAAATTCTACCCCGAAGTGGCTCGGGAAGCTCTCAAAAGCCAATTCGAGAGACTGAAACAAGGTAACCTGTCTGTTGATGAATATACTGCTGAATTTAGCAGGTTAAGCCACTTTGCGGAGTACATGGTTCATACCCCGAAGGACAGAGCCCGTAGATTCAAGAAGGGGCTGTCTCCGGATACTCGCCTTGCTGTCACCACCAGCCGAGCTCTCAACTATAAAGAAATCTTGAGCGTGGCACAAGGCGTTGAGAGAGATATGGGGCATAAACTAAAATGAGAGAGAGATACAGGATATGCGGGACCCAACAAACGCCCTTTTCAACAACAACAGCAGAGGGCCCCGCAGCAAACTCAGCGTCCTCTCCCTCGAGCTCCAGCACCCCAACACCAGGCTCAGGGACAGAACCAACAAGCTGCTGCTTGTAACTTTTGCCAAAAACCAGGTCATACTTGGCAAGTCTGCAGGAAGAGGCTAGGTGCCTGCCTCTACTGCTGCTCAGCAGCGCATCAAATGAGGGATTGTCCAGCTGCTCAAGGACGCACCGCTGCACCAAAGGCTCCAGCCCAGGCCAGGGCCCCAGCAGTACAACAGAGGGGACCCCCACTTCCAACACAACAATAACGCTTTGCTCAGTACCAACAGCAGCAACAGAGGGGTGCACCGCAGCAAGGCCGTGCTTATGCAATGACTCTGGAAGAAGCTGAGGCCACAGCAGATGTGATCACAGGTTCTGTGCTTATAAATTCAATACCAGCTATTACTTTATTTGACTCTGGAGCTTCACATTCATTCATGTCAGTAGATTTCCTTATGAAGCATAGCTTAATCACTAAACCCCTTAGGAATTATTATAAGATCATTACCGGTGGAGGAATCATCCCGGTTAGTGATGCCTGTAACAATTGTCCTATTATATTGTGTGGAAGAGAACTGTATGCTAGACTACTTGTAATGCCAGTGCCCAGTTTTGATATTATACTGGGTATGGATTGGTTAAGTCAACATCATGCCACAATAGACTACCACCGAGGTAGTGTAATCTTCAGGCCCCCTGACAAGCCAGAATTTGAATTTGGTAGAGGTTCTAGAGAAATGGATAATAACAAAATTTGTGGAGCCCTAGTAACAGAAGAAGTGCCACTACCTATCATCTCTGAATACCTTGATGTCTTCCCTGAAGATCTTCCAGGCCTACCCCCAGACCGAGAAGTTGAATTCTCTATTGACTTAGTGCCAGGAGCAGCACCAGTGTCCCAAAATCCCTACAGAATCAACAAGAAGGAGATAATAGAACTAAATGAGCAAATCAAAGAACTAGAAGACAAATGTTTTATTAGGTCCAATGTCTCACCCTGGGGAGCTCTAGTATTATTTGTGCCCAAGAAGGACGGAATATCCCGAATGTGTATTGACTATAGGGCATTGAATGCCTTAACAATTAAGAATAAGTATCCCCTGCCTAGAATAGATGACCTATTTGATCAGTTGAGTGGAGCTCGGGTATTTTCAAAGATTGATTTGAGGTCTGATTACCACCAAGTATGGGTGAGGAAGGAAGACATCCCTAAAACTGCTTTCAATACCCGGAACGGACACTACGAATTCCTAGTAATGCCGTTCGGGTTGACGAATGCTCCAGCAGTTTTTATGAACCTAATGAACAAAGTTTTCCAGCCATACCTAGACAAATTTGTAGTGGTCTTCATTGATGATATTTTGATCTACTCCAAGACCCCCGAAGAACATGAAGAACATTTGAGGTTAGCATTGGAGACTTTAAGGAAGGAAAAACTTTATGGAAAATTATCTAAATATGCTTTCTTCCTAGACAAAGTAGAATTCTTGGGACATGTTGTGACTGGAGATGGAATAGCAGTAGATCCTAAGAAGATAGCTGTAGTAGAATCATGGCCCACTCCAGACTCTGTAGCAGAAATTAGAAGCTTCCTGGGACTAGCTGGCTACTATCGAAAGTTCGTGAAGGATTTTGCAAGAATTGCGGAGCCTATTACAAAATTAACAAGGAAGGATGAAGAGTTCACCTGGACCGATGAATGTCAGCATGCTTTTGAGAAATTGAAGAAAAGGCTGACTACTGCCCCTATTCTAACCTTACCTTCTGGAACCGGAGGTTTCGCTATTTACAGTGATGCTTCTGGAAAAGGTCTAGGTTGTGTTTTGGAGCAGAACAAGAAAGTAATAGCATATGCCTCTAGAAAGCTTCGACCCCATAAAAAGAACTATCCAACTCATGATTTAGAATTGGCAGCTGTCATTTTTGCTCTTAAGCTATGGAAGCATTATCTTTATGGAGAAAGGGTAGAAATTTTTACAGACCATAAAAGTCTAAAATATATCTTCACCCAGAAAGAGCTGAACATGAGGCAAAGAAGGTGCCTGAAACTAATAAAAGACTTTGATATCACCCTTCAATATCATCCTGGGAAGGCCAATGTAGTTGCTGATGCTCTAAGCAGATATCCTATGGCGATGTACTTGACTATGGACAGACACCTGCTAGAGGACTTGGAAAGTTTAGGTATTGAAGTAATCATCCCAGGAAAAGAAGGCCAAATGATGAACTTGCAGATTCAGTCTACTTTAATAGACAAGATCAAGGAGGCTCAGTTTCAAGACGAAGGCCTGCGAAGCCTCCGAGGACAAGTGCAAGCTGGATTAGTGGAAGATTTCAGAATTCATGAAGATGGATCACTGAGGCATGGCGATAGATTATGTGTACCTCAAGGAGACATAAGAGAAAAAGTTATGCAAGAGGCGCACAGATCGTAATACTCTATACATCCAGGAGCCAACAAGATGTACAAGGACCTGAGGACGTATGTTTGGTGGCATGGAATGAAAAGAGAAGTAGCCAGGTTCGTATCTCATTGTTTAGTGTGCCAGCAAGTCAAGGCAGAAAAACAAAGACCTGGAGGATTGCTTCAACCCCTACCCATTCCGGAGTGGAAGTGGGAACATATCACAATGGATTTTGTTTCCGGACTTCCAAGGACACCTAGTGGAAAGGATGCAATTTGGGTGATAGTAGATAGACTGACCAAGTCTGCACATTTTCTATCCTTCAAAGTAGGGCTATCTACAGAGAAGCTGGCAGATCTGTATATCAGACACATTGTCAGACTGCATGGAGTTCCAGTAAGTATTGTCTCCAACCGAGATTTAAGATTCACCTCTCACTTCTGGAAGAGCTTACAAACCAGCTTAGGGATGTAACTCAAATTCAGCACAACTTATCATCCCCAAACCGATGGACAATCGGAACGTACAATCCAGACACTTGAAGATATGCTCCGTACATGTGTTCTGGATTTTGGAGGATCCTGGGAAGAATATCTACATCTGGTGGAGTTCTCTTATAATAACAGTTACCAAGCAAGTATTGAGATGACTCCATTTGAAGCTCTGTATGGATGAAGATGTCGTACCCCGCTATCATGGGACGACGTTGGAGAAAAAGCCCTGCTGGGACCAGAGATGGTGATCGATTCAGCTGAGAAGGTAAAGCAAATAAGGGACAGACTTCGAGTGGCTCAAGACAGGCAACGACATTGGGCAAATAGCCACCGAAGGCCCTTGGAATTTGAGGTAATTAAATTTATGAAATTTAAGTCAATTTAAACATTTTGATTATGGAACTAAGACTTGATTATGACTTTGTTAAAGGTTGGAGAACTGGTATTCTTGAAGATTTCTCTGACACGTGGCACCATTAGGTTCGGAAGGAGTGAAAAACTCAGCCCGAGATTTATTGGACCTTTTGGCATACAGGAGAAAATCGGAGAAGTGGCATACCGACTGGCATTGCCACCCTCTCTGGATGGAGTCCATAACGTCTTCTACGTGTCGCAGCTGAGAAAGTACGTGTCAGACCCCAGCCACATTTTGGATCACTCAGAGCTCGAAGTAGGCCCAAGTCTGACTTACCAAGAGCAACCCGTGGAGATACTGGATCGATCGGAGAAAGTTCTACGGAACCAGGTCATTTCCCTGGTTCGCGTAGCTTGGAAGCACCATTCCCCCGGCGAATCCACCTGGGAGCGAGAAGACGAGATTAGAGAGCGATACCCCTATCTTTTTGAACCCTGAGGTATATTTTATTCTCGACCTTTCCTTTTCGTGCCTTTGTTATTCTTAAATTTTGAGGACGAAATTTTTGTAAGTTGGGTAGGTTGTAAACCCCCTGAATTTTCAAATTATTAAATCTTGGATTTTCCTCAATTTTCTAAAATTTTCTGGGAATTTTTTGTAATTAAAATCAAGGTTTTTAATTAATAAATAATTTTTAATTAGTAATAAATAATATTAAAATATTATGGAAATAATATTTTTGGGTGTAAAATGGAAAACTGGACTTAGAATAATTTTTCTAGATTTTTCTGGGCCTCAGACCTATTTTTAAATGCCTGAAAACTATTTAATTAATTAATTAATTAATTAATTATCTATTTATTTATTTATTATTTATTTTATTTTTTATTTTATTTTCTTTTCTCCTTGGGCCGGCCCGGCCCAATGGACCGGCCCGTTAGTCTCCGGCCCAGCCCGCCCTTACCGGGTCGGGTCGGGCTCACCCGAACCCGACCCGCCGCCAACCCGATCCGCCACTGACCGGTTCCCCCACGACTCCGTCCCCATTTTTCCCGACGTCGACTCTGGCCACGTCGCCGGAGTCCGCGTCAGCCCCGCGCCCCGCGCGATACGACCTCCCCCGATCCGCCATTGCCGGCCACCTCGGCTCCCCTATTTATATCTCCCCCCCTCCTCCTCCTTTTTTTAACCCTAAATCCACTACCCACTCACCTCGACCGCCCGCCGCTACCGCCCTCCTCTGCTCCTCCTCCTCCGCTGCCTCAGGCACCGCCAGCAGCCGGGGTCGACCCGCAGCAGCCCGGACACGCGAGCAGCCGACTCCGGCCGCCCCTCCTCCCCTCGCGCCGCCGTCCACCGGCTCCACCCAACCCCGGCGAACCTTCCCCGGCCCTCTCCGGCGCCCCTCCGGCCGGCCCCCGCAGTCTACGGCCATCCGCAGAACCGAAACCCTAATTCCCCGATTCCCTCGTGTCGTGTCGGACACGACAAGGACACAAGAATCCCTGTTTCTCGAGCCGGTTCAGGTACTCGTATTTTGCACCCTGTATCTCCGTTTTTGATTCTATAAATTTCTACGCGAAGCCTGTATGACCCTCTCGGTGTCCGGATAAACCGTTCGGGGCATCGCGTCCTGTGGTGATCGCACACCGCGATCCAAAAACAGGAAAAACCAGACCCTGTTTCACCCCGGAACTGAGTGCGCCCCGCCAAACGGGATGACTTGGCCGCGTGCGATCTTCACAGATACGTGTGCGTCGTCGATACGGACGTGTGAGATTTCGTGGAAGCTGATTCGGGTGTGCGTGCACACCGGAATCAACGCGTATCCGCGGACATCGCCCCGTATCCGACTTTTCGGCAATTTGCCCTAACTTCTTGTACACTCGTCAGATCGAGACGAAACTTGCGCTATCGGACTCGTAGCGATATGGTTGTCCTGTGGGTCAAGTTTGCCCCACAGGTCCCGCTCGACGGGCGATTTTATGTTCGGCTTATCGAAATCCAAATCTGGAAGTTCCGTTGGGTTCGTATCAGCGTTCCTGACCTGTTGACACTAAGTTTGGTAAATTTGGAGACCTTTGACCCGGACACGTTTTTCGGTGCAAAGCGGGCCCACCGGCGGACCCCGTTTTGACCCAAAACTGCCGTTTTTGCCCTTGTCTACAAATTGGACCCAAGGACAGGCGTTTCTAGCTATTTGACATCTTCTGAGTGTGTTGGTAATGTCTATTTCAGCTTTTGGACTCATCGTTGGAATTTTCTCCCGAGAGCCAATATTAATCAGATCCAAACAACAGGCAAGTACCTGCACTTCAAGTTAAAACTTTATATTGTGATAACTAATTCCCTGATTTACTAGTACCCTTGATGATTACACCTAGTGTTAGGAATACTGGAATTCAGGTCTTGAATATTTGGAGTTCATGTCTTGTTTTTCATGTCGGGTGGGAGAATACCTAGAAGGCATGTAGTTTACCCTTCCCCTTATCATGTTTAATAGTTGTTGGTACACGACTGTACCTCAGTCGGATCTCGATTTCCCCTGTTTAATAGCCGTTCATGACGGCCGGATTAGCCTTATAAACTCCTACATGCCAACTATGTATTCTAAAAATAAACACAAGTTCACACAGATAGTTTCTGGCCATGTGATATTTCTTGCTGGCTGTTGTAGTTTCATTTCCTGTTTTATTTATTCCTGTTTTCTCATATCCCTGTTTACAACTTTAACTCTGAAATAATGATGTTCTGTTATGCAGTTTCTTAACATGATATTCAATATTTAATTGTCATAAATATTTAGTTTAACCTTGTTGTGCACTGTGTACTTTGCTCCTTTCCTGACTGGATCTGTTGATTTAGGCGATGATGAGGATCTTGCCCCTACTTATTATGGTCCCTATGAGGGGACCGATGATACCTATGAGGAGCCAGAACCCACCCAGGAGACCCCTGCTGCAGAGTAGCTAGTAGTAGCTATCTTTCATTTATATTCTTATCTTATTAATCGGGTTTGTCCCCGATTTCAATTCTGAATTCTGTATTAAACATTTGAATCTGTTGTCACATTTATTTTCAGTTGCAATCTTAAGTTTCAATTCTCATTTTTATCTCGCCTATGTTATTTGTGAATGAGCTAGTTTAGTAAACCTGGAATTGACCTAGACAGCGTACTACCGCCGACTCTGCGGCGTAGGCTGGACGTACCCACGCACTCGTGCCCAAATTTCCGGGTGCGGGTCGTGACACGAAGACACAAGTTAGTTTGCAACAGGTTTAAATATACATAGGGATTACTGGCATAATGCCATAAAGGGACGGGTTATAGTCTTAAGACACAAATGATATACAACGCAGGTGGCGAGCCCCGCTGCATTACACTTTGCCCCATAACATACGACTATGCATACGTTCCGTCTGGATCGGATCGGTCCCAGTGCCCCGGCGACCATCCGCGGAACTCTTAAAACCTTGTGCACAAGTTGTCCATGATCAACAATATTTATTCGATACAGTTCCATAGCATAACGATTTTACAGTGTTTCTGATCAATCTATGGCAAAGCAAAGTGTGTTCCATATGCATAGCACAATTTATAGAAGAAACATATATTCTAACTTAAATTGGAGCATATGATGAACATTCTAAATGAACAAGCATGTAGTATAAGTAATCATTCCAAAGTTAAATGACAAGCAATATAGTCCAAGTCTATTCCCATTTTATCTTGACATCTTTTAGTTATTACTTGGTATCGTCTGATCGGGGCAAAGAAAAATGTAACATTTTAGGTGTAAAGACTTGGAAGAAGGGCTAGCTAATCGGGATGGTAGCCACTCATTTAAATGGTTGAAAGGGAGAAGGAAAGAGGTGCTTCAAGACTCCGCTCGTAAGCCGCCTACTGCTCATTCACCTGCATCACGAACAACTCGATCAATACCTCTTCCTCTCTTTCCAATCTCGGAATTGAAGTGCAGTGCAATGAACGAAAACAATGAAATCCATCGAACAGTTCAAGAAAACCCAAGCAAATCCGAAAACCAACTCAAAGCACTAAAGCAACAAGCGACATCGAAATCCGAGGCAACAAAGATAACATCGGAGAGGTCCCTCCTGACTCTGCCGCTAAGTCGATCCCGGGGGCATGGTCCACTGAATATGGGAATCGATTCTGAAGAAACAAATCCATAATGAGGACGAATTCTTGTTTTAATCTATCCCGATCGAAAGATACCGTCTTGTGTTTCTTAGCCGCGCTTCCTGAATATGGGAAACGGGGTGCCACAGGGGTGTTGTATGGTGGTGGTCGTGGGGTGGTGAAGCTAGGAGATGGAGGCTGGGGTGATGATGATGAGGTACGGCGGGTGAGGACATGGCAATAGATGGAGGTGGCCGGAGTTGGCCTGAGTTGTGGTGAGGGAACGAAGTAAGAAGAAGAAGAAGAAGAAGAAGAAGAAGAAGAAGAAGTGAAGAAGAAGAAGAAGAAGAAAGGAAGGAGGATTCGGCTGAAAATGAGAGGGAGGGGAGGAGAGAGAGGGGGGTGAGAAAACCTAGGTTGTCTGGGATTAGGGTCGGCCACATTGGGATGTGTGTGTGTGTGTATTAAAAATAGAGGGAGTGTGTGGTTGTGATAGAGTGGAGAATTAAATCAAGGGTCATGATTTATCATGAGGGAGTTGTACCTAGCATGGGGGAGAGTGACCAAACATGTGAGGCTGGGGGGTTTTCTTTATTTGTTTTAACCAATAGGGTGGTGACACCTAGCACCCTATTTGCTATTAAGCCCCTTATCTTTTGGGTATTTGCACATGAAGAAAAAATAGAGAGGATTTGGTATGAGAAGTGATGTTTGGTGTTTTGTAGGGTGAGGGGGTGTTGTGTATTTTGCATGGGCTTCATAAAAGAGGTATTGGGTTAAATTGTGGTTAAGTTAGGATTAGTTTAAGTTGGTGTCCCCAATTTAATTAAAATATAGTGTCATGTGCTCTTAAATTAAATGGGGGGACATGGGGTCTCAATTAAGAGTGACACAAAGGTCATGAACGGTAGAGGCTCGGTGTCAGTCTTGGCCCCTTTAATTGGTTCATCAAAACGGGTTGAGTTTGTGTTCCCAAATCGATGGCAACGACAAAGGTACACGACATAGGATTAAAGAATTGATTTTGTGTCATGCCCCAGTCCCAAAATGTCGTAGGACTAGACACGTGGCAATGGCCAGCAGTACACATCGATGGACATCCTAATTTAATGGATCCATCGAGCATACTTAAGCTGTAATATAGGTCTACAATATCATATCAAAAACTAATCTCATCCACACACAGAATAATAAGAACAACAGCAAATAAACGAAAGTACATCAAGTCCAGTCTCAGCAGAGTATGTCGGAGAACAACCCAACAAGAGTCTAAAACACTGGTTCATCCGACCAGAACAAAAGAGTCCAAAATAAAGTATCTGAAGAGTACAAATAACATAATCTCAAGTAAAATCTTCTGCCATCACCTCTGCTTCTATGTTAGGTTCTCCTTCAGCAACAGCTCCTGGTATAGCTTCAGCTTCTGTCCCGTAAACCTCGAGATAATGCTCTTCTGCTAAACCTGGGGACATCATCCATTCCAGGTCCTCAGGGGACATAGCTAGGTACAAATAATACAAGCCAGAAATAAATGCAGTGAAATAGTAAATGAAATAAGCAGGGTTACTACATAACCATCTAAGTAAAAATGCAACTGAGAGCAACACTAGTACTCAGGCTGAGACTGCTACAAGCTCTGTGTCGGGGAGCCGGGTAGCAGCAATATCTAGTAGTGGTCTAGCTCTGCTCGAGAGTCTACAACCTCACAATAGTAGTATATATGTATAGAACAGCCTGTAGCCTGTGTATCTCTCCCCACCCAATGTAACCACACGTCTCATGTCCATGTCACGTGAGATCAGATCTAATGCAACAGTCATAAACTAAGAATATATAACTATGTCCATCCTGTATCCTATACAGAATTACCTTGAATATGTCAGGAAGATTCTGTCAATGTATGGTGTCAAGTGTCCTAGGTTGTAGTGTACTTGATAATCAAGCACGAGAATATAAAGGATCTCGAATGTCCATCACTAAATGACATACACAACTCCGCGTACGGGGTTGGCACCCGACTGTAATCGGACACAAAGTACGTCATACGGTCCTAGGTTATAGCATGTATAATATTCCAGAAAATAAAATAAAAGAACTAAATAAACTAATAAACTGCAATTTATGGCAAGGTACACTTGCCTGGGATTGGAATACCGGTAGCGGTCCTAGTAACAGTGGGTTCAGCAATAACTCCTCCAAAAGCTGAAATGAACATTACCAACAGTCTCAGAACATAGGAAATAGTTAAAAATGCCTGTCCTTAAGTCCAGTTTGGACACAAGGGCAAAAACGACATTTCTGGGCCAAAGCGGGTCCATATGTGGGCCACTTTGTACCGAAAATCGAGTCAGGGTTAAAGGTCTCCAAATCAGTCCAACTTAGTGTCAACAAGTCAGGAACGTTGATACGAACCCAACGGAACTTCCAGAGTTGGATTCCGACGAGCCGTTCTCAAAATCGCCCGTCAGGTGGAGCCTATGGGGCCCACGACACGCGATTTTCCAACGTTCTCAGAATCGAACCAAACTTGACCCACAGGACCAGCGTATTGCTACGAGTCCAATGGCGTAAGTTTCGTCTCGATCTGACGTGTATACACTAAGTTACAGCAAGAATCAGAAAGTACGGATACGGGGCGATGTCCGCGGATACGCACTGATTCCGGTGTGCACGCACATCCGAATCAGCTTCTGCGAAAGCCCGCACGTCCGTATCTACGATGCTCACGTGTCGGTGAAGACCGCACGTGACCAAGTCGTCCCGTTTGGCGGGGCGTACTCGATTCCGGGGTGAAACAGGGCTAAGTTTTTCCTGTTTTTGGATCGCAGTTCGCGATCATCACAGGACGCGATGCCCCGAGCAGTTTGTCCGGGCACCGAGAGGGTCATACAGGCTACGCGATACAATTTACGAAACATGAAACAGAGCTACGAGTCAAAAGTTATGGGTACCTGAACTTGTCCGAAAAATCCGAGTTTCCTTGTGTCAAACTCGTGTCCGACACGCGTCTGAACTAGGGTTGTGTCCTGGATCCGTGTCCAAGCTGGAACTCACGTTCTGAGTCGTGTCCGTGTCTGCCGAAGTTGGCCTGGGGTTCAGGAGGAGGCAGCGCCGGTCCTGGGTGGTCGTCGACGTCCTGGGCGGCCGGATTCAGGTGCTGCGGCGGCCGGATTCGCCTGGACGGAAGGGAGATTGGGCTCGGCGTGGTTCTGCGGGTGTTGGAGGCTGAGGGATCGCCGGACTGGGAAGGGCGACTGACTGGAGGTGCGGCGGGAAGTTGCTCGTGGTAAGGCGGACGTGTCCGGCAGTCTGGGCGGTGTCGCCGTAGTCTGGAGGTCGTGAGGGTTAGCCGGAGGAGAGGTTCTCACCGGAGGAGAGGGGTTTCAAGGGGATTCCGGCCGGCTGCTACTGCTCTTATAGCGGGTTTGGGGAGAAAAAGAGGCGGAGTTTGCCGGAAGGGGAAGAGAAGGAGCCGGCTGGTGCGGGAAGCCGAACCGTGGGGTCGGCCGGCGGCCACGGCGGCGGAAACGGCCGCCGGCCAGGCGAAGGGTCGGGCTGTTCACATTTGGGGGTTAGGGTTTGGTAACGGGTCGGGTTGGATGCTGGAGGGTCGGGTCTGACCCGGATCCGACCCGCTAGCCCGAGCGGTCCGGGTTGGTCAGACCGACCGGTCCGGTCCGGGTTGAACAATGGTTTGGGTTGGTTTTCTTAATTAATTTGTTTTAATTTATCAGTTAAATTATACAATAGTTTATAATGCTTTAAAAATTCATCCGGGGTCCAATAAATTCCCGGAAAAATACCCCATGCTCGGTTTTTAATTTTACACTAGAAAATATAATTTTCATCACATTTTAATATTATTTAATTTTATTTAAAAATTTATTTTAAATTAGAATACCCTAGTTTATTGGTTCTGAAAATACAGAAAATTGCTAATTAAATTCAGAAAATTAAATTTAAAAATTCTTAAAATTTCAGGTGATTACATTTTGTGACTGGGAATTTGTGCAATTAAATTAGAGTACAAGTGAGTGTGTTTATGAGTGACAAAAATGTCCAGCGCATAGGTTAGCTTGTAAGGTCAATAGTGCAATAATTTATTGGAAATTAAAGGCTATTGTTGGGCTCCAATTATTGTAGCAATGGTTGGGTGCACCAAGGGTTTAAATTAAAGAATCAGTCAACGTAGCCTAATTACTAAAACTGAAACACCCTGATGCTAAAACCAAATTTTTAACCATATCTAGTCTTCGTAAAATAATAATTTGAGGGGGTTTACATCCTTCCCAACTTAGAAGAATTTTGTCCCCAAAATTAAAAGTAAAGCACGAATGAGAGTTACGAGAACTTAAAAACATAACAGGTAATCGAATGTAGTACGTAAATTCGTACTTCGGTCATCAAATAAATACGGGAAACACTATCGAATGGAATCCTCGCACTCCCAGGTAGACTCGCCTGGTGAATGATGCTTCGATACAACCCTGACCAGTCGAATAGTCTGTCCCCTTAAAATCTTCTCACTGTGATCGAGTATCCCCACTGGCTGCTCCGTATATGGTAAACTGGGCCTGACTATAATCTTTGAATGATCGAGAATGTGGCTAGGGTTTACCACGTATCTCCTCAACTACGATACATGAAATACGTCGTGCACTCCTTCTAATGATGGAGGTAATGCAAGACGATAAGCCACTTAGCCCACTCGCTCCAAGATGTCAAAAGGTTCGATGTACCTCAGACTCAGCTTGCCTCTGCCCCCAAATCTGATGGTACTATGAGTAGGCGATTTCTTCAAAAATATATGGTCACCTTCCTTGAATTCCAAAGGTCTGTGGTGCGCATCTGCCCAATGCTTTTGTCTGTCCTGTGCTACGCGCAGGTGGCCCTAAATCTTCTTTACTTTCTGCGTTGTCTGTGTCACCAGCTCTGGACCAAGTATCTGACGCTCTCCCATGTTAGTCCAATATACTGGTAACCTATAATTCCTGTCGTACAGTGCCTCATAAGGTGCCATCTGTGTATGCTAGCTTAGTAGCTGTTGTTGTAAGAGAAGTCTACCAAGTATAAATAGTTCTACCAAGATCCTCCAAAGTCGATCATACAGGTTCTCAACATATCCTCTAGTATCTGAGTCATGCGCTCTGACTAACCATCAGTCTGTGGATGATATGCAGTATTGAACTTGAGGCAAGTTCCTAGACTCTCCTGCATACTCCACAAAAAATGTGACGTGAATCTGGAATCACGATCCTATATAATGCTGACAAGCACTCTATGTAGTCATATTATATGCCTCATATAATGCTGACAAGCACTCTATTAAACTTGAGGCGAGTTCCTAGACTCTCCTGCATACTCCGCCAAAAATGTGACGTGAATCTGGAATCACGATCCTATATAATGCTGACAAGCACTCTATGTAGTTATATTATATGCCTCATATAAATGTCAGCCAATATCTTCGTGGATTGCCCAACTCTGAAGGGCAAGAAATACGTCGACTTGGTGAGTCGGTCCATAACAACCCAGACTGCATCCTTCCCGCTAGGGCTCCTCAAAAATCCTGTGACAAAGTCCATGGTGATGTGCTCCCACTTCTACTCTGGAATGGAAGTGGCTGTAATAGTTCTGCCATCCTCTAATGTTCGGCCTTGACTTGCTGACAGACCTAACATATCGCCATGAATCTCGCAATCTTCCTCTTCATCTTATGCCACCACTAGTATTGTCTCTAATCTCGGTACATCTTCGTATACCCGGGATGAATAGAATAAATCAAGCTATGGGCCTCGGCCATCAACACCTGGCGTAGCTCGCCAATTCGAATATATAAACGATCTCCATACCTCAACGTTCCGCCTTTATGAATCCGGAGTCCCGTCTGCATGTCGGCCTCTGTCCTCTCTCGTAGTCATCGAAATCTCGTATCGGTAGGCAGGGCTGCCTTGATCCTCTCAACCAATATAGACTGAACCTCTAGACTGGCCATCTGTCCATCCATGCCTGGCAATAGAACATCTATCCCGAGCTCCTAAAGATCCTCTAACAAATGTCACTGAGTCATCAAAAAGTATACTATGGGCTTCCTTCTTAAGGCATCTGCTACAACATTCGCCTTGCCAGGGTGGTACTGCAATTCGATATTATTGTCTGTCATCAACTCTAGCCATCTCTTCTGTCTCATGTTGAGCTCCTTCTGAGTATAGATATTCTTCAGACTTTTATGATCTGTATAAATCTCAACCCGCTCTCCATAAAAGTAGTGCCTCCATAGCTTAGTACAAATATCACTGTAGCTATCTCTAGATCATGCGTCGGATAGTTCTTATCATGAACCCTCAGCTGTCTTGACGCGTAAGCTATCACCTTGCTATGTTGAATCAGTACCCATCATAATCCTCTCCCAGACATATCGCTATACACCATAAATCCTCCAAATCCAGAAAAAACGTTAAAATCGGTACGGACGTCAAACGCTTCTTCAGCTTATCGAAAGCCGTCTGACACTCCTCATTCCAGATAAACTCCTTACCTTTATGTGTCAGCCACGTCATAGGCACAGCGATCCTCGAGAAGTTTTCCACGAACCTCTGATAATATTCGACAAGTCCGAGAAAACTTTTAATCTCCGTAACTGATGTAGGGGTAGGCCACGTCTCCACTGCAGCGATCATCTCAGGGTCAACTGATAGTCCATCTTCTGCGATTATGTGACCCAAGAATGAAACTTTATCCAAGCAAAACTCATATTTGCTGATCTTGGCATACAGCCTCTCATGCCTCAGCGTCTCCAATACGATCCTGAGATGCACCTCGTGCTCCTCCTGGCTCTTGGAATATACCAAGATGTCGTCAATAAATACCACCACGAACTTATCCATGCACTGGTGAAAAACCTTGTTCATCAGGATAATAAATACTGCTGGTGCGTTGGTTTAACCCAACGACATAACTAGAAACTCATAGTGCCCGTACTTCGTAAGAAATGCTATCTTCGGATTGTCCTCCTTTCTCACCTTGATCTGATGATAATCGAATCTTAGATCGATCTTCGTGAATGCACAGGCGCCACTCAGGTGATCAAATAAATCATCGATTCGCAGCAAAGGGTACTTGCTTTTTATCGTTACAGTATTTAGCGCCCTGTAATCGATACACAAATGTATCATCCCGTCCTTCTTTGGCACAAATAAGATCGGTGCTCCCCATGGAGAAAAACTAGCCTGAATGAAATCCTTATCTAAGAGATCATTTACTTGGACCTTCAACTCAACCAACTCCTTCATTGCTAGTCTGTAGATGGAGGAAGTAACTAGCTCAGCTCCGGGAGTCAACTCTATAGTGAACTCTATCTCTCTGTCAGGTGACAGGCCTGAAAGATCCTCTGGAAACACATCCTTAAACTCTGATATAATGCGGGGTATACCTGTTCACCTTCTTCCATGTGTGTCACTAAGGTAGGTTGGACACCATACTCTCAGGCTCCCCGAATAGACTCAAACTCAGAGTGATCTGGTGGTCTAAATATAATGCAACCACGTTGGCAATCTAACGTCGCGGGGTATTGGCTCAAGCAATCCATGCATAGGATAATGTCATAGTCTAGACTTAACCTCATAATAAATCCATGATGCATAATTACTCTTCCTTCAAAATTTATCCCTATAATTATATTTCTCACTTTTCTTCTTTCCGTTATTCATTACTCTGAGTCACCATAGTGTAATTATAATAATGGTATCACCCAAGAATATACTAGAATTTCTGGTATTAGATAATAATCTTCCAGGTGAGAGCCTAAAATTTTATCTTCTCCAGTTCATAATATCGTTCCTAGTATCGCCATCATGGGCTACAACTACTTTCTCGCATCTAACTATGTATTTCTATCAATCATTCTAGAGGGTTAGGATCAACAATCTCTCTAGCTTCCAGGACTCCCCAAATCACTGCTCTCTTAAGTAAGGGTAGAGTTTTATCAGTTCTAGGATCATACTAGTAGGTCTAATTTTCTTGTTAACATTCTACACTAGTTTTAGAATCTAAAAAGAACCTCTCAACCTACCCTACTAAGGGTAACAATCTTCTCTGAAAATATTACATTAATCATGGCTTCTGTCGTCTGGACTACGATCTTCTTCTGGAGGAAACCATCAAGCACAAGCATTCATCTTTCCAAAAAAAAAAAAGATGAGAAATAATGATAACGATATTGATGAAAAAATAATGAATATAATTGGGAAGTCCAAGGGCGATAATCAAATACAAGGGAGTTTTAAAAATCAATTATTGATTGAGATCCTATTCAACATAAATCCTAAATTGTAGGCTCATTCGGTACAGTAATGTAACCAAAACGATATGCTCTTAGACCTGCATGGGCCATCACAAAAACCAAGTCACACTCCAGTCCCAAAATACAAGGGACTAGGCCACGTGGCAATGGCCAGCTACGTACCAAGGGGACTCCAGTCTGACTCTAAATATGTATAAGATGTAAATGAGGGTTACTATCTAGATAACACTGTCTATATGTCTGTGTCTCAAACCACAAGGATATGTAATAAAGAAAGAACAACAAGTATCATGGTATGCACCTTACGCTACACTCGTCCGAATAGACTCGAAGGAAATAATATTAGTTTACAAATACTGTGCTATACTAGCAGAAAATAAGCAAAGATCATAATAGCTGAATAATGAAGAAGTAAATACAAATATCGAGTAACAATACCGGTATAAAACTCATGAGCAACTCTAGCCTCCCGTCAGCAATTGACCCGACAATTTGGCAGGGAACTAGGTCCTCAAATAAATGTAACAAGGTACAAAAATAATATGCTCTAGTAAAATAGAAAGGAAAAATGCACAACATCGGTGTAATCTAGCATAACCACCTAAGTGAGACAAAACTTTGAAGATAATGTTCGACGCGTGGGCTTTCTAAACATAAAATTTTAGCTCTACGGCACAGAGACACACGGGGCGTACCGTAGCTCTGAGCACAGGTTCACACGGGTGATACTAATACTCCGGATATATGATCTCTACATAAACAGGAACATACACATATATATAGTGTGTGCAAAGTAGCCTAAACGTCTAGTAACTGTCTTTCTCTCCCAATGTGGTCAATGAGTGCTCGCTGAACCTGAACCTCTATTTGCAGTCTCGTCATACTTAACTAACTATCAACAATCATGACCCTAAAGTCATTCCAGATTTTGGTCATGCTGACAGTATCAGGATACAGGAAGTCTGGTACGATAACAGTGTCTGAATGTGTCCTAGGATTCCGATATAACTACGTAGGTACATCAAGGTGTTACAAACATCTATCAATCGATAATAGACGTTACCAATGAACGTCTGCACCTGGTTATGACCCAGATGCTAAGTAACGATTCTTATCCAAAGTGCGCACAATGCATAGATAAAATAAATAGTAAATCTAGAACTGAGGTACAGGATGACAAGGTACACTTGCCTTGAAGCCAGGCAAAGATTCGAACCCAAACTCGCCAAGAAAGCCGCAGCTCAAGATGGAAACTAGAGCAGATGTCTTCGGATGCTATCACAAATTTCACCAACAGTTTTAAAATGAGTGAGATACTCATAAAAGCTTATCATACGTCCAATTTGGACACAGGGCAAAAAATGCAGTTTTTAGTCAACAAGGGGTCCATAAATGGGTCTATCTTGTACCAAAAAATATGTCAGAGACAAAGTTCTCCAAATTATTCAAACATAGTGTCTACGAGTCCAAAATGATGATACAAACCCTACGGAACATCCAAAACTAGATTTCGATGAGCCGATCATGAAATTGCCTATCATGTAGAACCGTAGGGCCCAAAAAATGATATTTTGTCAACGTTCTAAAAATTGAACCAAACTTGGGTCACTAGACCAGCGTAACGCTGCAAATCCAATGGCCTAAGTTTTATTACAAAATGATAGGGACACACGAAATTAGGACGAGTGTCAGAACATGTTGATACGGTACTTTTTGACGGATACACGTTATTTTCGGTGTGCACGTGCATCCAAATCAAGTTTCATGAAAGCCCACATGTCTATGTTGACGATACGCACCTTTCGGTCCAATCGGTACGCGACGAGGTTGCTCGGATTGATGGGACCAACTCCGTATTAGAAAGTATCATTGTTTTACAAAAGAGTTTTTCTCAAGAATTGGAACTCTAATTAATAATAATAGAATGCAAGCTAAAATATTCTAATTGAACACACTGCAACAGGGTTAATACCCGAAGAATTGGTTCAAGGATCGGTTGCACGAGAAGGAAGATATCACTTCGTGAATCGGTTAGGTTGAACTCGGGTTTCTGAACACGGGTTCGAGTAGCGGTTCCTCGTGGCCGCGGGGAGAGGCCAGGACGGCGTCGGCTTGTGGTGTAGATATTGGCCGGAAGGGTGAAAGTGGTGATCGTGGTGGTTCGTGGGGCACTCCGACGAAGGTGTAGGTGGTAGTGGTGATGCTGGCAGGTGTAGGTGAAGCCAGGGCAGTGGAGGTGGTGATGGATGCGGTGGTGAAGGTCGGGTTGCTATGAGGTGGTGGTCGTGGGCGTGGTGAAGTTGGAAGGCGGAGGCCGGGGTGTTGGAGGTGGTGGTTATGGTAGTGATGAAGCTGGGAGGCGGTGGCCAGGGTGCTGTGAGGTAGTGGTCATGTGAGTGGTGAAGTTGGGAGGCGGAGGTCAGGGTACTGTGAGGTGGTTGTCGTGGGGGTGGTAAAGCTGGGAGGCGGAGGCCGGGGAGCTGATGATGATGTACGGCGGGTGAGAAAATGTTAGTGGGTAGAGGTAGCCGGAGTTGGCCGGAGCTATGGTGAGGGAACGAAGTAAAGAAGAAGAAGAAGAAGAAGAAGAAGAAGTGAAAAAGAAAAAGAAGGAAGGAAAGAGGATTCGGCTGAAAATGAGAGGGAGGGGAGGAGAGAGAGGGTGGTAAGAAAACCTAAGTTGTCTTGGGATTAGGGCCGGCCACATTGGGATGTATGTGTATTAAAAATAGAGGGAGTGTGTGGTTGTGATGGAATGGGAATTAAATCAAGGGTCATGATTTATCAAGAGGGACTTGTACCTAGCATGGGGGAGAGTGACCAAGTATGTGAGGTTGGAGGGTTTTCTTTATTTGTTTTAACCAATAGGGTGATGACACCTAGTACCCTATTTGCTATTAAGTCCCTTATCTTTTGGGTATTTGTACATAAAGAAAAAATGGTGAGGATTAGGTATGGGAAGTGGTGTTTGTTATTTTATAGGATGAGCGGGTGTTGTGTGTTTTGCATGGGCTTCATGAAAGGGGCATTGGGTTAAATTATGATTAGGTTAGGATTAGTTTAAGTTGGTGTCCCCAATTTAATTAAAATAAAGTGTTATGTGCTCTTAAATTAAATGGGGCACATGGGGTCTCAATTATATCACCCTCATATTTTTATTCAAGGGTAGTTTGGTAATTGACATAGATAATTATAATTTTAGGATTAATTGTATTTAATATTTGTGCATCCATAATTATTTTATTATTGTATTATTATTGATTTCTAGTTATAGTTTTGTTTTAGAATTGTGTATTGGACCAAACCTATTTATTAGAATGCATGAACCCAACATTTTGGATGAGTTTAGATTGATCCCATGAATTAGGCCCATGGATTCGGAGGTTGGATTAAATAGTAAATCCATTAGACTAGAACCTTCCCTCCCTAATTAATTTATTCATGAGAGGCCCCAAGGGGTATTTGAGATATTTTATATTACTTGGAGAGGGGTTTACATGGCCGTCCACCTATAGAGGAGAGAGAGTGCTCATTTTATTTTACTTCACCAATTTCCCAATTCTTAGTTCTATAATTTTTCTCTTCCAATTCCATTCATTTCCCTCATCAATTCTTCACCAATTCTTCAATAATTACTTACCTAATTCTTTTTTGAGGCTTCTACACCAAGGATCGACAAGAAGAAAGCAAGGAGCAAGGAGAAGGAGGCCAAGATCTACAATGAGAGGGGCTACTTGGCATTTGGGAACTTTTTATTGGGAATCCATCTTCCAATAGGTACATTTCAGTTTCCTCCCTTCTAATAGACTCTAAATATAAGATTTAACCATGAGAAATCAACCCACATGCATAGGATACCCATAAAAATTAGTTTTTGGTTCATCGGAGACCTACGATGGAAGTTATGTCCAATTTGGTATCAATTTTGGGAGAATTTTGAGATTGACACATGTAGTGGTTGTCATTGGGTCTAATAGATCTAAATGACATATGATTGCTTATTTGTGACTAGTGTCATGTCCATAATTGGATACTTGTAGTTCGTATCTTGTCAATTTGATGAAACAGGTTAATATTGGGGGTTTTCTCCGACACAGGGCCTTGTGCATATCACATTATGACACGGACACGTAGATACTCTAATTACTATACGTATTATTCATAATTAGTGTATTAGACTTGTTCGTGTCCTCTGGGATGTATTTGGTTGTGTGTTGGTGCCGTATCGTAAGCGTATCATAGAAAGAGTGTGATACGGGTGCGGTGCACTCTACGTGTTGTTGTTTTGTCTTTTTTACTATACGTACATGTGTAATTATATATATAGATGATAATTAAGTGATATATATATGAATATAATAGTGAATTTGAGTTTTGGTATATATGTGTGTAAATATTAGAGTATATGTATATCTATAAGTATATATATATATTTGTATGTATATATGTGTTTATATATATATGTGAATAGGTATATATATATAGCTAGTTATATATATATATGTGTGTGTTTGTAATTGTGTATATATATATACATAGGTGTAGTGTTGTGTGTGTGTTTGTCTGAGCTATGAGTATGCACTGTGTTGTTTGTTTATGTGTGAGGAGGTGAGTTGCCACCCCCATATTTCAGATTAGGGGTATTTTCGTCTTTTCGTAATTAATGTGTAAATGAATTGTATGATAATTAATTATATTTAAATTGCTGTGATTTTATTTGATTGTTGTACTTTACCGTAGCTTCGATAATTAGAGCACTACACTAGCCATTGTCTTCCAACAGATTTCACACCCTTGTCCTAGACGTGCCAGACTGTTATTTTGATCCTTGTGTGACTCATAACCATGTCTTGTTGTGCTTTATTTTAGTCGCACAGCATGCATCTCGACCAACTATAATTAATTCTATATAAATCAAACCTTGTATCCTTGTGTGTTACAATCAAAATTATAGACACAATCTCGACCTATTTTGAGCAACCCAAATTAGGGTAATATTCTATTCTGAGTCTACTTCATTCATGACACTTGTGTCCCACTTCAATTCAGACCCTTGTACTTCTAATTAATTTTAGAACACCAATTACATCTATTTCTAAGTAGATAAACCATAAATCTCACTTCATGTAACTTCCCAACTGTTGGGCACTGTTGTGCACAAGGCATTAAGGTGTCCATCCCGTTGGACTCGATACGTAAATAAACCCAATTCTCCTACATGTGTATTTTTCATAATTTTTGGGAGTGCGTAATTTAACATCAACCTCCTTGAGCCATGGCCTCAAAACCTTGAACCAATGCATCCTAGCCTTCCATTTTAATTCCGTTTAAATCCTAGGCATTGAAATATCCATGGCAAGGCCCAATCCCAAGAGGGCTTTGACCAAGCCTATTCCTAGGTCAACCCAAACCTATTGCATATAAATACTCCTTTTCTTTATTTTTCTTTTCTTTTCCTTAAAACCTAAAACCTATATTCATTCGATTTCCTTGTTCCCATTAACCCGTCGGCCATCTCCCTGCCGACGACAACCCCGACCTTCACCTGTTGAACGCCGTCGACCATCACCCTCGACTGGAGCCGACCACCTGCAGCAGCACTCGCCATCCCCTCCTCCATACGACAACCCTACCGACTCACCGATATCCTTCGCCCAGACAACGTGCGACCCCGTCGGTCGCCACCACCATCCATCTCTACTGTTCCCATACCCGACAGACTTTATCCCCTCTATGATGCCGGAACGGCGCAACCGACAACCGCCTGCACCGCTGCTGAAGCCCGATGACTCGCTGCTCTCGACAACAACCCGACTTCGATGAACCCGGTGAACTGAAGACCGTCGGACTTCGACCCTCACCCGTCTCGTCCTTTACGGGAGCACTAAAACCAGCAACTCGACCGGCCAGAACTTGCCTGCACAACCGAGACCTTGCCATCCCGGCTGTACACGTCGCCCGGACTCGCTGCGCCGGCGACGACAGTAGAACCGGAGAAGCCCGGAGCTACTGGCCTGCTGCCAACCGACACCAGCACCCCACGACGACCTCGACGCACATGACTCGTCCCACATACCCAGGTTCGAGCCCTTCACATGCGTGTATGTGCACGCACATACGTGTATTCTTTATTGTATACATGCGTATTGTAGTTGGTATTGGTATGTGTATTTGTATATTGGTGTGTTGGTATGTACGTATCGGCATGGGTATTGGTATATGGTTAATATTAGTATTGGTATATAAGTATATATACATATATAGTATAATTCTCAATTAAGTATATATAAACCTATGTATATGTATCGTACATGGATCCCTAATATATGTTTAATATATATATATATATATACATAGTATAAATTCTATTATGTATATACATATATCTATTATAAGTGTAATTAATTAGTACGATCGTAATATGTATAATATGTATAGGTTAGTTAATAATATATATTAAATATCTATCTACTAGATGACCCGAGTGTAACCACGGATACCCCATAATTACATTGACCTGTGACCATGTAACATGTTAGCAGACTGCCACATGTACACCGACGTACTGGCAAGACTGTATCATTGACTGTCTGTTATGCACAGCAACTACAGACGTGACCCCCTAGCGTAGTCTCTGAGATTATTATGTTTGATTGTGTGTGTAGTATAATGTCTGATGCAATATTGTGTTATTTGATATGTCTATAGGACTGTTGGATCATTCAGACGATACTTTAGAACCAGGACATTGGTATTGCCAGCTAAGGACCAAAGGCGAGTACATTCTCTGACAGTTTCCATTATATTGATTATCTCTATAACTCTTGTTGTATAGCGTACATGACTCTGACACAGTTGTTTACACGAGTTGGCATCATCGAGACCAGTCATGAGGAGTCGTGATTTGGAATCCACCATGCTAGTTAGGGTAAAATGGGGAAATATTAGTAGATTATGTGATCATACCCAAACTTTACATGCATCATAGCTCACCCATACCTCACGTCGGTGCAGCTTGACTATTACATGCCTCATAGCCTGTTATGTTTGACTAGCCTGACTATTGCTTGCATTAAAGCTATCCGGATGGTTAGCCTAACTTTGCATGAATTATAGATAGTCATACATAGCAAGCCTGATCAGTCCTAAGCCAATTACATGATATGTTGATGTTTCACACACTTAGTTAGATATTCTTGACATGTATATCTAGTATATTTATATAGCATTCCTTATATTCTAGTCATGATTCTAGCATTCACATATATACCAGTTCATTGTTCTAGCATGTACTTGTATTTCTATTTCATTGCTAGATGTACATTAATGATGATATGCTCCAGTATTCTATCTATTCCATTTATTTCCAGTACTTTATTATTCTAGTATTTCTTATTGCCAGTTTTTATATCTGTCTTGTATTTCTTTACACTATGTTATAATTTTTGTCAATATATGTGGAACTACTGTTAGTGCTTGTACTTCGTTCTAATCCTGACGAAATATTTTTTCCAGAGGATCTTGAGGAGTTCTGTAACACACACTATGGACCGGGTATAGATGCAAATTACACACCAGAGATCTTAGAGGAGACTATTCCTTTAGAGGAGACATTACCAGCAGCTATCTAGATTGTATTTATCTTATGCATCTGAGACTTATTGAGGTTTATTGAGGTTTATGTTTAGACTTATGTTAAGTTTAATTTGAGACTTGTGGAGACTTATGTTGGACAGCTAGACTATGATTTATCCTTATATTGAGACATGGTGTTTAACTATGTCATTCTTCTTATCTTTTATCGTGCCTTTATACTCTTATAGATGTTGTGATTACGTTTATATTATGAGATATTGTGAGATGTTTATTGTTGGTGGTGAACAAGGAAACAACACACAGTAAAATAAAAACTTAGGTGAAGAATTATGTTGCTTTGTTTTATTAAACAGAGCCTATTTATTGGCCAAAATGATACAACAATAAGCAAAAGGAGTGGAGCAAAAAGCTTCTACAATTAATCTTATTCAAATAAACCAAGTTATGACTCATAGAATGTGGCTGAGGACTAGGGACAGGGTTAACTCCATCAAATCACCCCCTTAACCCTGTTGCATTGACTTTACCTCCATGACCCCGAGTCTACTTCTCAGCTCAATAAACTTGATGCGTCTCAGTGCCTTGGTGAGTATGTCAGCAAGCTGTCCGTCAGTGCCGATGTGATCGACATCCACTTTGCCATTTTCAATGCATTCACGAATAAAATAAAACCGAGTGTCAATATGCTTACTGCGCTCGTGATGCACTGGGTTCTTGCTCAGGGCAATAGCTGACTTGTTGTCCACCAGAAGCTTAACCTTCGATGGAGCTGTTCCCTGGACTTCACCGAGCAGCTTGCTCAGCCACACAGCTTGGCATGCCGCGGTAGACGCAGCAATGTACTCTGCCTCGCAGGACGAAAGTGCAACAATCTTTTGTTTCTGTATTGTCCAGGTAATGATACTGCTTCCTAGGAAGAAGACCATTCCGGATGTACTCTTGCGGTCATTAACATCTCCCGCAAGGTCGCTGTCACTGTAGCCGACCAGAGTAGGAGCTGCCGTATCATTCTTGTAGCTGCACCCATAACTAAGAGTGCCTCACACATAGCGAAGTATTTGCTTCACCGCAGCCCAATGCTGTGTTCCTGGATCCTCCATGAATCGGCTTGTTGTCTCCACAGCATATGCAATGTCTGGTCGTGTGTTGACCAGGTATCGCAGACTGCCGATGATGCTGCAGTATCGGGTCACGTCCACAGCCTCGCCGCCATTCTGCTTCCCGAGCTTGAGCCAGCTTTCTATCGGAGTGTGGCACGGGTTGCACGTACCCATACCAGCAACGTCAAGTATCTTTGCCGCGTAGTTAGCTTGGCAGAGCGTGATCTCACCAACGGCCTGCTTTACCTCGATCCCTAAGTAGTAGCTTAGGAGACCAAGGTCGCTCATTTGAAAGAGCTTATGCATCTGCGCTTTGAAATAATCAATGTCATCATTGCTAGTTCCGGTGATCACAAGATCGTCGACGTAGACGCCAACCAGCAAGTAAGAATCCATGCCGCCCTTTCGGTACAGTGCATGCTCCATCTGACACTTCTCAAAACCGAGCGACGTGAGCGACGCGTCCAGCTTCACATTCCAGGCGCGCGAAGCCTGTCGTTGACCGTATAAGGCCTTCCGCAGTTTGAGCACTTTGTGCCCATTGTTTGTGTCGACGAAACCTGCCGGCTGCTGCACGTACACCTCTTTCGCGAGCTACCTATTGAGGAATGTGGACTTTACGTCCATATGGTTGACAGGCCGGCCCTTGTGCGCGGCAAGAGCGAGTAACAGGCGCGTCGTGTCCATCCTAGCCACTGGTACAAATACCTCATCGAAGTCGATGCCCTGTCGCTGTGCGTAGCCCTTGGCTACCAAATGCGCCTTATGCTTAATGATGTTGCCCTTCGGGTCCTTCTTCACCTTGAAAACCCACTTGAGCCCGATGGCCCTGTGTCCAGCCGGAAGTACGGCGAGCTCCCAAGTATCGTTGTTGCGGATCGAGTTCATCTCGTCCTCCATTGCATGCCTCCAAGGTGCCTCGCTGAGTGCCTCCTCAACCGACGCGGGCTCCTCTGCTGCGAGCAGGCACAGCCTACTGTACTCGATGTCGCATGGTGGCTCCGCTTCGTAAACTTCGGCAACGGATTTTTATCGAAGCGGCACCCCCTCGGTGTCGTGCGACGCGCCCGTCAGCGGTATAACCCACCCGGAGCCTTTCGGTGAAGCTGGGGCTGGAGTGACTGGAGAGGCGGGCTCGATAATCTCTGGGTTTGTTGTGACCGGCTCTGGAGTGGCGACAGGTTCGGCGGCCGGAGTGACGATAGGTTCGGTAGTGTAAGTCACCGTGAAATCATGCTGCTCACCCCCGTCAGCTGCATTCGTCCAGTTCCAGCGCCGACCTTCCTTAAAGATGACATCTCGAGAAATATGTAACTTGCGTGTGACTGGATTGTACACACGATACGCCTTCGATCCCTCCTCGTAGCCCACA
Source organism: Iris macrosiphon (assembly GCA_036927795.1). Lineage (NCBI taxonomy): Eukaryota > Viridiplantae > Streptophyta > Magnoliopsida > Asparagales > Iridaceae > Iris > Iris macrosiphon. Next base: position 142,469 of record JAYESA010000193.1, on the reverse strand, counting down.
AACACCATTGGTGTAGCTCTGTCAGAGAGCTTAGTCACGCCAGGGCCGATGTTCTTCACGTGCGCAACACAACCGAATGTGCGCAGGTAATGCACGTTCGGCTTGCGCTTCTTCTATGCCTGGTACGAAGTCATGCCCTGAAGGCTGTGTGTTGGTGACCGGTTGAGAATGTGCACCGCTGTCTTGACAGCCTCGCCCCAGAATGCGGCCGGCACAGACATGCTTTTTAGCAGACTGCGGGCCATCTCCATAACTGTTTGGTTACGCCTCTCCACCACGCCGTTTTGTTGTGGTGAATATGGCGCGGTGGTGAAGTATTTGACGTCGTGCTTTTCGCAGAAACCGGCGAATTCAATTAAATTGAATTCACCGCCTCGATCGGTGCGGAACGCCTTAAGCTTCAGGCCGCTTGTGTTCTCAGCCAGCGCCTTGATCTTCTTGAAGAAATGGAATGCCTCGTCCTTCGATCTGATCATTTCCACCCACATATATCTACTGTAATCGTCAACAATTAGCAGAAAATATTTATTACCACCGTGAGTCGATGGAGTTATCGGGCCGCACAAGTCGCCGTGGATGAGCTCCAGCCCTTTCTCTGCGCTGTACGCCGACGCACGCGGGAATGAGGTTCTGTGTTGCTTGGCGAGCGAATAGCCCTCACAGAACTGCTCCACATGATCGATATAGGGCATGCCTTCCACCATCCCCTTCACCGTGAGATCGTGCAGAGCGCGGAAGTGCAGGTGCCCGTAGCGCCCGTGCCATCTCCACGCTGCATCGTCAGCCTTTGCAAGCAGAGACACAGGTGCAACCAAGTTCAAAGCCACGGTGTACAACCGGTTGCTCGTCCGCTGCACTCGTGCCAGGAGTGTCCGTGACCTGTCGAACAGGCACAACTCGCCTCCTTCAATGGATGTCTTACACCCTGCCTCATCAAGTTGTCCCAAGCTTACGATGTTCTGTGCCGCGCCCATGGATCTCTACAGTGGACCCATCTCCAAACTTCACCGACCCCTTCACAGTCTCGTCGATGGAGGTGAGAAGCGCCTTGGAGCCCATCATATGGTTGCTGGCCCATGTGTCGAGGTACCAGTTGTTGTCATCCGTGGCTACCGGAAACACCCGCACCTCATTTAGGAACACTCATTGCACCCCCGTGCTCGGTGCGGCGTGCACTCCGGGTGCATCGAGATCGTTGTCCGTCGCGGCTAGCAACAGTGCCGACTGCTCCTCCTCGGCTGGTACGATGTGCGCCTCCGCCACCTTCTCGCGGTCGCATTTTGCCTTGCGACATTCCTTCACCCATTGACCAGGGATGCCACAGTAATGGCATTCTCCCTTTCTTCTCACACCAGAGCCACCCCAGCCACCGCTGGACGAGGGCTTGTCCGTGTTCTTAGCCTTCGTCTTGGAGTCTCCTTTTGACTTCTTTTCACCACCCCTTGACGGTACACTGCTGCTTTCTCTTTGCTTCTGCCGTGCCATCCACTCCTATTCGGTGAGAAGCAGGCGACCACCGATAGAGCCAAAGTCTTCTAGATCGTTCCGCTCCTCCACAACGAGCAGTCGGCCGCAGAGTTCTTCGAGCGATATGGTTTTTGTGTCAACCAATGACTCGGTGGCGAGTGCCATTTGCTTGTACCGTCGAGGCACACACCTAAGAAGCTTGAGCATAGCCTTGTGCTCGGTGATCGGATCACCTAATATCTCCAGGTCGTTGACAATGGCGCCTAACCGCATGGCGAACGATTCGATCCCCTCGCCGTCTTTGAACGCCAGGTTGTCGAACTCGGTCCGGCGCATCTGTGCCTTCGCCTCCCGGACGCACTCTACAGCGATGCGCATCGTCTTGAGCGTGTCCCATGCCATCTTTGCCGTCTCCTTCACCGCCAAGGTGCGCACCAGCTCCGGCGGCACTCCGCGAAGGATTTCCCCGAGTGCGCGCCGATCGTCGCGAGGCTCGCCGACGACAGTGTTCACCACATCCCACAGGCCTTGCGCCTGCAGCTGCACTTTCACGACCAGCGCCCAGTCCGAGTAGTTTGTCCGTATGAGCAGTGGAGGATGCATCCAACTGTCATTTTTACGGACAACCCTCTCTACCACATGCATGTCTGTCTCATCGCCTGTGTGCCTTGCCATGGGCAGCGATGTGGAAGACGATGTGCTGGTGTCACTACCTCCAGGAGAGCGCGGCATGTACTTGGGCATGAACAGATCAAAAGCTCGACCAACTCTGGCTTTGATACCAACTGTTGGTGGTGAATAAGGAAACAACACACAGTGAAATGAAAACTTAGGTGAAGAATTATGTTGCTTTGTTTTATTAAACAGAGCCTATTTCTAGGCCAAAATGACACAACAATAAGCAAAAGGAGTGGAGAAAAAAGCTCCTACAATCAATCTTATTCACATAAACCAAGTCATGACTCATAGAATGTGGCTGAGGACTAGGGACAGGGTTAACTCTATCATATATTATCCTCCTTATGGAAATTGATATCATTGACAGGTATTTAGCAATGTTAGTATTTATTGTGACCTAGAAAGCGTTCTACCGCCGACGTTGCAGCGTAGGGTGGACGTACCCGCACAGTCGTGCCCCTATTCCGGATGTGGGTCATGACACGTTTTTAGTGGTGGCCTATACCGGTCCAGTTTCGCAAATTTGTACGATATTGTAGTAGTGCGACAACTTAGTTGTACTGCAACGAGCCTGCAATAGGATATAGGAAATAGGATTTTAGATGAGAGTATGCTCAATCACACTAGAAAATTCTGATATTTATAATACTATTCTAATTGATTGCTTCCTTTAGCATTTTACTGTCCTTCCTTGATAATATCGTATCTATCACATTAATTGATCCTTTTGATCTGTATTCTGGATGCCGCCGAATACTAGATCTATGAGAGTGGGTGCATCAACTTCAGAGAGGTCTGCCACCTCTCAACCTGACGAACAAACACCTGGAGTTCCTCCTATATCTCCTATTCATGTGGGAGTATCTGCAACTAACGGGATTCCTTCTCCACCTATTCAGAGGATTGCACCACCTATGACGGACAACCTTCCACCACCACCGACACCGATTTCCGGAGGAGTGCCCACTGACGGGGCACAGATGTTCGCACTGATGCAGGGCATGCCTGAGGCCTAGAGAGTAACAGTAGAAGCTCAGTGTATTCAAGCTGAGGCTCAGAGAGTGCAAGCAGAAGCACACCAGGCACAAACAGAGCTAATGAGAGAGAGCATGAAGAATGCTCAACAAGTGGCTCTCTAGGCTGTGGAGAGAGTAGCACGGCAACCGCAACATCATGGCCAACAACAACAGAGGCAAGGTACTATAGTAGACTTTAAGAGGATGATGCCTCGAGAGTTCAAAGGCACAGAAGGAATACTCTATGCTGACGATTGGTTAGAGGACATAGAGAGGAACTTGTATTTAGCACAGATTTTGGGGATTCTTCAGATAGAGGTCGCTGGCAGTCAGATGTTTGATATTGCGCTGACGTGGTATCGTACAGAGCCGAAGCTCGCTTATGAAGGACTTACTTGGGAGGCCTTCAAAGAGCTCTTCGAAGGGAAATTCTTTCCTGACGTAGTCTTGGGAGCATTAGAAAGTCAGTTCCATGACTTAATCCAAGGAAGCATGTCAGTCGATAAATACGCCACAGAGTTTTGTCGATTGAGTCGATTCGCGCCATTGATGATTCGAGACCCAGGAGACAGAGTACGAAAATTCAGGAAGGGATTGAATAGAGAGAACAAGTCTCGTACTTCAGGATGACGTACTGCTACATTTGAGAGTATTCTGATGGATGCCCAGATTGCTGAAGATGACTTAGACCTCAGGCCCAAGAGAGGAAATGATACTTCTAGAGGACAGGTTGTCATGCCCCGATTCCGTGGAATCGATAGTCGTCCCCCGGGCGTGACCACCATGCGGGCCTAGGTTGCGCACCGCACAAGGCTAAGTATTTTATTTTGCATAGCGAGCACATATTCAGAGTACGCAGATCATTGAAACACATATTGAAACATGGAAAAGTTCTTTTTTATTGACAATATGAACATCTATTACAAACTCCTTGAACTGAGTCATAAGGATTGCCTCCATGGGCTTACAAAAGTGTTCACACAAAATGAGATAGCAGTCATGTACATTACATCCTTACTAAACTCAAAATATAAGCCCTTGTGTCGGAACGACTACTTTGCCATGAAGTTGCATGGTTGCTTGGTGGCTAGCTTCTTCTTCAAAATGCTTCTTCTTCAAATGCTTCAAAAGGTGGCACGGTCGAGGCGTGCCTACAGCTGGACTGGATTGGGGGTTTGTCTCCTGCTCCTCGCTTGGTTCTCCTTGCGCGGTAAACCTATTTCAACGAGGGTCACTACATCGAAACGTACTGGTGAAGGCAAGCTAACCCAACTATCCCAATCAACACGTTGTTTTAATGAAGCATGCATATTTATTGTGGGTTTCTATCTTGCCTTAGTTTATTTTACAACAAGACATAGATATAGAATCATTGAAATAACCCTCCACCGTTCGGTGACATTTACCTGCCCGTCTAAACCACCTGCATAATACTTACCTTGCCTTCCCTGCCAAGAAGACACAAGTTAGTAGCAACAGGTTTAAATATACGAGGGGATCACTGGCACGTTGCCATAATGGACGGGCTAGTCTCGGGACGGAATGACGTGCGACGCAGAGGACAGGAGGCGCCACAAGCCACTCGATCCGAAGCACACGACTATCGTGAGTTCCGTCCGGATCGGATCGCTGCCAGTGCCCCAGCGACCGTTCGCAGGAACTAAGACCTTGTGCACAAGTTGTCCGTGATCAACACAGTTTACTAAGTTAGCATTTAAGGAAATACAGGCAATATCAGGTACAGGGTAATAACAGGGCAAGATATACTTTTGCATAGTCTTCTTGTTGAGTTATTGTATTGAAGATGAGTTCTATACATAGCACAGTTTTAGGAAGAAATATACTTTCTAACTTATATTTATGCATAGGATGAACATTCCAAACGAGCAAGCATGTAAGTAAGTAACCATTCATAAGTTTTATTTGACAAGCATAACTTTACCCAAGTCTATTCCCTTATTATCTTGAAGTCTTTTACTTATTCCTTGGTATTGTTTGATCGAGGCAAGCACGAATACAAGATTTAGATGTGAAGACTAGCAAGAAGGGCTAGCTAATCGGGTTGGTAGCCACTCACTTTAGTAGTTGGAAGGAAGAAGAAAAGAAGTGCTTTAGGAGTCCGCTCGAGCGACGCCTACTGCTGGATCACCTGTATTGCCACGAACAGCTGATCAGTACTTCTTCCTCTCTTTCTGTTATCGAAATTAAAGTACAGTCCTACGAACGAAAGCAATGAAATCCATCAAAACCGTTCAAGAAAACCCAAGCAAATTCTAAAACCAACTCAAGGCACGAAAGCAACAAGCGACAGGGAAAACTAGGCAACAAAAGAATGCAACGGAGAGGTCCCTCCTGACTCTGCCGCTAAGTCGATCCCGGGGGCGCGGTCCACTGAATATGGGAATCGATTCCGAAGAGACAAATCCATAACGAGGATGAGTTCTTTTTTTAATCTATCCCGATCGAACGATACCGTCTTATATTTCTAAGCCGCGCTCCCCGAATAGGGGAAACGGGGCACCACATCCTTCCCAACTAATTGGAAGTTTCATCCAAAAACTTAAGGAATAGAACCTACCACTAGGAAATAATGAGGGGAACCTTTCCCTCATCTCTGATTCAAGCTCCCAAGTAGATTCTTCGACAGAGTGATTCCACCAAAGCACGCGCACTAGAGGAACCGAACGGGTCCGAAGCAGCTTTTCTTTTCTATCCAAGATTTGTACTGGTTGTTCTACATACGTCAAGTCAGCCTGGAGACTCAGTTGTTCGAGGTCTACCACGTGGCTTGGATCGTACACATATTTCCTGAGTTAAGAAACGTAGAATATATCATGTACGCCGGATAGGGATGGTGGTAGAGCAATCTGATACGCAACTGAGGCAACCCGCTTTAGTATTTCGAACGGGCCGACAAATCTCGGACTTAGCTTTCCTCTTGCCCCAAACCTGCTGACTCCTTGCATAGGCGAGACCTTGAGGAATATCCGGTCGCCTACTTGGAACGCTAGCGGTCTCCGATGTATGTCAGCATAGCTCTTTTGACGGCTTTGAGCTACCTTTAATCTTTCCCGAATCAGCCAGACTTTCTGGACGGTCTGCTCCACGAGCTCGGGGCCAAGTATCTGCCGTTCACCAACTTTGTCCCAGCAGATCGAAGATCGACACTTTTGCCCGTATAATGCCTCATACGGCGCCATTTGAATGCTTGATTGATAACTATTGCTGTAAGCAAATTCGGCTAAAGGTAGATGAAGGTCCCAACTAGTCTTTAAATCTAAGGCGCAGAGTCGCAATATGTCTTCGAGGATCTGGTTGACACGTTCGGTTTGGCCGTCGGTCTGTGGATGGTAGGCGGAGCTGAACTTCAACTTTGTCTCCATTGCTGATTGCAAGCTTCCCCAAAAACATGATATGAATCGACCATCTCGATCGGAGACTATAGTTACGGGCACGCCATGGAGTCGAACGATTTTGTTGAGATATATCTGAGCCAGGCGGTCGGCACTCCAAGTAGACTTGATAGGCAGGAAGTGAGCTGACTTGGTGAGTCGATCGACGATAACCCAGATTACATCATGTCCCCGTTGCGTCCTCGGCAGGCCAACAATAAAATCCATCGTTATATCATCCCATTTCTACTCCGGAATAGCAAGGCTCTGTAGCTCTCCGCCTGGTTTCTGGTGTTCGGCCTTTACTCGTTAACAAGCCATACAATGCGACACAAACTGTGCCATATCCCGTTTTAAGCCGTGCCACCAAAACGTCGTGCGAAGATCTTGATACATCTTTGTGCTACCCGGATGGGAAGTATAACTAGCATAATGGGCCTCAGTGAGTATCTCTTTTCTGAGGGTCGCGTCGTTCAGAACGCACAGTCTTCCCTTCACAAGAAACGTCCCGTCCGAGCCTACCGCAAAGTCGGACGCCTTTCCTGCTGAGATAAGGGCATGAATCTTTTGCAGGAACGGGTCATCCTTCTGAGCGGCCTTCACTTTATGTAACAAGTCTGGTTCGAGGCGTAGCTGTGCTACTTGCGCCCACTTCTTATATCTTATTTTTAGTGTAATGCCCAGTGATTCAAGATCTCGGCGCAGCCTATCATCAATAGCCAAACTCTCTACAAACACTCGACTCAATGCATCAGCTACTACGTTTCCCTTTCCAGGCGTGTATCTGATCGTGAGATCGAAGTCGCTTAGGAGTTCAAGCCATCGCCGCTGCCGAAGATTCAAATCCTTTTGAGTGTACAAATATTTCAAGCTCTTATGGTCCGTATATATTTCACACGGCACGCCACAGAGGTAGTGGCGCCATAGCTTCAGCGCAAACACTACTGCAGCTAATTCTAAGTCATACGTCGGATAGTTCTTCTTATGAGGCTTTAACTGTCTCAATGCATAGGCTATGACTTTATCGCGCTGCATCAGGACAAATCCTAGTCCTTTACCCGATGCATAACTAAAAATTTTGAAATCATCTAGTCCGTTCGGCAGAGTGAGAATTGGGGCAGAGATGAGGCGCTGCTTTAACTCCGTAAACGAAGCTTCACAGTCGTCCGTCCAAGAAAACTTTGCACCCTTCCATGTGAGTTGAGTCAAGGGCGAAGCAATTCTAGCAAAATTCTGTATGAACCTACGGTAGTACCCTGCCAGTCCAAGAAAACTTCGAATATCGCTAGCTGACTCCAGACGTTTCCACTGCGTAATGGCTTCCACCTTCTTCGGATCAACTGAGATGCCTTCCGAGGAGATGATATACCCTAAAAATGAGATACTGTCCAACCAGAATTCACATTTACTCAGTTTGGCATACAACTTGTTGTCTCGAAGGGTCTGCAGCACCATCCGCAGGTGTCCTGTGTGCTCATCCCTAGTCTTCGAGTACACCAAGATGTCATCGATAAAAACTATCACAAATTTATTGATGAAAGGCATAAATACACGATTCATAACATCCATGAATGCAGCAGGTGCATTCATCAGTCCAAACGGCATCACTGAGAACTCGTAATGGCCGTAACGGGTTCAAAAAGCAGTCTTTGGCACGTCTTCGGGCTTAATCTTCAGCTGGTGGTAACCCGAGCGAAGATCGATCTTAGAGAACACCGTTGCCCCTTGTAGCTGATCAAACAAGTTATCAATCCGTGGCAAAGGATATTTATTTCTGATTGTGACTTTGTTTAATTCTCTGTAGTCTATGCAGAGGCGTAGAGTTCCGTCCTTCTTCTTCACGAAGAGCACGGGCGCACCCCAAGGAGACACGCTCGGACGGATGAACCCGCTATCAAGTAATTCTTGAAGTTGGCATTTCAATTCATTCAACTCTGTTGGAGCCATTCTGTACGGAGGCTTGGAAATAGGCTGTGTATTTGGAAATGTGTCAATAGTGAATTCAATCTCTCGGTCTGGCGGCATGCCGGGTAGTTCGCTCGGAAATACATCGGGGAACTCCGCCTCAACGAAAGTAGACTCGACGTTTGCATAGTCCTGCCTTATGTCCCAAACCGATGCTAGAAATCCCTCGCAGCCTGTGTAGAGCATTCGCCGAGCAGATTTTGTCGAAATCACCATGCAGGACCCAGTCAGATCAGTTGTCGAACTACTTGTGTAACAGAACTCGGCTTCTCCAGGCAGGTGGAAGATGACTCATTTCTGTGCACACTCTATAGTTGTCGAGCACGCGCTGAGCCAATCCATTCCCAAGATGATATCGTAGTCCCGAACGTCTAGGACTAAAATATCAAGTGACAGCTTTCTCTTCCCAATACAGATATAACCGCCTAGGCATGCTGAACAGACAGGTATTTTCGTACCAGATGGGGTGCTAACACTTAGATTTAAATGCAACGGAGTTATTTTTACATTGTTCTCCATGATAAAATTTGTGGAAATAAAACTATGCATTGCACCTGAATCAAATAGAACACGAGCAGGTATATTATTGAAAAGCAAAGTACCTGACACGACGGTATCCGAAGCTAGAGCTTCTTCCCGTGTCATGGTATAGACCCGGCCTTGAGCCTGATTATGCCCTTGCTGAGGCGCAGCTCGGTTGGCTTGGTTTGCCGCAGTCTGATTTGGTTGTTGCGGTGGAAGGAGCGGACAACTGCTAATCTGGTGGCTAGGATCGCCGCATCTGAGGCAGGTGCCGAGCCGTTTACGACAGACATTCTCGGTGTGCCCTCTTCTGTTGCAGTAGGTGCAACGCTGCCCCTGATTTTCTCGTTGTCGACCGCCGTTATTTTGACGCTTTACAGCATTGTTTTCTCTATCGTTGCCTTGGCGTTTGTGATTGGGGGTTTGCACAGCGCCGGCGGCAACGTGAGGATACTGCAGTTCGAAAGAAAGGGCATGGTTTAAGACTTCCCTCATCGTCTGATACTGCGGAACGACTACGTGCCCGTGGATGCCAGGACGTAGCCCTCCTTCGAATCGTCTGGCACGACTCGCTGCATCCGGTAGATAAGCGGTAGTAAATTTGGCCAGTTTGTTGAATTTTGCCGAGTATTGCTTTACCGTCATGCTGCCCTGCCGGAGTTGAACAAACTCGTTTTCCCGTTGACGGCGTACAGGTGGGGGTAAAAACTCCTCCTCAAACGCGGCACGAAAAGTCGTCCACGCGATCGCCTCCTCTCCATGGCCAAGTTGAAGAGATCGTTGATGCACGTCCCACCAGTCGTGCACATTGAGGCAAAGCAGTAGTTGGGCACAGGTGACGCGCTTGTCTTCCGACACTTCTAGGAGAGAAAAATGATCTTCAAGCTCGGCGAGCCAATCTAGGGCCACGATCGGGTCCTCAGTCCCATTAAATGGCGTGTTGCAGATCTTCTTGAAGTTGCCAAAGGTGAAGGCAGTCACTTCCCTCGTCCTTGGCGCTAGCGGTGTCTCAACTTCAAGCGCTGGCTGCTCTACTGGCGTAGCTATTGTCGCGACAGAATGGTTGGAGGCCAGGGTCTGAAAAAGCTTCTGCAGGGTATCTACCTGCTTTTGTTGGACTGAGAGTCGAGCCTCTAGATTGCTCTCGAACTTGGCTTGGCGGGCATCATCTCTCTGTCGTTGCGCTTCTAACATTTGTATCACCTGCTGAAGTGGATCTGTTCGAGACATGCCCCGTTGGCTCCGAGAGCTTCCTGAAGTTCCGGAACTGCTCTCCTGGGCCTGCGTCTCCTTGGTGCTAGCGCTGACGGTTGCGCTTGCGTCATTCCTTGGAAAGAAGGTAAATTATATCAGGATCATAATGTATTATGGACTTATTGCATGAACGTATCTTATTTTGGCCTTAACGAGTTCAGGAGTTCGCACAGGAATTTTTCGTTAAAGGAACTTTTCCAGTTCAAGAGTCAAAGGAACTTTGAAGCCGTGCTCTGATACCAACATGTCACGCCCTGATTCTATGGAATCGATAGTCGTCTCCCGGGCGTGACCGTCATGTAGGCCTAGGTTGCGCACCGCACAAGGCTAAGTATTTTGTTTTGCATAGCGAGCACATATTCAGAGTACGCAGATCATTAAAACACATATTGAAACATGGAAAAGTTCTCTTTTATTGATAATATGAACATCTATTACAAACTCCTTGAACTGAGTCATAAGGATTGCCTCCATGGGCTTACAAAAGTGTTGACACAAAATAAGATAGCAGTCCTGTACATTACATCCTTACTAAACTCAAAATATAAGACCTTGTGTCGGAATGACTGCTTTTCCACGAAGCTACATGGTTGCTTGGTGGCTAGCTTCTTCTTCAAAATGCTTCTTCTTGAAATGCTTCAAAAGGTGGCACGGTCGAGGCATGCCTACAATGGACTGGATTGGGGGTTTATCTCCTGCTCCTCGCTTGGTTCTCCTAGCACGGGAAACCTGTTTCAACGAGGGTCAGTACATCAAAACGTACTGGTGAAGGCAAGCTAACCCAACTATACCAATTATTACGTTGTTTTAATGAAGCATGCATATTTATTGTGGGTTTCTATCTTGCCTTAGTTTATTTTACAACAAGACATAGATATAGAATCATTGAAATAACCCACCACCGTTCGATGACATTTACCTGCCCGTCTGAACCACCTGCATAATACTTACCTTGCCTTCCTTGCCAAGAAGACACAAGTTAGTAGCAACAGGTTTAAATATACGAGGGGATCACTGGCACGTTGCCATAATGGACGGGCTAGTCTCGGGACAGAATGACGTACGGCGCAGAGGACAGGAGGCACCACAATCCAGTCGATCCAAAGCAGGCGACTATCGTGAGTTCCGTCCGGATCGGATCGGTGCCAGTGCCCCAGCGACCGTCCGCAGGAACTTAGACCTTGTGCACAAGTTGTCCGTGATCAACGCAGTACACTAAGTTAGCATTTGAGGCAATACAGGCAATATCAGGTACAGGGCAATAACAGGGCAAGATATACTTTTGCATAGTCTTCTTGTTGAGTTATTGCATTGAAGATGAGTTCTATACATAGCACAGTTTTAAGAAGAAATATATATTCTAATTTATATTTATGCATATGATGAACATTCCAAACTAGCAAGCATGTAAGTAAGTAACCGTTCACAAGTTTCATATGACAAGCATAACTTTACCCAAGTCTATTCCCTTATTATCTTGAAGTCTTTTAGTTATTACTTGCTATCGTTTGATCGGGGAAAGCACAAATACAAGATTTAGATGTGAAGACTAGCAAGAAGGGCTAGCTAATCGGGTTGGTAGCCACTCACTTTAGTAGTTGGAAGGAAGAAGGAAAGAAGTGCTTTAGGAGTCCGCTCGAGCGACGCCTACTGCTGGATCACCTGTATTGCCACGAATAGCTGATCAGTACTTCTTTCTCTCTTTCCGTTATCGGAATTAAAGTGCAGTCCTACGAACAAAAGCAATGAAATCCATCGAAACCGTTCAAGAAAACCCATGCAAATCCGAAAACCAACTCAAGGCACGAAAGTAACGAGCGACAGCGAAAACTAGGCAACAAAAGAATACAGCGGAGAGGTCCCTCCTAACTCTGCCGCTAAGTCGATCCCGGGGGCGCGGTCCACTGAATATGGGAATCGATTCCGAAGAGACAAATCCATAACGAGGATGAGTTCTTGATTCAATCTATCCCGATCGAACGATACCGTCTTGTATTTCTTAGCCACGCTCCCCGAATAGTGGGAACGGGGCACCACACAGGTGGTAACACAGGATAGGACAAGTGCCCACACTTTCAATAACAACAACAAAAATAGAGGTCGTACCAGCAGCAATACCAGCAACAGGCACCAGTTCAAGGACATATCCAGCAGCAACAACCACAGAGACAAAATCAGCCCGTTGTCTAGTATGCGTATTGCAAAAAGATAGGACATACCAGAGACATTTGTAGGAAGAGACTGGGTACATGCTTGTCATATGGATCATCAGCACATCACCTGGGGGACTGCCCAGCTGTTCAGACTCGCCAGGGAGGAGCAGCAGCTCAGAGAGGACCAGCCAGAGCACCTACTTTACCAGGAGGCTAGTAGAGAGGACCTCCACATCCGCCACAGCATCAAAGGTTTGCTCAGTACTAGCAGCAGCAGAGAGGAGCACCACAGGGACGAGCTTACGCCATGACTACTGATGAGGCCGAGCCAGTTGGAGACGTGATTTCATGTTCAGTTTCACTCAATTCTATTTTAGTACTTGTATTATTTGATTCTGGTGCTTCCCATAGTTTCGTATCTGTATCTTATGCCCTTAAACATCGTTTAGAAATGGAACCATTAGATAGGACTTACAAGATTATGACAGGAGGAGGCATTATCCTAGTCCGTAATTATTACAAGAATCGGAGAGTGTCATTGGAAGGCCGAGAGTTGAGCATGAGTTTACTCGTTATGCCACTTCCGGGATACGATATTGTACTCGAATGGACTAGCTGAGTAAACACCATGCTTCTATATATTGTCACGGAGGTAGAGTAGTATTTTGACCACCAGGAGAGCCAGAGTTTGAGATCGCCATAGGAGCAGAAACACTTTTTGCGGAGCCAGGATGGAAGAAGAGGAGTTACCACATCCACTGATAGCGGAGTTCCTGGATGTATTTCCAGAGGAGTTGCCAGGTTTGCCCCGAGGCAGAGATGTTGAATTCTCTATAGACTTGATACTAGGAGCGGAGCCTGTTTCACAACATGTCTATAGAGTCAACAATAATGAGTTGGTAGAACTGAAGAAGCAAGTTGAGGAGCTGCAAGACAAAGATTTTATTAGATCCAGTTTATCGCCATGGGGAGCACCAATATTATTCGTACCAAAGAAGGACGACAGAATACGCATGTGTATCGAATATAGAGCTCTGAATAACCTCAATATCAAGAACAAATATCTGCTGACGAGGATAGATAATCTTTTTGATCAATTGAGCGGGGCAAAGGTGATTTCAATAATAGACTTGAGGTCAGGCTATCACCCGGTGAAGGTGAAGAAAGAAGACATACCGAAGATAGCCTTTCAGACCAGATATGGCCAGTTTGAATTCACGGTAATGCCGTTTGGTTTAACCAATGCACCAACAATATTTATGAACTTGATGAACAAGGTAATCCACCAGTACCTTGACAAGTTCATAGTGGTGTTTATTAACGACATTCTAATATATTCGAAGACCCCAGAAGAGCATGAAGAGCACCTGAGGATGGTCTTAGAGACTCTCAGGAGAAAGAAGTTATACGGGAAGCTTTTGAAGTGTGAGTTATTCCTTGACAAGATTGAATTTCTTGGACACATGGTGACGGGTAACGAAATTTCAGTTAACCCAAAGAAGATCGAACCAGTGGAGTCATGGGCTACCCCCAGATCGGTAGGCGAGATCAGGAGCTTTCTCGGACTAGCAAGATACTACAGAAGATTTGTACAAGACTTCTCCAAGATTGCAGAACCAATGACTAGGCTGACCAAGAAAGATGTGGATTTTGTCTGGACAGAAGAATGTCAAGCCATATTTTATGAGTTGAAGAAGAGATTGACTACAGCACCAGTTTTAACATTGCCATTAGGGACAGGTGGATTCACTATCTACAGTGATACTTTAGGAAAAGGTTTGGGATGCGTTCTTCAACAACACGGGAAAGTAATTGCCTATACTTTAAGACAATTACGCCCTCATGAAAAGAACTACCCCACTCACGATTTGGACTTAGCAGTAGTTATTTTCGCCATAAAGCTGTAGAAACACTATCTGTACGGAGAGCGTGTGGAGATCTTCACAGACCACAAGAGCTTGAAGTACGTGTTTACACAGAAGGAGCTGAACATGAGGCAGAGAATGTGGTTAGAGTTGTTGAAAGACTTTGATATCTTATTACAGTACCATCCAGGAAAGGCTAACGTAGTCGCCGATACCTTGAGCAGGTATCCGATAGCTATGTGCTTGACTTCAGATAGGCATTTATTAGCTGATCTTGAGAGCATAGGAATTAAAGTACTAGTTCCAGGAGTTGAGATTCAGATGTGGTGATTGCAGATACAATCGAAGATGATGGACATAATTAGAGCTGTTCAGTATGATAATGAGACTCTAAGGAATATTAGAGCACAAGTTCGGACATGATTGACAGACGACTTCATTATTGCGGATGATGGATCTTTACGGCATGGCACGAGAATGTGTGTGCCATATGGAGAGCTGTGCGAAGAAGTTTTACAATAGGCACATCACTCTCAGTACTCGATGCATCCCGGAGCCAAAAAGATGTATCGAGATTTGAGGGAACATGTATGGTGGTATGGTATGAAGCGCGAGGTAGCACTTTTTGTATCCCGATGTTTAGTGTGTCAGCAGGTAAAAGCAGATCGACAGAGGCCAGGAGGATTGCTTCAACCTTTACCCATTCCAGAATGGAAGTGGGAGCATGTGACTATGAATTTCATTTCAGGACTTCCACGTTCTCCAGGAGGAAAGGACGCGATTTGGTTCATCGTCTATAGGTTGACCAAATCAGCCCACTTCCTACCATTCAAAGTGGGTACATCGACAGAGAAGCTCGTAGAGATGTATGTACAGCAGATTGTTAGATCACATGGAGTTTCAGTGAGTATTATCTCAGATCAGGATAGTCATTTCACTTTCCATTTTTGGAGGAGTCTGTAGGCTAGCTTGGGCAATCAACTCAAGTTCAGTACCGCGTATCACCCCCAGACAGACAGGCAGTCTGAAAGGACTATTCAGACTCTTAAAGACATGCTACGCACTTGTATTTTGAATCTCGAAGGTTCTTGGAAGGATCATCTACACCTAGTAGAGTTTGCTTACAATAACAGCTACCAGGCCAGCATTGAGATATCACCATTCGAGACTTTATATGGACGAAGGTGTCGTACATCGTTATCTTGGGATGATGTTGGAGAGAGAGCTTTGTTAGGACCAAAAATGGTCGTAGAAGCAGTAGAGAAGGTGAAACTTATCAGAGACAGATTGCGAGTGGCGCAGGACAGACAGCGGCATTGGGCCGATAGCCACCGTAGACCCCTAGAGTTCCAGGTATTGGATTTGTTTATTTGGTTTATGATTATTTTGTTTTAGATTGCATGTTAAGATTTTTTGTTCTAGGTTGGCGATTTGGTGTTCCTATGGATTTCTCCGACACGGGGCACGATTCATTTTGGTAGGGGCGGAAAGCTTAGTCCACGATACATAGGACCTTTCGGTATTCTTGCAAGGGTCGGTGTAGTGGCCTATAGACTTGACTTGCCGTCTACTCTAGATGGAGTGCATGACATATTCCACGTATCGCAGCTGAGAAGGTACGTGGCCGATCCTAGTCACGTACTAGATCACTCGGAGATCAAAGTTGGATCGACACTCAGCTATCCTGAATAACCCGTTGAGATCTTGGATCATAGAGAGAAGGCATTGCGGAACTAGTCTATTATTTTGGTTCGTGTTGCATGGAGACATCATACTCCAGGAGAGTCAACCTGGGAGAGAGAGGACGAAATGCGCGAGCAGTATCCTTATATCTTCGAGACTTGAGGTATATTTATTGTTTGATTGTTTGCTCTTATGCTAGTTTATTTTAATTTCAAGGACAAAATTCTTTTAAGGAGGGTAGACTTGTCACCCCCATATTTCAGATTAGGGGTATTTTCATCTTTTCGTAACTAATGTGTAAATGAATTGCATGATAATGAATTATATTTAAATTGCTATGATTTTATTTTATTGTTGCACTTTACCGTAGCTTCGATAATTAGAGCACTACACTAGCCATTGTCTTACATCAGATTTTACACCCTTGTCCTAGACGTGCCAGACTGTTATTTTGAACCTTGTGTGACTCATAACCATGTCTTGTTGTGCTTTATTTTAGTCGCACAACAAGCATCTCGACCGACTACAATTAATTCTATATAAATTAAACCTTGAATCCTTGTGTGTTCCAATTAAAATTAGAGACACAATCTCGACCTATTTTGAGTAACCCAAATTAGGGTAATATTCTATTCTGAGTCTACTTCATTCATGACAGTTGTGTCCCACTTAAGTTCAGACCCTTATACTTCTAATTAATTTTAGAACACCAATTATATCTATTTTTAAGTAGATAAACCATAAATCTCACTTCTTGTAACTTTCCAACTGTTAGGCACTGTTGTGCATAAGGCATTAAGGTGTCCATCCTGTTGGACTCGAAACGTAAATAAACCCAATTCTCCATCATGTGTATTTTTCATAATTTTTGGGAGTGTATAATTTAACATCAACCTCCTTGAGCCATGGCCTCAAAACCTTGAACCAATGCATCCTAGCCTTCCGTTTTAATTCTATTTAAATCCTAGCCATTGAAATATCCATGGCAAGGCCCAATCCCAAGAGGGCTTTGACCAAGCCCATCCGGCCATCTCCCTGCTGACGACAACCCCGACCTACACCCGCTGAATACCGTCGACCAACCCCCTCGACCAGAGCCGACCGCCTGAAGCAGCACTCGCCATCCCCTCCTCCACACGACAACCCTACCGACTCACCGATCTCCTCCGCCAAGACAACATGCAACCCCGCTGGTCGCCACCACCATCCATCTCGACTGTTCCCATCCCCGACAGACTTTATCCCCCCCACGATGCCGGAATGGTGCAACCGACAACCGCCTGCTCCGCTGTTGAAGCCCGACGACCCGCTGCTCTCGATAGCAACCCGACTTCGACGAACCCGCTGAACTCAAGCCGCCGGACTTCGACCCTCACCCGTCTCGTCTTTCGTCGGAGCACTGAAACCAGCAACTCGACAGGCCAGAACTCGCCTCCATAGCCCGGACCTCGCCATACCCGTTGTACACATTGCCCGGACTCGCTGCACCGGCGACGACCGCTGAACCGGGGAAGCCCGGAGCCACTGACCTGCTGCCAACCGACATCAGCACCCTACGACGACCTCGACGCACATGACTCGTCCCATGTACCCAGGTTCGAGCCCCTTCACATGCATTTACGCGTACGCACATACGCGTATTCTTTATTGTATACATGTGTATTATAGTTGGTATTGGTATGTGTATTGATATATTGTTGTGTTGGTATGTACGTTTCGGCATGCGTATTGGTATATGGTTAATATTAGTATTGGTATATAAGTATATATACATATATAGTATAATTCTCAATTAAGTATATATATACCTACGTATATGTACCGTACATGGATCCCTAATATATGTTTAATATATATATACATAGTATAAATTCTATTATGTATATACATATATCTATTATAAGTGTAATTAATTAGTACGATTGTAATATGTATAATATGTATAGGTTAGTTAATAATATGTATTAAATATCTACGTACTAGATGACCAGAGTGTAATAACGTATACACCATAATTACATTAACCTGTGACCATGTAACATGTTAGCAGACTGTCGTACTGGCAAGACCGTATCATTGACTGTCTGTTATGCACAGCAACTACAGACGTGACCCCCTAGCATAATCTCTGAGATCATTGTGTTTGATTGTGTGTGTAGTGTAATGTCTGATGCAATATTGTGTTATATGATATGTCTATAGGACTGTTGGATCATTCAGACGATACTTTAGAACCAGGACATTGGTATTGCCAACTAAGGACCACAGGCGAGTACATTCTCTGACAGTGTTTATTATGTTGATTATCTCTATAACTCTTGTTGTATAGCGTACATGACACTGACACTGTTGTTTACACGAGTTGGCATCATCGAGACCAGTCACGAGGAGTCATGATTTGGAATCCATCATGCTAGCTGGGGTAAAACGGGGAAATATTAGTAGCTTATGTGATCATACCCAAACTATACATGCATCATAGCTTACCCATACCTCACATCGGTGCAGCAAAACTATTACATGCCTCATAGCCTGTTTTGTGTGACTAGTGTAAACCCCCTCAACCAACTTAGGGTTTAAATTTAATTTAATCCGGAGACTAGGAATTATTTAAATTTAATTAGAATTAATGTGAGACAATTATATGTACCCCTCTGACCATTGTGTAACCTTAGCTACGCAATGTTCATAAAATTTTGCCTTGCGCACTAATTATTAATCTAACTAATTTTTGGAGGCAAATTTTACCCTAAATAGAACTTAACCAAGCCCACATGCACTCTTTCACAAGGACCAGCCCCACCCCAACAAGGTCCAGACAGGCCCAAGTCCCGAGGCCAGCCCATCAAATCTCCCTTATAAATACACATACTCTCTATCATTAAAAACCCTAAAATTTACTATTCATCATCCACCCCCAAACCCTAGACGACCCCTCTTTCACCCGAGCTACCCATCCCTATACTTCCGACCAGCCACCTCGCCACCGGCACTGCCCTTCATGCCGGACCGCCTGCCCACCGCCAACCGCCACTGTCAGCCGACAACACCACCACCTTCACCACCCCTTCCACCATTAACCAAAACTCCATCACCCCGACACCTTAGCCACTACCCCGAGCGCCCCCACCACCGCAATTACCGCCCACCACCACTTCCAGGCTAACCCCGACCTTCCTTCGCGACCTGACAGCCACCCCCGTACCGTTCTCAGTTGCCCACGCCGTTGCAGTGACTACTGCAGTGCTGCCGCTGTCGCTGCTGTCTTGCCGCCGGCCGACGTCGGAGCCCACCATTAGCCGGGGGACGACTCGTCAGCAAGGAGACCCTCGTCCTGTCAACTAGCTAAACACCTGACTCTTCCCTCCTTGTATCATATCCACATATGATCGTTGTATCCTCGTGTCGAGACTTGTAGTATGGGACACAAACTCAGTTAACCCTAACTAGGTATATGATGGTATATTGATTAACAAGATTTAGAATTGGTTTAGTAACTAACCAGTTCCTTAATCATAAGACCTGTTGTTAGAGACATGAAATTCATCAATAAAACTTAGACATCGCCAAGTATGCTGAATATGGGAATTTAAGGACCAACAATTGTACTATGCATAATGAAGCTTCGTAAAACCATAGATGTAGTATTTATTGTCTCAAGGTGCACGTTGATCGAGGGCAGAACACGTGTACACCCTAGCTACATGGACACGTGACGCTGTATTCGACCAGTCGTGAACTTGCGACAGTACCCAAGAGTAGCGTCGTAATCCTGTGTATATATTGCTTAGTGTCTGATGTCAGCATTTGCTATATTATATTGTATGTCTAGGGTCTTTGGATCAGCCAGGAGACGCTACCGAAGAAGGCTATTGGCATTCACAACTTCAGGACCCAGGCAAGATACCTTTTCATATTTACTGTCTAATTTAAATTATGTATTGTTGTATGATATCTTGTTGCTTTATTTCATATGACTGTGCGCGTCCGAGATTGACTCGGGTGGAGTCAACGGATACGTCGATGATTAGTGTACTTGACCTAGTCAGTACCAGACTCATCCCATTGGAGGATACTCTGATATCTTCCGAGACCTGACACTCTTATACGTTTCACAGTGACAAATTTATATTGGGATACGGGTCCGCGTTGTCACTACCACATTCCAAAAATAGGGGTATTTTTGACTTTTTATATTATTTAATATTATTGTAGTTACAATTAAATAATTGCATGATAGTATATTTAATTTAAATAATTATGTGATGTGTAATTAAATATATAATTATATACAGTGTTTATTTGTGTTTGAGCTAGTAGACTTGACCTAGAAGTCAGTATATGAACGCCTGTCGGAATTATAGAATTCTGTATTTAATTATTTTATCTAGAATTTATTTATTGGAGATTGTAATTAATTGCCGTATTTTATTTAATTATTGCGCATTGCCTTTGCCTCGATATTTGGAGCGCTATCCTGACTTTTGTCTTCCAACAAATTTCACAATCTTGCCCTAGACATGCCCGCCTTCCATTCTGCTAATTTTGCAACTCATAATTATGCTCTCTGTACATTATTTCTAGCCGCACAAAAATCGTCGCGGACGTTATTTAATAAATTCCTATTTTGTATCGTTGTGCGTTCCCATCGAAATTTGGGGACAATCTTGACCTATTTTTCGTGCGGCCCAAATTAGGGTATTATTTTGTTTTGAGTCTTCTTCATTATTGGTATTGATGACCTGACCTGATTTTGGCCCCATGTACTCCTAATTAATTTTAGAACACAACTTGCATTTATTTCTATTTAAATTGAGGATACTATTTTAACTGATTCTGAAAATCCCAATTTAATTCCAGTGTCCTGCAAATTGAGCCCATACCGACCATACAGTGCCCCCTGACCCTACAAAGCACCGGACACCGAATCGCCCGCCAAATTTTTATCATTTCATGCGTCTGTGCAAATACCCAAATTTAAGGGGGCTAATTTGCAAATTTATATTTTTGGTGTCAACCCCCAATTGTTTAAACCAATGAGGGAGCCCTATTAATTTTAATTAAACCTCACCCTCATTCCTCCATGAATTATTTTTCTCCATGACCAATCTGGACCACTCATTCTATGGGTGCATCCTCACCCTTGATTTCCCACATACATCCCTATTTAATGTCTAGTCCCATCAAACCCTAATCCCTAGAAAACCTAGGTTTCCCCACCTACTCACAAAACTCCATCCTCAACTCTAACATAGGAAAACTCCTTCCTTTCTTCTTCCTCTCTTTTCTTTTTCTCCTTCTCTTCTTCCCTTCTTCTTCTTTCCTTAGTATTTTCTTTGAAATTTCAAATTAAAAAAGAGAGGGGGGAAAACCTGGAAGCTACTGTTCAGCCACCCCGACTTCCCTTGTACTCCGGCCACCCGGCCGAGCCCCGAGCGGCCGAGCTCCGACCCCTCGCTGTACCTCCAGTCGAGCGCTCCTCTTCCCAAGCCCTTTCCCGGCAGCCACAGTCCCGCTGTTCCAATCACCACCACTGCTCCTCCCTCTACTCTTCTCCGCAGCTTCACGAGCCGAGCCCGATCATCCGGCCGGCCGAGTTTCGCTGCACCCTGCAGCCGACCACCATTGCTCACCCCGAACTCCCGCCGGCCTGCCCCCTCACCCCTGTACTCCGGCAACCCCAGGCGAGCTCCACCCGACTCCCCTCCCTGCTGCTAACTCCAGCTGCACCCCCTCCATTCTTCCCGCTACGACTGAAGCCGACTGCCCCCGACTCCCTCTGCTGTTCAACTTCGGCGGCCCCCTTCACGAGCTCCTCTCCGGTCAGCCAGCCCTCCGACCTCCGGCTGCATCCCCCACTCCCACCACCTCCATCACCTATTACCACCACCATCATCATCATAGACCACCACCACCCTCACCATACTCCAGTCCGGTCTGTTCCTCCCCTCTTCCCGAGCCGTGCTCCGGCGGTCTCCGGCCGTACTCCGGCCAGCCGACCCAGCCTCTGTAAGTTCCTCTCTCCCTCTTCCTTCTTCATATATATATGTATATATATATATATATATATATACATACGTATATACGTATGAGTATATATATTAATATATGTATATGTATAGCATTTATTTAATTAATGTTTAATATATGTATAAGTATAGTATATATATATATACCTTAGTATAATATAATGTGTGTATTTAATATATGTATATGTATATATATCTAATCTACTTGGTATATATATAAATACGTATTTTAGTATGTGTATTGTTGATATGTATATATATATGTTTTATATATACTTAATATATTTTCAATATATATATATATATAATTTTGTATATATGTATAAAAATATATATCTTATATATGCTTTTAGTATACCCTTAATATATAGTATGAACATATGTTTAGTATTTTTGGCATACATGTGATATATATATATATTGTTGTTCAATTGGTATGTGTAGTATGTACATATGTTTAGTATGAGTACATCATTCAATGTGATGTATATATATGTATATATTGTACAACTATCTATATTATGTATGCATTTAGTATTGATGTTTATAATTAATATATATATTTTGGTCTACCTACTAGATGACCCTAGATGACCATTATCGTACCTAGCGTAGCCCTGAGGCCAGTATTTTTGACTGTGTGTTAGGGTAGCACCTGATACAAGTGATACTGTGATATGTTTATAGGACTGTTACTTCATCCAGGAGATACTCTGAAACAGGACACCAGTATTTGCCAGCTAAGGACCCAAGGCAAGTACATTCTCTGATAATTTCCAATTGTTGATAATTTCTATAAGTTCAATAATCTAGAAATGTTACATCTGAATCCTTGACACTGTGCTACACGGACTAGTATAGCTTGGATCTGCAGTCATAAGATGTTACATTGATTATCGTATTGACATTGTACACGACATGTATATTAGACATCGTACATGATAGATTGGACTTGCTCGTGTATCGTGATGTGTCATGGTTGGATCCACAGTACTAGTTGGGGGCGGAGAAGTAGTTAGTAAAAAATGTGATCATAACCTCTTATTGCAGTGTAGAACAATGTAAGTGTTAATCATGCTCTTCACATATGATTAGCCAGGCCCTATAGCTATCGTACATGTTCCCAAGTCGATCACATTTTGAAACTACTATTTCAAACACTTAGAATAGAATACAGTCCCCTATTTTAAATCATATACTACATCACCCGTATATGATATTGTACCTTGTTCTTTCTATTTCTTTTATGCACTGACTATATCACATTGCCTATTTTGCATGTCTCTTTACATTGCCTGTCTCTTTAATTGCCATTGCATTTATTTCACTATCTTCTTAGTATCTAGCATCATATGTTTATTGCTTTATAGTCCTTATCAATTAAATGGAACTGTTATTTGAGATTTGTACTTTGCTCCTTCCTGACTGGAAATATTTTTCCAGACTATGCCTTAGAGGACCGCTGTCCGACACTTTATGGACCATATGGTGAGTAGCTGCAACTGGGCTTAGTTGTTTAGTTGTGATTCCGGGAGGTCTAGCCGGAATCACTAATCTTCTAGTTAGTTCTTTTAGCAGACTATTTGGTACCAGATTTGTCTTCGGCATTTTTGATGAGACTTGGATATTGTTGAGTTAGAATATTACTTTTTGACTTGTGTTGTATTTAATTTTTATTCGTTATCTTATCGTGCTGTAGTCCTGTGATTGAGTATGTGTTCATTTTATTTTATGTCATCCGTGCCTCCTTATGGAGAGTGGATGCTTGTGTGAGATTGGCTAGATAGTATCAAGACCTTGACAGCGTTCTACCGCCGATGCTGCGGCGTAGGCTGGACGTACCCACGCACTCGTGCCCCTAAACCGGGTGCGGGTCGTGAGACATTTTTAGTGGTGGCCCATGCAGGTCAGACTTCGAGAGTTGTGCGATGTCGTAGTAGTGTGGCATCCTTGTTATACTACTACGTACCTGCGATAGGATCTAGGACATAGGATACTAGGACGAGAGCGAATACTCAATCATAACTCCTTGAGAGATTCCTGGGATGACCCCTGAGAATCTTGTTAAAACTTTCAATTTAAATCATTCGCTTGTCCCGTCCATTCTTATTTGCTGATTGTTGATCAGGTATTAAATTAGGATTTTGGTTTCATGGTAGGGTTTGATTTCATATCAAGATAAATTGCAGACTGATTTATGGTATTATCTGATAACGCATGTCGATGAGGACAGCGAGGAAGATTAACACTAGGGCTATTGGATTACTAGATATGGATTTAAATTATAATTTGAAGATTGAAAATGAATTGCATTTTTGAATTTTGAGAAGTCGAGATATTATGTTATTAAAATTTTATTTTGAGGATTCAGATTCGATTCAATGAACATAGACAAAGCTGTAAGGATTTTTGGAATTTATAAAATTTTCACTTCAGTATTTAGATAATTAACCTTGAGGAAAGTGTATGCATTTTTACTTTAAAATTTATTCGAGGAGTTATTTTGAAGAATTTTATTTGAGGATAAGATTTTATAGTGGGAGAGATGTATTAGTATATAAGTAGATGATCAGATGCATGTGTAAGGATCTGTTGGCTTGAGCATGATTGAGATCTCACTGCCAACTGACTTGGGTGTTCATCTAGGATTGTATTGGAGAGAGCAGTACTTAGTATGATGGGTTGCTTTTGATATACACTTGAGTGATAGGAATAACTAGTATCATCGATTGCAGTAGGTAAGGAAGCTAGCAGTGAGTATGTTTCTGGTAGAACTGTGGTACCTAGAGGGATAGAGGTATCAAATCTTGGATGTATCTTTGACCTGTGCAATCACAACTAGGAAGTTATCCCAATCTATTTATCTTGTATGTTGCTTCTTTAGAACTATACTGTCCTTCCTTGATGATATCGCATTTTTGCCTTAATTGATTCTTTGGGATCTGTCTTTAGGATGTCGCCGCAGACACGGTCTATGAGAGCAGTAACATCAGCTTTAGAGGGGTCTGCCACCTCTCCACCTGAGGGACAGACAGCAGTAGTTTCTTCTACATCTCCGATGCACGTAGGAGTATCTGCACTTTTCAGGGATCCTCCTCCCCCACCTGTTCAGAAGATTGCCGCAGTTGTGACGGACAACCTTCCTCCTCCACCGACTCTGATTCCCGGAGGTTTGCCCATTGACGGGACGCAGATGTTTACCTTGATCCAGGGCATGGTAGATGCCCAGAGAGTGACGGCAGACGCTCAGCGAGTTCAAGCTGAGGCTCAGAGGGTGCAAGCAGAAGCGCACCAGGCACAAACCGAGCTGATGAGAGAAAACATGGAGAATGCTCATCAGGTGACTCTCCAAGCTTTGGAAAGAGTAGCACAGTACCAGCAGTTTCCTGGCCAGCAGCAACGGAGATCAGGCACTATAGTGGACTTTAAAAGGATGATGCCTCGAGAGTTTAAAGGCACCGAAGGGATACTCTACGCTGACGACTGGCTAGAGGATATAGAGAGGAGCCTGCGATTGACCCAGATTCCTGAGAACTTGCAGATAGAAGCCGCTGGCAGTCAGATGTTCGATATCGCACTTACGTGGTATCGCACGGAGCCGAAAATTACTGCACAAGGACTTACTTGGGAGACCTTCAAGGAGCTCTTCAAGGAGAAGTTCTTTCCCGACGTGGCATTGGGAACCTTGGAAAGTCAGTTTCATGACTTGGTTCAAGGAAACATGTCGGTCGACGAGTATGCTGCAGAATTCTGTAGATTGAGCCGTTTTACATCATCTATGATTCGGGACCCAGGAGATCGAGCCCAGAAATTTAGAAAGGGGCTGACGAGAGAGATTAGGTCACGCATTTCTGATCGTCGTACTGCTACCTTTGAGGCTATCTTGATGGATACTCCGATTGTAGAAGAGGATCTGGATCTCAGGCATAAGAGGAGTCACAATACTTTTGGAGATACGAATGGTAGCACAGGACCAGCCAAGCATCCCCGTATTCAGCACCAACAGCAGTACCAAGTACCATTTCATATTCAGCAACAACCATGGACATTTCAGCATCCACATCAATACCTGGCACCAGTTCCTATCCAGCAACATCCAAGGGCGTATCAGTATCAACAACAGTACCAGGCACCAGTCCGTGTTCAGCAGAATCAGCAACAGCCTCCGAGAGAGACACAGCAGACTTGTCATTTCTGTAAGAAGCCAGGTCACTTTTGGGAGAGCTGTAGAACGAGGCTAGGACTTTGTTTGCACTGCGGCGCCGCGGGACATCGAGTAAGGGATTGTCTCCTAGCCCCTTATCTTTCCGGCCAGCGCACAGCTTCAGATTATAGGGATCCAGTTAGGCTACCTGTGGAACCGTATATTGCTCAGCACCCGCGAAGGGAACCACCCCAGCAGGACGGGGCATTTGCGATGACGGTCGAGGAGACCGATACTACAGGTAATGTGTTAGCAGATTTTGTTCTTTCCTTCCTCTGTCCCTCTCTATTTGATTGATTGATTGATACCTTAGTACCGTAGCTTGTATGCATGATTTCTTGTTATAATGTAGTTAGTAGTACCCCGGATACAGAGACTAAAATACCATGACAAAAGATACCATGACCGTACATATCCCCTTAGGTTGCATGTTTTATGATTGTAGGAAGATCTTTCTTAGACCATGATTATTGGGGTTTAACCATGACGAAGATTCATGAAGGAGTTATGACTTGACAAGATTTCGGGAAATTTTTGATAAAAATGGACTTTGATTTTTATTCCGAGGATTTTTCAGGAATGCAATAATTTCAGAATTTTTGGAAAATTGTGAAAAGACATTGTGGATTATTAACTGATTTCGTGGTTGATGAACTAAATTTGAGGGAAATAATAATGTGTATGATTAAGCGCTACTATAAGAATTTTAAATTTTGAGGACGAAATTCTTTTAAGAAGGGTAGACTTGTCACTACCACGTTCCAAAAATAGGAGTATTTTTGACTTTTTATATTATTTAATATTATTGTAGTTACAATTAAATAATTGCATGATAGTATATTTAATTTAAATAATTATGTGATATGTAATTAAATATACAATTATATACAGTTTTCATTTGTGTTTGAGCTAGTAGACTTGACCTAGAAGCCAGTATATGAACGCCTGTCGAAATTATAGAATTCTGTATTTAATTATTTTATCTAGAATTTATTTATTGGAGATTGTAATTAATTGCCGTATTTTATTTAATTATTGCGCATTGCCTTTGCCTCGATATTTGGAGCGCTATCCTGACTTTTGTCTTCCAATAAATTTTATAATCTTGCCCTAGACATGCCCGCCTTCCATTCTGCTATTTTTGTAACTCATAATTATGCTCTCTGTACATTATTTCTAGCCGCACAAAAATCGTCGTGGACGTTATTTAATAAATTTCTATTTTGTATCGTTGTGCGTTCCCATCGAAATTTGGGGACAATCTTGTCCTATTTTTCGTGCGGCCCAAATTAGGGTAATATTCTGTTCTGAGTCTTCTTCATTATTGGTATTGATGACCTGACCTGATTTTGGCCCCATGTACTCCTAATTAATTTTAGAACATAACTTGCATTTATTTCTATTTAAATTGAGGATACTATTTTAACTGATTCTGAAAATCCCAATTTAATTCCAGTGTCCTGCAAATGGAGCCCATACCGACCATACAGCGCCCCTGACCCTACAAAACACCAGACACCGAATCGCCCGCCAAATTTTCATCATTTCATACGTCTGTGCAAATATCCAAATTTAAGGGGGCTAATTTGCAAATTTGTATTTTTGGTGTCAACCCCCAATTGTTTAAACCAATGAGGGAGCCCTATTAATTTTAGTTAAACCTCACCCTCATTCCTCCATGAATTATTTTTCTCCATGACCAATCTGGACCACTCATTCTATGGGTGCATCCTCACCCTTGATTTCCCACATACATCCCTATTTAATGTCTAGTCCCATCAAACCCTAATCCCTAGAAAACCTAGGTCCCCACCTACTCATAAGCCTCCATCCTCAACTCCAACGTAGGAAAACTCCTTCCTTTCTTCTTCTTCTCTTTTCTTTTTCTCCTTCTCTTCTTCCCTTCTTCTTCTTTCCTTAGTATTTTCTTTGAAATTTCAAATTAAAAAAGAGAGCGGGGAAAACCTGGAAGCTACTGTTCAGCCACCCCGACTTCCCTTGTACTCCGGCCACCCGGCCGAGCCACGAGCGGCCGAGCTCCGACCCCTCGCTGCACCTCCAGTCGAGCGCTCCTCTTCCCAAGCCCTTTCCCGTCGGCCACAGTTCCGGTCGGTGGACCCAACCCCATCTCCTCTACTCCGGCCATCCGGCCTAGTACCGACCCCGCAGCCCGATCCTCCGGCGGCTCGCTGTCAATCCCGCTGTTCCAATCACCACCACTGCTCCTCCCTCTACTCTTCTCGGCGGCTTCACGAGCCGAGCCCGATCCTCCGGCCGGCCGAGTTCCGCTGCACCCTACAGCCGACCACCATTGCTCACCCCGAACTCCCGCCGGCCTGTCCCCTCACCCCTGCACTCCGGAAACCCCAGGCGAGCTCTACCCGACTCCCCTCCCTGCTGCTAACTCCGGCTGCACCCCCTCTATTCTTCCCGCTACGACTGAAGCCGACTGCCCCCGACTCCCTCTGCTGTTCAACTCCGGCGGCCCCCTTCACGAGCTCCTCTCCGGTCAGCCAGCCCTCCGACCTCCGGCTGTATCCCCCACTCCCACCACCTCCATCACCTATTACCACCACCATCATCATCATAGACCACCACCACCCTCACCATACTCCAGTCCGGTCTGTTCCTCCCCTCTTCCCGAGCCGTGCTCCGGCGGTCTCCGGCCGTACTCCGGCCGTACTCCGGCCAGCCGACCCAGCCTCTGTAAGTTCCTCTCTCCCTCTTCCTTCTTCATATATATATGTATATATATATACATACGTATATACGTATGAGTATATATATTAATATATGTATATGTATAGCATTTATTTAATTAATGTTTAATACATGTATAAGTATAGTATATATATATATACCTTAGTATAATGTAATGTGTGTATTTAATATATGTATATGTATATATATCTAATCTACTTGGTATATATATAAATACGTATTTTAGTATGTGTATTGTTGATATGTATATATATATGTTTTATATATACTTAATATATTTTTAATATATATATATATATAATTTTGTATATATGTATAAAAATATATATCTTATATATGCTTTTAGTATACCCTTAATATATAGTATGAACATATGTTTAGTATTTTAGGCATACATGTGATATATATATATATATATTTTTGTTCAATTGGTATGTGTAGTATGTACATATGTTTAGTATGAGTACATCATTCAATGTGATGTATATATATGTATATATTGTACAACTATCTATATTATGTATGCATTTAGTATTGATATTTATAATTAATAAATATATTTTGGCCTATCTACTAGATGACCCTAGATGACCATTATCGTACCTAGCGTAGCCCTGAGGCCAGTGTTTTTGACTGTGTGTTAGGGTAGCACCTGATACAAGTGATACTGTGATATGTTTATAGGACTGTTGCTTCATCCAGGAGATACTCTGAAACAGGACACCAGTATTTACCAGCTAAGGACCCAAGGCAAGTACATTCTCTGATAATTTCCAATTGTTGATAATTTCTATAAGTTCAATAATCTAGAAATATTATATCTGAATCCTTGACACTGTGCTACACGGACTAGTATAGCTTGGATCTGCAGTCATGAGATATTACATTGATTATCGTATTGACATTGTATACGACATGTATATTAGACATCGTACATGATAGATTGGACTTGCTCGTGTATCGTGACGTGTCATGGTTGGATCCACAGTACTAGTTGGGGGCGGGGAAGTAGTTAGTAAGAAATGTGATCATAACCTCTTATTGCAGTGTAGAACAATGTAAGTGTTAATCATGCTCTTCACATATGATTAGCCTGGTTCTATAGCTATCGTACATGTTCCCAAGCCGATCATATTTTGAAACTACTGTTTCAAACACTTAGAATAGATTACAGTCCCCTATTTTAAATCATATACTACATCACCCGTATATGATACTGTACCTTATTCTTTCTATTTCTTTTATGCACTGACTATATCACATTGTCTATTTTGCATGTCTCTTTACATTGCCTGTCTCTCTAATTACCATTGCATTTATTTCACTATCTTCTCAGTATCTAGCATCATATGTTTATTGCTTTATAGTCCTTATCAATTAAATGGAACTGTTATTTGAGATTTGTACTTTGCTCCTTCCTGACTGGAAATATTTTTCCAGACTATGCCTTAGAGGACCGCTGTCCGACACTTTATGGACCATATGGTGAGTAGCTGCAACTGGGCTTGGTTGTTTAGTTGTGATTCCGGGAGATCTAGCCGGAATCACTAATCTTCTAGTTAGTTCTTTTAGCAGACTATTTGGTACCGGATTTATCTCCGGCATTTTTGATGAGACTTGGATATTGTTGAGTTAGAATATTACTTTTTGACTTGTGTTGTATTTAATTTTTGTTCGTTATCTTATCGTGCTGTAGTCCTATGATTGAGTATGTGTTCATTTTATTTTATGTCATCCGCGCCTCCTTATGGAGAGTGGATGCTTGTGTGAGATTGGCTAGATAGTATCAAGACCTTGACAGCGTTCTACCGCCGATGCTGCGGCGTAGGCTGGACGTGCCCACGCACTCGTGCCCCTAAACCGGGTACGGGTCGTGACACGCATACTCGACTAGTTATCGGTGCGTGTGACATGCATCACGGTTAGTACGTAACTCAAGATTATTTTATTCGTAGAGACTGGCATATAGATACGTGGTATATACGTCGAGTATTCGACTAGTATATCTACATTGGGCGGGGAGGACAGCTAGTAGGCGTATAGGATACACACATTGGATTTTGTAGTATTCGGAGGAGCCACGGATCCAGTGACTTCCCTAATTACAGATACCGCACTCTTCGGAGTGATACAGACGTATATATATTACAGATACCTCATTCTTCGGAATGATGGATGTTACAGATACCACGTTCTTCGGAGTGTTGGGCGTTATGTCTACGCCTACCCATACGTACCAAAGTTGTTCTCATATTGCATTCACTTAGATGGTTAGCACACCCTTTATTATATTTATTTTATTCAGTACATATATATGGCATGTTTTTAGGTATCTTGTTACGTTCCTCTGAGGACCTGGTATCTTTCCAGATGTAGACGAGGCGTATTATCCCACAGTGTACATCCCAAGATAGAAGACGAGGTACGCTACAACTGAGGAGTTAGAGGTGCTACCATCAGAGTTTTCGTGATCAATTGGTAGGCCTTCTGCCTAGGATTGGGAGCATCATTATCTGGTCAGTCGATGCCCTAGTCATTACTCTTTTATCTATCATT
The DNA here is from genome assembly GCA_036927795.1 of Iris macrosiphon. NCBI lineage: Eukaryota > Viridiplantae > Streptophyta > Magnoliopsida > Asparagales > Iridaceae > Iris > Iris macrosiphon. The sequence goes on along the minus strand of JAYESA010000193.1, from coordinate 110,964 downwards.
TCAGTACTTTATTTTGTCATAGTAGTGGGTTCGTCCCTACCAGACATTCTTGGTCATACTATGATACTTTGAGACTGGCGTTTATCTTCCAGCAGTATTTATTATTAGTATATTCTTACTGTTTATATTGTGGATGAGATTAGATTACCTGTTGTTGATTGATATTGGACATGTTAGTAATTAGGACAACGTAGCACTCTTCGTTAGGATCTATTATATTAGGATATTCTCGGAGACGTGACAGCTGGCTATTGCCATGTGGCCTGGTCCCAGGTACTTTTGGGACTGGTGCGTGACATGGTTTTAGTGGTGGCCCATGCATGTCATATTTTCGCTTGTGGTATGGTAACATGCCCAGCGAGCTGCAATAGGATAGAAGTTACTAGGTCTCATCCACTTTGATTTTTGTCTTTGAACTTCCTTCGTACTTGCTTCTAAATAACTGTATCCTGATGCTTGATTCCATACTCTTTTTAATGAAGTCCTATCTCTTGCAGCAAGATAAACTTTCCCAGTGGACGAGGAGCACCCAGTACCATGGTGTCAGCCAATACCACCCAAGTAGAGGAGGTACCCCAGGGACTACCTGTAGGACAACCACTGCTACAGGCCACGCTAATACATTGGCACGAGACTTCTCAGGGCGATCCTATACCGCAGCCTGAGGGACAGACTTCCCAGATGATCCCCATGCAGCATTTTCAGGGACAGACTTCAGGAGCTACACCGATGCCACTGACCGAGAGGCCAATATCTGAGGATACACCTACCGTACAGCCAGAGGTCCCATTACCACCACCTCCACCTTACCTACCCCAGAAGCCACAACTCGATGGACAGCCACAGATGCTTCAGTTCTTCCAGACCATGATGCAAGCACAGTGGCATCAGACCGAGACGTTGAGACAGAGTTTGATGGCAGTATCAGAAAGGACACCTGTCATAGCACCAGTACCAGCACTTGTACTAGCCCAGACAGGTGGCACTGTAAGATGGTTCCGACAGATGGGACCAGATACTTTCTCAGGCAATGAGACTGCAGAACAGATCTCCGATTGGGTTGCCAACATGGAGATGCTTCTAGAGGCTTCACAACTGCATCCAGACCTTTGGATGACCACAGTGAGGGCCCAACTAAAAGGCAACGCCCATCACTGGTGGGATTCCATTGAGTGCAGTGTAGGCAAGAACTAGACTTGGAAACAGTTCTTAGAGTACTTCAATGCGAAGTATTTCTCGGCTACAGTCAGAAATGCCCTGTACTACCAGTTCCTACATCTAGAACAAGGAAATATGACTGTTGACACATACGACGCAGAGTTTAGCCATCTTAGCAGATTTGGCATCGTCTTGATATCCAAAGATCTTGAGAAGGCCCAAAGATTCCATCACGGCCTTACCTTCGAGCTACAGAGGTATACCACCACACAGGCGAGGATCTCTTATGAGGAGGTTCTTGTAGAGACGAGAATCCAGGAGGCCATTGTCAGAGAAGCTAGATATTCCAGGACAACCACACCAGCCAGAGCCCAGCCCAGAGCAGGAGGACCGATCCGTCGTCCCGGAGCACAGACACAACAGAGGGCAGCTCCAAACCCACAACAGGAGCTCCCGACTTGCCACCATTGTGGCAAGAAATGACACATTATTAGAGATTGTCGGAAGAAGCTAGGATTATGCATGATATATGGAGCCAGTCAGCACCTACCCCGAGAGTGCCCATAGTGCAGAGATACAGCACCGCAGACTGGATAGGGGCCAGCAGCACCAGTTTCGAGGATACTACCCCTACCAGGAGGTCAGCGTCCACCAGCACCAGAGGATTCCAGAGGGGACCACCTTGGGCCCCACAGCAGGCACAGGTTGATCGAACCCGACAGTAGACCGGAGGACAGTGGCACGGACAGGCCTTTGTACTAGCGGCTATCGAGGAGTAAACAAAAGGGGAAGCTATCACATGTACCATTTTAGTTGCATCATTACCTGCGACTGCGTTGTTTGATTCTGGTGCTACGTTATCCTTTATATCTAGTAGATTCGTAGCAATACATAGAGTAGCTACTTCCCCCTTATCTAAGAGTTGGAATATTCTTGCTGGAGGAGGTATCGTGTCGGTAACCAGCACTATTCGAACATGTTCCGAAGTCGTATGTGGTAGAGAGATGAGAGCGCAATTCTTGGTATTGCCTATGCCGTACTTTGATGTTGTGTTAGGCATGGACTGGTTAAGTCGGTATAATGCCGTACTGGATTGCCGGAAAGGTAGCATCACTTTTAGACCACCAGATCAACCGGAGTTTGAGTACATACGAGGGACCGTCGAACAAGGAGTAGGACACATAGCTGGAGCTTACATGGCTTTGGAAATGGTACCGCCACTAATAGTTGCAGAATTCGAGGATGTTTTTCCTGAAGAATTGCCAGGCTTACCACCAGATAGAGACATAGAGTTCACTATTGAGCTAGTACCGGGGCAGCACCTGGATCTTCTAATGTATACCGATTGGCGAAGAAGGAACTAGATGAGCTGAAGCTACAATTATAGGAGTTACAGAGAAAGGGATTTATTTGTCCTAGTGCATCACCATAGGGAGCACCAGTGCTGTTTGTACCTAAGAAGGATGGAACAATACGTATGTGCATTGATAACAGAGCCCTTAATGCTTTAACCATCAAGAACAAGTACCCCCTGCTACGGATTAATGATCTGTTCGACCAGCTAACAGGAGCAGTGGTGTTCACAAAGATCGACTTAAGATCGGGTTACCACCAGGTAAAGGTGCACAGAGAAGACATTCAAAAGACAATATTTCGGACTCGTTATGGTCACTTCGAATTCTTAGTGATACCTTTTGGACGGACGAATGTACCTGCTGTATTTATGAACTTGATGAACAAGGTCTTCCACCAATACTTAGACCAGTTCATGGTAGTTTTTATTGACGATATCTTGGTGTATTCGAAGAGCCACGAGGAGCACGAGAAGCACTTGAGACAACTGTTAGAGACCCAGAGGAGAGAGAGGCTTTATGCCAAGTTAAGCAAGTATGAGTTTCTTCTAGATCGTATCTCTTTCCTTGGACACGTTATCTCAGGAGATGGCATTTCAGTAGATCTGACAAAGATTTTATCAGTAGAAACATGGCCAACCCCTACCAATGTCTCAGAAGTGAGGAGTTTCCTAGGACTTGTCGGATATTACCGGAGGTTCGTGGAGAACTTCGCAAAGATTGCAGAGTCGATGACCCACTTGACCCGTAAGGAACAGGAGTTCACTTGGATAGAGGAGTGTCAGAAGGCATTCGATGAGCTGAAGAAGCGTTTGACTACAGCACCTATCTTGACCATTGTAACCTCCGTTTCCTGAAATTCATGCTTAAATGTTATTATTAGGTCAATTTAGGGCTATTGGGATTTTTCTAAAATTTTTAGTTAATTATTTTTAGGACTATTTTGAGTTAATTATAGGGACAAATTAGGACTATTGGGATTTTTAGGGCTATTGGGATTTTTCCGTATCCTGAAAACTTGTAATCCTAATTTTCTAGGACTTTCAAGAATTTATTTTAGGGACAAATAATTTTAAAAATATCCCAAACTTTTATTTTAGGTTCTAAATAATCAAATATATTTTCTAGAATTTTTTGGGAATTTTTTGATTATTTTTAGCATTTATTTTGAGTTAATTATAAAAAACTGAATTAAAAACTATTTTCTGAAAAAGAAAACCCAAAAAGTAATTATTTCTGCCCAGTCAGCAAACAGGGGGGGCCCACCTGTCAGCCTCCCGCAGCAAACAGTGCCGGGCCCGCCTGTCAGTGACTGCGGGGCGGGCAGCGTTGGATGGCTGCCACGTGTCAAGATCTGAGCCGCGACTGCTTTCTCTCTCTTATATATTAGTTTAAGTTTATTTCTAGGGTTTTTCTTCAGCCGAATTTTGGAGAATTGCCATGTAGGGTTCCTTCATCTTCCAGAAGCCATTGCGCATAGCTCCGGACTCCAAATGAGGCCCAGTTTTTTGTGTTAGAAAGATATTGAGGTTAGCTTTCTGATTATATAATTTTTTTTACGAAATTATGATTATTAAATTCTGGAAAATTCGTAGAAGTTTCGATATTTTCGTGATTTCGGGAGAACCAGGAATCAGAATCATGAACCGTTTAAAGTTTCGGAAAGCTAATATCAAGATAATTGACATATGTTTTTTCTCAAAATTTAATTCGATGTACTTTCATACTGTTAATTCTGTAGAACTTCTAGGATAGAATTTAACCATCGGTGCACGATACGAAACTTGTATGTGCCATAATTCCCAAACGAATTTGAATTTGGACGAGCCGTAAATTCTAGCACATTTTTGACGCTGAAATCTACAGGAATTCATGCATGAAAGTCGAGTTTGTGTCGGTTGACTTTTTGGTCAACAGATTGCCTCGATTTGCGTGCCATGAGTCTCGAGCTGATAAGATTCAGTTCCTTTGGACAAAATTTAGGAATTAACCTAAAAATCAGAATAATAAGATTAAAATAGGATTTTAGAGTAATTATTCCAGAATTAAATAAATTAAAATAAATTATCTTTTGACATGGTAAATTGTAATACATAGGCTATTTGGACTGTGACTTGGACTTTGATTCATACCAGCAGCAGGACCCCAGGCGAGTATATTCTCTGACAATTTTTATTATGTTGATTATCTCTATAATTCTTGTTGTATAGCGTACATGACTCTGACACTGTTCTTTACACAAGTTGGCATCATCGAGACCTGTCATGAGGAGTCGTGATTGGGATCCATCGTGCTAGCTGGGGAAAATAGGGAAATATTAGTAGCTTATGTGATCATACCCAACCTTACATGCATCATAGCTCACCCACACCTCACGTCGGTGCAGCCTGACCATTACATACCTCATAGCCTGTTACATGTGATTAGCCTGACTATTGCTCGCATCATAGCTATCCGGATGGTTAGCCTGACCCTACATGAATCATAGCTAATCATATGTAACAAGCTTGATCAGTCCCAAGCCGATCACATGATATACTATTGTTTCACACACTTGGTTAGAGGATCATTGACATGCATCTCTAGTATATTGATCTAGCATCTCCACATGTTCTAGTTATTGTTCTTGTACACACTTATATACCAGTTCATTGTTCTTGCGTGTACTTGTAGTTCTATTCATTGCTAGATGTACATTGATGATGACATGCTCCAGTATTTCAGTTATTCCAGTATTTCTATTTCCAGTATATCCATGCTCGTCAGTATTTCTTATTGCCAGTATTCCTATCTGTCTTGTATTTCTTTACACTGTGTTATAGTTTTTGTCAATATAAGTGGAACTGCTGTTAGAGGTGTATCTCGTTCCAATCCTGACTGGATATTTTTCCAGACTGTGACATAGAGGACTTTTCCGACATACTTAGAGACTTGGATGTTATATTGATTGCAGGTTAGACTATTTATTGTGTTTAGACTTGTCTTGTATTGCTTGCTTCGATATCTCATCGTGCTTTAGCTTATGTGATTGAGTATATTTCCATATTATTTTGTGATATCTGCGTCTCCTTATGGAGTTGGATATTCATGTGAGATTGATTAGATAGTTACATGACCTAGACAGCGTTCTACCGCCGATGCTGCGGCGTAGGCTGGACGTACCCACGCTCTCGTGCCCATATACTGGGTGCGGGTCGTGACACGTTTTTAGTGGTGCCCCATGCAGGTCAGAATTTACAAGTTGTGCGATGTCATAGTAGTGCGACGTCTTAGTTGTACTACTACGTGCCTGCTATATAATATAGGACATAGGATACTAGGATGAGAGAGGATACTCAATCACAAATTCTTGAGAGATTCCTGGGATGACCCCTTGAGAATCTTATTATAATTTACAATTTAAATCTTTCCTTGTTTCCGTCCGCTCTGGCTTGTTGTTATTGAACTTGATTCTTGTTGATCAGTTATTAAATTAAAATCTTGGTATCATTATTGAGTTTGATTCTTGTTGACCAGTTGTTAAATTTAATTCTTGGTATCGTTGTTGAGTTGATTTCATATCGAGGTGAATTTTACGGGCTAAAGTTTACGGTATCATCTGATGACATATGTTGATGAGGACAGTGAGAAAGGTAAAACGTCTACTTTGGTTATGGACCCTAGAGTTTATCGCAGCCATATTAGCTGTGGTGACGAGAACGTAGGAACCTGACTTAGATGTACATACTATAGTTATGAAACTTAGAGTCTTTTGCAGCTATACCGGTTGGCGTGGCGAAGATTCTAGATGACATGATTATAGAGTTGCATACCTTAGTTACGAAACCTATCGTTTATCGCATCTATGCTTACTGGCGTGGCGAGAATTCTGAGTGTCATAATTTCAGACAGACGTGTATGATTATCAGGTTGTATCTTAAATTGGTTCTTAAAGTATCATCTCAAGACTTATCTATTTCTGTTATTCCAGGACTTTGTTCCATCGCTTCTTTTCTTTACTAGCAGTAAAGATACCTTCAGTCCTTAACCCAGTTCTTTTGAGCCTTATTTCTTTAAGGATCCTTGTTAGTGTGATAATTAGTGACTTGCAATTTTGGTTGTGTCTTGTATTAGTTTGACTGAGTGTGACTTGTGAGTTGTAAGTGTTTCTTAGTTGGACATATGAGTAGTAGGCATTAATCTAGAGATACCCATAGCATAGTACCTTGTAGCAATAGTTCTATGATAGGTGTTATTATAGTTAATATTGGTACTATAGGTAGAAGAAGGAGTAAGAGTATCAATGATGGTTCCAAGAGTTAGTATCAGAGTCAGCATACCCGTCCTGGATAGTCATGAATTTATGTAATGGGATGATCTATGTAAACAATTAAGTATCAAGGAATTGTGTTAAAGATTAAGGGAGCATGATGTTCAATTTGATGATTGATTACTTGGGTGTGTCAAGAGTAAATAAATGTATATAGATAAAGGGTATTGATGAGATGTCATGAGTAGAGAAATATCAGGATTGGTAATGAAAGTTGTAAAGTGTATCACAGATTAGTATAACAGTCTATAAAAGATTTAAGAAAAGATACATATACATAAATCAAGATATGGAACCATATGCCTGCCCTTGAGATTGAAGTAAAGCATGGATATTATAGAAAGTGCAAGTAATCGTGAGTTGTAATAAGTTTGATGAGATAATCTAATGATGAAGCTAGTGTTACCATACCAATAGTGCTAGTCATTCTATATCAAAGATTTGTTGAGCAAGGTGCTAATGATAGTAAGTACTTCGTGTGATGATAATTAGATTGGTGTACCAGTAATATAGATAGAAAATCATTGGAGAAATACGTGTGATGATAACTTTGATCACTTAGAAGTAATAATGCAAGTAATTTGGGCAGTACAAGTTTCAGTATACAGTTGAGAGTTGTAGACAATGGGTGTATTTGAGTGCACCTTTAGTATTAGAGACTGTGAGCATATATGTGTACTTAGATGCTTGCGGATTAAATTATAATTTGAAGAGTGGAAATGAATTTCAATTTAAAAAAAAAATGAGGAGTTGAGTTTTTATGTTATTAAATTTTGAGGTTTCAAAGTCAATTCAATAAACATAGTCAAAGCTATAAAGATTTTTGGAAGTGATTAAAATTTTATTTCGATATTGGAATATTTGACTTTTGAGGAAAGTATATGCATTTTATTGTAAATTTTTCAAAAAGTTAAATTTAATAATTTTATTTTGAGGATAAAATTTTATGGTGGGTAAGAAATGTATAACAGTATATGAGTGGTTGATGTGCATGTGTAAGGATCTATTAGCTTGAGAATGCTTGAGATGGCACTGCAAACAAACTTGGATGTCCATCTAGAGTTGCATTAGAAGGAGCAATACTTAGTATGGTGTGTTGCACTTGGTGTGCAGTTGAGTGATAAGAACAACTTGTATAAACAATTGTAGTAGGTAAGAAGCTAGCAGTGAGTATGCTTGTAGTAGAAATAGTGGTATCTAAAGGGATAGAGGTATCAAACTTTAGATGCATCATTAAACCTATAGTTATGTTAAAGGTCCTTGGAGTCAAATTTTGGTAATAATAGACAAGTGTGTGTAATGTCGATGTATCCATGGATATCTTGTGGACTAGTGATTAGTTGATATGGGTAACAATGTATAGGGACAGGAATTTGTGAATAAATGTGCCAGAGTTAAGTGTATGATAGAGGTTGTAGATATCCAAGAAATGGGTTAGAAGACTATGTTCTGTTCCTTCCTTCTGTCCCTTTTCCGTTTGTTGGTTGATTGATTCCTTAGTACCGTAGCTTATATCAATAATTTTCTTGTTAGAATATAGTTAGTAGTACACCCTAGCAGATACTGCAATACCATGACAAAAGTGACCATAACCATGTATGTTTTCTCTAGATTGCATGTTGTGTGATTGTAGGTAGAATTTTCTTAGACCTTGATTGTTGGGGGTTTGACCGTAGTAAAGATTTATGAAGAGGATATGACTTGACAAAGAGAGACAATGTGCCTTAAATTTTGAGGATAAATATTTATTTAAATGAAGAGAGTTGAGAATTTAATATGGCAGAATTGACGATTTCGTTAAGTCATTGAATTTTATGAAGATTTGGTATGATTGAATGTCACTAACATTTGAGGAAATTAAGGAGATTATCATTATATTCATTGGCCTGCAAGTTATGAATTTATATTTTGAATATTGCATTTAAAGATTTCGTAAGTACTACATTGTTGAGTATTGTGTGGAAAAAGAAATCAAGGATTAAGATCAATAATGGATTATTGTTGAATTCAAATTTTGGGATAAGATTTTTTAAAATTTTATAAATATGCATTGATGGGATTTCAATTAAAGGATTGATAGTAAATTTTGTATTCAGTGATTTACTCAAAATTTGAGGAGTAAGATGATTAATGGATTAGTGTGTGAAATTCAAACTTTTTGGACGAGATTTTTAAATTTTATAAATATACATTAAGTGGATTTAAAATTAGAGGATTGAATATTCAGTTTTGTATTTAGTGATTAGCATAAATTTTTGAGGAGATTTTGATAAGAATGAAATTTGATTTCAAAAAGTTGTAAAAAAACAATATGGATTAGTTCATGATTGTATGATTTGATGAATTTAATTTTGATGGTCAAAAAAAAAAAAAAATTAATTGAGGATTTTAAATTTCGAGGACAAAATTTTTTAAGGTGGGTAGACTTGTAACCTCCGTATCCTGAAATTCATGCTTAAATATTGTTATTAGGTCAATTTGGGGCTATTGGGATTTTTTCAAAATTTTTAGTTAATTAAAAACTAGTAATCCTAATTTTCTAGGACTTTCAAGAATTTATTTTAGGGACAAATATATTTAAAAATATCCCAAACTTTTATTTTAGGTTCTAAATAATCAAATATATTTTCTAGAATTTTTTGGGAATTTTCTGATTATTTTTAGCATTTATTTTGAGTTAATTATAAAAAACTGAATTAAAAACTATTTTCTGAAAAAGAAAACCCAAAAAGTAATTATTTCTGCCCAGTCAGCAAACAGGGGGGCCCACCTGTCAGCCTCCCGCAGCAAACAGTGTCGGGCCCGCCTGTCAGTGACTGCGGTGCGGGCATCGTTGGATGGCTGCCACGTGTCAAGATCTGAGCCGCGACTGCTTTCTCTCTCCTCTATATATATATTAGTTTATGTTTATTTCTAGGGTTTTTCTTCAGCCAAATTTTGGAGAATTGCCATCTAGGGTTCTTTCATCTTCCAGAAGCCATTGCACATAGCTCCGGACTCCAAATGAGGCCTAATTTTTTGTGTTAGAAAGATATTGAGGTTAGCTTTCTGATTATATAATTTGTTTTATGAAATTATGATTATTAAATTCTGGAAAATTCGTAGAACACAGCATGTCCGAAAATAGACGTATTTCGATATTTTCGTGATTCTGGGAGAACCAGGAATCAGAATCACGAACCATTTGAAGTTTCAGAAATCTAATGTCAAGATAATTGACATATATTTTTCTCAGAATTTAATTTGATGTACTTTCATACTGTTAATTCTGTGGAACTTCTAGGATAGAATTTAACCATCGGTGCACGATACGAAACTTGTATGTGCCATAATTCCTAAACGAATTTGAATTTGGACGAGCCGTAAATTCCAGCATATTTTTGACGCTGAAATCTACAGGAATTCATGCATGAAAGTCGAGTTTGTGTCGGTTGACTTTTTGGTCAACAATTGCCTCGATTTGCGTGCCATGAGTCTCGAGCTGATAAAATTCAGTTCCTTTGGACAAAATTTAGGAATTAACCTAAAAATTAGAATAATAAGATTAAAATAGGATTTTAGAGTAATTATTCCAGAATTAAATAAATTAAAATAAATTATCTTTTGACATGGTGAATTGTAATACATAGGCTATTTGGACTGTGACTTGGACTTTGATTAATACTAGCAGCAGGACCCCGGGCGAGTACATTCTCTGACAGTTTCTATTATGTTGATTATCTCTATAATTCTTGTTGTATAGCGTACATGACTCTGACACTGTTCTTTACACGAGTTGGGATCATCGAGACCTGTCACGAGGAGTCATGATTGGGATCCATCGTGCTAGCTGGGGAAAATAGGGAAATGTTAGTAGCTTATGTGATCATACCCAACCTTACATGCATCATAGCTCACCCACACCTCACGTCGGTGCAGCCTGACCATTACATGCCTCATAGCCTGTTACATGTGATTAGCCTGACTATTGCTCGCATCATAACTATCCGGATGGTTAGCCTGACCCTACATGAATCATAGCTAATCATATGTAACAAGCCTGATCAGTCCCAAGCCGATCACATGATATACTAATGTTTCACACACTTGGTTAGAGGATCATTAACATGCATCTCAAGTATATTGATCTAGCATCTCCACATGTTCTAGTTATTGTTCTTGTACACACTTATATACCAGTTCATTGTTTTTGCGTGTACTTGTAGTTCTATTCATTGCTAGATGTACATTGATAATGACATGCTCCAGTATTTCAGTTATTCCAGTATTTCTATTTCCAGTATATCCATGCTCGTCAGTATTTCTTTTTGCCAGTATTCCTATCTGTCTTGTATTTCTTTACACTATGTTATAGTTTTTGTCAATATAAGTGGAACTGCTATTAGTGGTGTATCTCGTTCCAATCCTGACTGGATATTTTTTCCAGACTGTGACATAGAGGACTTTTCCGACATACTTGGAGACTTGGATGTTATATTGATTGCAGGTTAGACTATTTATTGTGTTTAGACTTGTTTTGTATTGCTTGCTTCGATATCTCATCGTGCTTTAGCTTATGTGATTGAGTATATTTCTATATTATTTTGTGACATCTGCGTCTCCTTATGGAGTTGGATATACATGACCTAGACAAAGCGTTCTACCGCCGATGCTGCGGCGTAGGCTGGACGTACCCACGCTCTCGTGCCCATATACCGGGTGCTGGTCGTGACAACCATGCCTTCTGGACCCGAAGGATTTGTGATCTATAGCGATGCATCCGGGAAAGGATTAGGTTGTGCCTTAATGCAGCATGGAAAGGTTATGGCCTATGCCTCTAGACAGTTAAGGACCCATGAGAAGAACTATCCCACCCACGACTTGGAGCTTGCAACAGTGATCTTTGCCTTGAAGCGTTGGAGGCACTACCTATATGGATAAAGAGTAAAAATATTCACTGATTATAAAAGCCTAAAGTACGTCTACACTTAGAAGGATCTGAACCAGAGGTAGAGACGTTGGCTCGAGGTGATGACAGACTTCGAGATTGAGCTACAGTACCATCCGGGAAAGGCCAACGTAGTAGCCGACGCATTGAGTAGAAGACCCATGACATTCTTCTTGACTACCCAATAACATCTGTTAAGAGATCTAGAGCAGATGGGTATAGAAGTTGTTATGCCTGGAATAGACGAACAGTTGTTGAGTTTTCAGTTCCAATCAACATTAGTGGAGAGAATCAAGGTTGCCCTACAAACAGACACCAGATTTTAGAGGCTATGATAGAGGACAGAGGCAGGAATACAGACAGGACTACGTATACATGAAGATGGGAATTTGAGATGTGGAGATCGTCTCTATGTTCTAAATGGGAAACTTCGTCAGGAGTTGATGGCAGAAGCAGACAGTTCAACCAACTCCATTCATCCAGGAGGCACGAAGATGTATAGAGACTTGAGACAGTACTACTGGTGGCATGGAATAAAGAGGGAGATAGCTCGTTTTGTGGCTAAGTGCCTAGTGTGTCAGCAAGTTAAGGCTGAGTATTAGAGATCTGCAGGATTACTTCAACCGCTCCCCATACCGCAATGAAAATGGGAGCATATCACTATGGACTTTGTTACGGGCTTTCCGAGGAGTCCTAATGGTTGTAATGCAGTATGGATAATCGTCGACAGACTCACCAAGTCTGCTCACTTTTTACCCTTTAGAGTGGGGCAATCAACGGAGGTCTTAGCATATATGTATATGAGAGAGATTATGCGTCTACATGGAGTGCCAGTTAGCATCATGTCTGACAGGGATACGAGGTTTACATCTTACTTTTGGCAGAGTATGCAAGAGAGTCTCGGTACCCGCCTGAAGTTTAACACAGCATATCATCCACAAACAGATGGTCAGTCGGAGCGCACCATTCAGACCTTGGAAGATATGTTAAGAGCGTGCATGCTAGATTTTGGAGGATCATGGAAGGACCACTTGCACTTGGTCGAGGTTTCCTACAACAACAGCTATCAGGCGAGCATCCACATGGCTCCCTATGAAGCATTGTATGAAAGAAAGTATCATTCCCCAGTATGTTGCAGCGATATAGGCGAGCGACAGATTCTCCGGCCAGAGTTGGTTGTTCGTACAGTGGAGAATGTGAAGAAGATCCAAGGGCACCTACGAGCAGCATAGGACAGATAGAAGCATTGGGTGAATGCGCATTGGTGACCCTTAGAGTTCCAGGTTGTAGATCACGTATTTTAAAAGATCTCACCTACTCGAGGGACTATCAGATTCAGAGAAAGAGGAAAACTGAGTCCGAGGTACATCGGACCATTCGATGTGTTAGAACGCATAGGAGAGGTTGCTTACAGGTTAGACTTACCGCAGACTTTAGAAGGAGTCCATGACATCTTCCATGTATCTCAGCTGAGAAGGTACATACCGGATCCGAGTCATGTACTTGACCATTCAGAAATCACAGTCGGCCCAAGTTTATCCTACCAAGAGGAGCCTGTTGAGATCCTGGACAGTAGTAAGAAGGTACTGCGAGGTCAGACTATTCTCCTAGTTTGCGTCGCATGGAGATATCATGCACCAGACGAGTCAACCTGGGAATGCGAGAAGGATATTCGACAGCATTACCCTCATCTCATCGAAGGACTAGGTACATTTTTGTACTTTAAATTCAGTCAGTAATTTTTACCATGTGTAGGTTTTAATTTCGAGGAAGAAATTCTCTAAGGAGGGTAGATTGTAAACCCCCTCAACCAACTTAGGGTTTAAATTGAATTTAATTCGGAGACTAGGAATTATTTGAATTTAATTAGAATTAATGTGAGACAATTGTATGTACCCCTCATTGTGTAACCTTAGCTACGCAATATTCATAAAATTTTGCCTTGCGCACTAATTATGAATCTAATTAATTTTTGGAGGCAAATTTTACCCTAAACAGAACTTAACCAAGCCCACATGCACTCTTTCACAAGGACCAACCGCACCCCAATAAGGTCCAGACAGGCCTAAGTCCCAAGGCCAGCGCATCAAATCCCCCTTATAAATATACATACTCTCTATCATTAAAAACCGTAAAATTCACTATTCATCATCTACCCCCAAACCCTAGCCGACCCCTCTTTCACCCGAGCTACCCATTCCTATACTTCCGATCAGCCACCTCACCGCCGGCACTGCCCTTCACGTCGGATCACCTGCCTACCGCCAACCGCCACTGTCGGCCGACAACACCACCACATTCACCATCCCTTCCACCATTAACCAAAACTCCATCACCCCGACCCCTTAGCCGCTGCCTCGAGCGCTCCCACCACCGTAATCACCGCCCACCACCACTTCCAGGCCAACCCCGACCTTCCTCCGCGACCTGACAGCCACCCCCACAACGTTCTCAGTCTCCCCCGCCGCTGCAGAATTGACTGCCGCTGCTGCGACTACTGCAGTGCTGCCGCTGCCGCTACTTTCTTGCCGCCGGCCGACGCTAGAGCCCACCAATCGTCGGAGGATGACTCGTCAGCAAGGAGACCCTCGTCCTGTCAACAAGGTAAACACCTGACTCTTCCCTTCTTGTATCGTATCCACATATGATCGTTGTGTCGTCGTGTCGAGACTTGTAGTGTGGGACACAAACTCAGTTAACCCTAACTAGGTATATGATGGTATGTTGATTAACAAGATTTAGAATTGGTTTAGTCACTAACTAGTTCCTTAATCATAAGACCTGTTGTTAGAGACATAAAATTCATCAATAAAACTTAGACATCGCAAAGTATGCTGAATATGGGAATTTAAGGACCAACAATTGTACTAGGCATAATGAAGCTTCGTAAAACCATAGATATAGTATTTATTGTCTCAAGGCTCACGTTGATCGAGGGCAGAATGCTTGTATACCCTAGCTACATGCACAAGTGACGTTGTATTCGACCAGTCGTGAACTTGTGACAGTACCCAAGAGTAGAGTCGTAATCCTGTGTATATATTGCTTAGTGTCTGATGTCAGCATTTGCTATATTATATTGTATGTCTAGGGTCTTTGGATCAGCCAGGAGACGCTACAGGAGTAGGCTATTGGCATTCACAGCTTCAGGACCCAGGCAAGATTCCTTACCATATTTACTGTCTAATTTAAATTATGCATATGTTGTATAATATCTTGTTGCTTTATTTCATATGACTGTGCGCGTCCGAGATTGACTCGGGTGCAGTCGACGGATATGTCGATGATTAGTATACTTGACCTAGTCAGTAGCAGACTCACCCCATTGGAGGGTACTCTGATATCTTCTGATACCTAACACTCTTACGCGTTTCACAGTAACAAATTCATATTGGGATGCGGGTCCGCGTACTCGACTAGCTATCGGTGCGTGTGACTTGCATCAAGGTTAGTACGTAACTCAGGATTATTTTATTCATAGAGACTGGCATATAGATACGTGGTATACGTGTCGAGTATTCGACTAGGGTATCTATATTGGACGGGGAGGACAGCTAGTAGGCGTATGGGATACACACATTAGATTTCGTAGTATCCGAAGGAGCCACGGATCTAGTGACTTCCCTTATTGCAGACACCACGCTCTTTAGAGTGATACAGACTTATATATATTGTAGATACCTCATTTTTCGAAATAATGGACGTTACAGATACCATGCTCTTTGGAGTGTTGGACGTTATGCCTACGCCTACCCATACGTACCAAAGTTGTTCTCACATTGCATTCACTTAGATGGTTAGCACACCATTTGTTGTATTTATTTTATTCAGTACATATATATGGCATGTTTCTATGTATCTTGTAACGTCCCTCTGAGGACCTGGTACCTTTCCAGATGTGGACGAGGCATATTATCCCACAGTGTATGGCCCAGGATAGTAGACGAGGTATGCTACAGCTGAGGAGTTAGAGGTGCTACAATCAGAGTTTTCGTGATCACTTGGTAGGCCTTCTGCCTAGGATTGGGAGCATCATTATCTAGTCAACCGATGCCCTAGTCATTACTCTTTTATCTATCATTTCAGTACTTTATTTCGTCATAGTAGTGGGTTTGTCCCCACCAGACATTCTTGGTTGTACTATGATACTTTGAGACTGGCATTTATCTTCCAACAGTATTTATTATTAGTACATTCTTGTTGTTTATATTGTGGATGAGATTAGATTACCTGTTGTTGATTGATATTGGACATGTTAGTATTTAGGACAACGTAGCACTCTTTGTTAGGATCCATTAAATTGGGATATCCTCGGAGACATGACAGCTGGCTATTGCCACGTGGCCTGGTCCTAGGTACTTTTGGGACTGGGGCATGATAACTAGCCTGACTATTGCTCGCATCGTAGCTATCTGGATAGTTAGCCTGACCTTACATGAATCATAGCTAGTCATACATAGCAAGCCTGATCAGTCCTAAGCCGATCACATGATATGCTAATATTTCACACACTTAGTTAGATGTTCTTGATATGTATCTCTAGTATATTGATATAGTATTTCTTATGTTCTAGTCATGATTCTAGCATTTACATATATAACAGTTCATTGTTCTAGCGTGTACTTGTATTTATATTTCATTGCTAGATGTACATTGATGATGATATGCTCCAGTATTCCATCTATTCCATTTATTTCCAGTACTTCATTATTCCAGTATTTCTTATTGTCAGTTTTTATATCTGTCTTGTATTTCTTTACATTGTGTTATAGTTTTTGTCAATATATATGGAACTGCTGTTAGTTCTTGTACTTTGTTCCAATCCTGACTGGATATTTTTTCCAGAGGATCTTGAGGAGTTCTGTACCACACAATATGGACCGGGTATAAATGCAGATTATACACCATAGATCTTAGAGGAGACTATTCCTTTAGAGGAGACATTACCTGCAGCTATCTAGATAGTATTTATCTTATGCATCTGAGAATTATTGAGGTTTATTTCAGTTTATGTTTAGACTTATGTTAAGTTTAATTTTTGACTTGTGGAGACTTATGTTGGACAGCTAGACTGTGATTTATCCTTATATTGAGACATGGTGTTTAACTATGTTATTCTTCTTATCTTTTATCGTGCCTTTATACTCTTATAGATGTTGTGATTTAGTTTACATTATGAGATATTGTGAGATGTATAATGTCCTCCTTGTGGAGATTGATATCATTGACAGGTATTTAGCTATGTTAGTATTTATTGTGACCTAGACAGCGTTCTACCACCGATGCTGCGGCATAGGCTGGACGTACCCGTGCACTCGTGCCCCTATTCTGGGTGCGGGTCGTGACATGAGCATCAGTCAATACAGAGAGTGGAGCTCGGGGTGTACTGTGCCATCAGCATATGAAGAGAGCAGTATCAGTAGCTGTTGTCGGGCAGTGAAGTAGCTGCAGCTAGCTACTATGCCATCATCAATGAAGAGAGTAGTATCAGTAGCTGCTGTGAAGTCGGGCAAATGAAGAGGATAGTTCAGCAGCTCTAGGCCACATGGAACTCGAGCACATCAGCAGAGTGTGCATTGTGCACAACAGCGTGCACGAAGTACAGTAGCTGCAGCTAGCTGCTGAAGATGCATAGAGCCTTGACAATGCAGGATATGCACTGCTCAGTGAGAGTAGAAGGTTCGGGCTTACACAGAATTAAGTTTTAGTTCATTGAGCCGAGCAGCGGTTTCAGTGCACAAGGGACTGAAGCTGCACAGCAACTTGAAGGAGCAACAACTGTGCAGTTCAATGTTGTAATCCAGTGAAGTTCAACAATAGCCAGTTTAGTTCAGTACAGATTTTACTATGCAATATCCTACTGCACAGTATCGGTTTCAGTCTTTTAGTTTCATTCTTGGGTTGGGTTATCAAGATTTTGGTTTCAGTTAGTTTCAATGGTTAGCAATTAGTTAGTTAAGGTATTGGTAGTAGTTAGTATCTATATATATTAGTGTAGACTTATATATATATTTATATGCTAGTAGTTAGTTAGCTACATATATATATATATTTTTTCGTATTAGTTGTCATTGTATAGTAGTAATTAGTTATAAATATGTGTAGTATGGTATTTATGTAGTGGTTAGATACATTATAGTGTTAGTTGGTTTACCTTGGGATACCAAGGTATTACCAAGGTATTGGGCCGATACCCAAGGTATTGAGTTTGGGAATCGATATAGGTGCGATACGCATTGGTGCAAGGCCTAGGTATCATATTTTCCTTGTTTTTATCTAGTATTATAATATTTGACTTGAATATATATATATATATAACACTATTTTTATATTCGAAAACTTGCTTATCATAGGATACGGCTTTTTGAGTGCTTTATTGTATTATTGCTTAACTAGTATAGGATAGCTTCATAGTGTATTGACTTAGTATTAGACTCTTGCAACCTAGATTTCATTGGTTTGACTTAGAAATGGTATATCGACCTAGAATTGCATCAACTTTACTTATTTTTATTCTTGAACCTTGTATTGATGTAATATACCATATATAGGTTGTGTGATAAGAGCTTGGGCATCGAGAGACACACCTTGCTCAGGACTTCAGGCGAGTACAATTCTCTGATAGTTTTTAATTCATAATATTGTATATATGCATGTTCTAGAATTGTATAGTTGATCCCGACACAGTGATTTCACGGACTGGTACTATATGGATCCCATAATTAGATGTTATCCCCTACCATGTTAAGCGGGTACTCGTGTACATTTTATCTCATCGTGTATATTAGGTATTGATTTTATTTCTTGTTCACACACTGCTCGTGTTCAGTATTCTTATTTGTGTACACCTACCGCTCATGTTCTGTGGTTATGATATTCGTGTACACCCACTACTCGTGTTTAGTGGTTATATTTCATGTTCGTAGCGTATCGTGATTGGATCCATCGGTATTAGTTGGGGGTGGGAGAGTAGGAGTTGATTATGTGATCAAAGCCCCATTGTTACATCATGTACATTCTAGTTACATACCTCACTTATAATTATCTTACCTGATCATGTTCACCCAACCGATCACATAATGAACTTATATTCTAAGGCACATTAATTTAGATTGCAGTTATTTCATCATATTGCTGATATTCATATTATTGTTCTATATTCTCGTACATTACCTGTATATCTATTGTTCATCATTCATATGTTTAGTGATCTTGTATTTAATTTCTATATCTGTTTATATGCTCGATTATGCTATTGAAACTATTTTCAGAGGTATGTACTTCGCTTCAATCCTGACTGGATATATTTTTCCAGATGACTGGCTTATTGAGCAGTGTCCCACATTCTACGGGCCGCAGGACGGTGTACCTATAGAGGATACTCCTATTGACCATGAGAACTTAGTTGTAGAGCCTGAGGAGGTCTAGATTATATTTGTTTTGGATTGTATTAGACTATTCTTTTGGTGGATTCACAACTGTATATTATTTTAGATTGTGAATTGTATCTTATTCTTTCTTTCGCTATTCCTTTCGTGCATTTTTCTTTCTTAGTTTCATTTATGATTGAGATTAGTTATACTTGTGAGACACCATATTGCTCCTCCGTTCAAAATTGAGATAATTAACAGGTACCATAATATATTTTAAGATGTTAGATAGTTAGAAATGACCCAGACAGCGTTCTACCACCGATTCTGCGGCATAGGCTGGACGTAACCATATACTCTTGCCCGAGTAACCGGGTATAGGTCATGACAAATTAGGAGTGACACAAAAGTCATGAACGGTGTAGGCTTGGTGTTAGTCTTGGCCCCTTTAATTGGTTTTGGCAAAATAGGTTGAGTTTGTGTCCCCAAATCGATAGCAACGACAAAGGTACGTGATATAGGATTAAAGAATTAATTTTTTGACTGGAAATTTGTGCAATTAAATTAGAACACAAGGGAGTGTGTTTGTGAGTGACAAAAATGTCCAATGCCTAGGTTGGCTTGTCAATTCAGGAGTGCAATAATTTGTTGGAAATTAAAGGTTATTTTTGGGCTCCAATTGTTATAGCAACAGTAGGGTGCACCAAGGGTTTAAAGTAAAGAACTAGTCAACGTAGCCTAATTACTAAACCTCAAACACCCTGATGCTAAACCAAAATTTTTAACCATATCTAGTCTTTCTAAAATAATAATTTGAGATGGTTTACAATCCTAGTGCCAACATGATGTCACGCCCCAATTTTCGTGGAATCGATAGTCGTCCCCCGGGCGTGACCGCCGTGCGGGCCTAGGTTGTGCATCGCACAAGGCTAAGTATTTTATTTTCGCATAGCGAGCACATATTCAGAGTACGCAAATAAATTAAAACACAGATTTGAAGCATGAAAAGGTTCTCTTTTATTGATAATATGAACATCCATTACAAACTCTTGAACTGAGTCATAAGGTTGCCTCTCGGGCTTACAAAAGTGTTGACACAAAATGAGATAGCAGTCTTGTACATTACATCCCTACTAAACTTCAAAATATAAAGACCTCCTGGTAGAATGATGGCCTTTCCACGGAACCGCATTATGTTTTGCGTAGCTAGCTCCTTGCTTCAGAATACTTCAAAGTTGGCACAAATCAAGGCATGCCTACAGCTGGACTGGATTGGGGGATTGACTTCTGCTCCTCGCTCGGATCTCCTTAGTGCGAGAAACATGTTTCAACGAGGGTCAGTACATCAAAATATACTGGTGATGGTAAGCTAACCCAACTATACCAATCAACACGTTGTTTACATGAAGCATGTATATTTTATTTGTGGTCTTTCTATCTTGCCTTAGTTCAATTTTACAGCAAGCAATAGATATAGAAATCAATAAAATACTTTGCCACCACTCGGTGACATTTACCTTCCCATCTGAACCACCTGCACAATACTTACCATGTCCTTCCCTGCCAAGCAGACACAAGTTAGTTTCCAACAAGTTTAAATATACGAAGGGATCACTGGCGTATGCCATATTGGACGATATAGTCTATGGACGAGGATGGTATGCACCGAAGTACTAGAGGTGCTGCATAATTATGTTTGGAACATGAGACTATCATGAAGTTCCGTCCAGATCGGATCGGTGCCAGTGCCCCAGCAACCGTCCATAGGAACCCGAAGGCCTTGTGCACAAGTTGTCCGTAATCAAACGACGTTTATTTTAAGTTTAACCATTTATGTAGCTGAGGCAATAAAATCAGGAGACAGACATGCAATAAAATCAGGCATATTCTACATATAGCATAATTTATAGAAGGAGTAAACATTCTAACTTGTATTTATGCATATGATGAACATTCTAAACGAACAATCATTCAAGTAAGTAACCGTTCACAAGTTTGATTGACAAGCAATAATAATCCAAGTCTATTCCCCCTTTTATCTTAAAGTCTTTTAGTTATTACTTGGTATCGTCTGATCAGGGCAAGTAAGAATACCAGATTTTAGGTGTGAAGACTGGAAGATGGGCCAACTAAATCGAATATAAGCCACTCACTTAGTTTGTTAGAAGGAAGAAGGAAAGAGATGCTTTAAGACTCCGCTCTAGCGTCGCCTACTGTTCGTTCACCTGCATTGCCATAAATAGCTGATCAATAACTCTTCCACTCTTTCCATATCAGAATTAAAGTGCAGTTCAATGAACAAAAACAATAAAATCCATCGAAACCGTTCAAGAAAACTCAAGCAAATCTGAAAATCAACTCAAAGAAAGAAAGCAACAAGCTACAGCGAAAACTGAGACAACAAAAGATGTAGCGGATAGGTCCCTCCTGACTCTGCCGCTAAGTCGACCCCGGGGGCATGGTCCACTGAATATGGGAATCGATTCCGAAGAGGCAAATCCATAATGAGGATGAGTTCTTGATTCAATCTATCCCAATCTAACGATACCGTCTTGTATTTCTTAGCTGCGCTCCCCGAATAGGAGGAACGGGGCACCACATCCTACCCAACTAATTAGAAGTTTTGTCCCGAAACTTAGGAATAGAACCTACCACTAGGAAATAAGGAGGGGAACCTATCCATCATCTCAGATTCAAGCTCCCAAATGGATTTTTCTACCGAATGATTTCGCCAAAGCACGCGCACGAGAGGAACCAAACGACTTTGGAGCAGCTTTTCATTCCTATCCAAAATTTGCACATCTTATTCTATATACGCCAAGTCTGCCTGAAGATTCATTTGTTCAATATCTACCACATGGCTCGGGTCATACACATACTTCCTAAATTAGGAAACATGAAAGATATCGTGCACATCGGATAGTGACAGTGGTAGGGCAATCTGATATACAACTGAGGCAACTCGCTTTAGTATCTCGAACGGACCGATAAATCTCTGACTTAGCTTTCCCGTTGCTCCGAATCTGGTGACTCCTCGCATGGGCGAGACTTTGAGAAATATTCGATCGCCTACTAGAAACTCAAGTGGACGTCGGTATGTATCAGCGTAGCTCTTTTGGAGGCTTTGAGCTATCTTTAGTCTTTCCCGAATCAAGCGAATCTTTTGGACTGTCTGTTCCATGAGCTCAGGGCCAAATATCTGCCGTTCTCCAACTTCATCGCAACAGATCGAGGATCTGCACTTCTCCCATACAATGCCTCATACGGCGCCATCTGAATGCTGGATTGGAAGCTATTGTTATATCCAAATTCAGCTAACGGTAGATGCTGGTCCCAACTTGTCTTCAAGTCCAACGCACAGAGTCGTAGCATGTCTTAGAGGATCTGGTTGACACGTTCCATTTAGTCATAGGTCTGTGGATGGTAGACGAAGCTGAACTTCAACTTCGTCCCTATTGCTGACTGCAGGCTTTCCCAAAAATATGATATGAATCGACCATCTCTATCGGAGACTATAGATACGGGCACGCCGTGGAGCCGAACAATTTCGTTGAGGTAGATTTGAGCCAAACGATCGGCGCTCCAAGTAGACTTGATAGGCAGAAAGTGAGCAGACTTGGTGACGCGATCGATAATAACCCAAACAACATCATTCCCCGTTGCATCTTTGGCAAGCCAACAATAAAATCTATTGTTATATATTCCCATTTCTACTCCGAAATAGCGAGGTTCTGCAGCTCTCCACCTGGTTTCGGGTGCTTGGCCTTTACTCTCTGACAAGCCATGCATTATGATACGAACAGTGCCATATCTCGTTTTATGCCGTGCCACCAGAACGTCGCACGGAGATCTCGATACATCTTGGTACTACCCGGATGAGAAGTATAACTTGCATAATGAGCTTCAGTGAGTATCTCTTTTCTGAGGGATGCATCGTCTAGAACCCACAGTCTTTCCTTCACTCGGAGCATCCCGTCAGTGCCTACCGCAAAGTCGGTTGCCTTTCCTGCTGAGATAAGAGCTTTCATATTTTGCAAGAACAGGTCATCCTTCTGAACGGTCTTGACTTTTTGTAACAAGTCAGGCTCGAGGCATAGTTATGCCACTTGTGCCCCCTTTTTGTATCTGATTAGTAGTATAATGCCCAAGGATTCAAGATCTCGGCGCAGCCTATCATCAATAACCAAACTCCCGACGAACACTCGACTCAGTGCATCAGCTACGATATTTTCTTTGCCAGGAGTGTATCTGATCATTAAGTTAAAGTCGCTAAGAAGTTTAAGCCAATGCCGCTATCGAATATTCAAATCCTTTTGTGTATACAGATATTTTAAACTCTTATGGTCCGTATAGATCTCACACGGTACACCATAAAGGTAGTGGCGCCACAACTTCAGAGCGAACACCACTTTAGCCAGTTCTAAATCATGTGTTGGGTAGTTTATCTCGTGAGGCTTTAGCTGCCTCGACGCGAAGGTTATCACCATGCCCTTTGCATAAGGACACATCTCAAACCTTTTTCTGATGCGTCACTATATATTTTGAAGTCATCCGGTCCATCCGGAAGAGTAAGGATCGGAGCAGTGATGAGGCACTGCTTTAACTCCGTAAATGAAGCTTCACAATCGTCCGACCAAGTAAACTTTACATATTTTTGAGTGAGCTGAGTCAGTGGTGAAGCAATTTTAGCAAAGTCTTATATAAATCTGCGGTAGTAGCCTGCCAGTCCAAGGAAACTTCTAATATCGCTAGCTGATTCTGGCCGTTTCTACTGCATAATGGCTTCTACCTTCTGTGGGTCTACTAAAATGCCTTCTGCAGAGATAATATGCCCTAAAAAGGATATGCTGTCCAGCCAAAACTCGTATTTACTTTGCTTGGCATACAACTTGTTGTCTCGAAGGGTTTGAAGCACCATCCGCAGGTGTCCTACGCGCTCATCCCTATTCTTCGAGTGCACCAAGATATCATCGATAAAAACTACCATGAATTTATCGATGAATGGCTGGAAGACTCGATTCATCAAGTCCATGAATGCAGCAGGTGCATTCATCAGTCCAAACGACATAACGGAAAACTCACAATGCCCGTAACGGGTTCGAAAGGAAGTCTTTGGCATGTCTTCTGTCTTAATCTTCAGTTTGTGGTAGCCCAAGCGAAGATCAACTTTTGAAAATACTGTTGCCCCTTGCAGCTGATCAAATAGATCGTCTATCCGTGGCAGAGGATACTTGTTTCTGATAGTGACTTTGTTCAGCTCCCGATAATCGATGCAGAGGTATAACGTCCCGTCTTTCTTCTTCACGAAGAGCACAAGCGCGCCCCAAGGAGACACGCTCGGACTGATGAACCCACGATCAAGTAACTCTTGCAGTTGGTACTTTAACTCTTTTAATTCAGTAGGGGCCATTCTGTACGGAGGCTTGAAAATCGGGTGGGTATTCGAAAATGTGTCAATGGTGAACTCAATCTCTCGGTCTGGTGGCATGTCGGGTAGTTCGCTCGGAAACACATCAGGGAACTCCGCCTCAACAGAAAAAGACTCGACGTTTGCGTAGTCCTGTCGTATATCCCGAACTGACGCTAAAAATTCCTCATAGCCTGAGTGTACCATTCGCCGAGCAGATGTTGTATAAATCATCATGCAGGCCCTGGTCGCATCAGTTGCTGGACTAATAGTATAGCAGAATTTGGCTTCTCCTGGCAGGTAGAAGATGACTCACTTTTTTGCACATTCAATAGTTGCCGAGCACGCGCCGAGCCAATCCATTCCCAAAATGATATCATAGTCCCGAACATCTAGAACAAAAATATCTAGCGACAGCTTCCTCCCTCCAATACAGATGTGACCACTTTGGCATACTGAACGAAAATATATTTTCGTGCCTGATGGTGTGCTAGCACTAAGGTCTAGATACAACGGAGTCATTTCTATATTATTTTTCACGACAAAATTTATGAAAATAAAACTATGTATTACACCAGAATCAAATATCACATGAGCAGGTATATTATTAAAAAGCAAAGTACCTGACACGATGGTGTCTGAAGCTAGAGCTTCTTCCCATGTCATTGTATAGAACCAACCTTGAGCCTGGCGACGCTCTTGCTGAGGCGCAGCTCGATTGGCCTGGGTTGTAGTAGCCTGATTCGGTTGTTGAGTGCGATAATTATGGCAGCTCAGAGGGTAGTCACTAATCCTGTGGTTCGTATCACCACAAATGAGGCATAAGCCGAGTTTCTGACGACATTTCTCGGCCATATGGTAGGGCTTTCCGCAGAAGGAATATGGTGGCCCTGGATTTCCCTTTTTAGAATCGCCATTATTTGGGCGCTTTGCAGCGGTGTTTCCTCTATCGTTGCTATGGCGTTTGTGATTGGAGGTATGCACAGCGCCGGCAGCAATGTAAGGATACTGCGGTTCAAGAGAAAGAGCGTGATTCAAAACTTCCCTCATTGTCTGGTATTATGGAACAACTACTTGTGCATGGATGGTAGGACGTAGACCT
This sequence comes from Iris macrosiphon, assembly GCA_036927795.1. Lineage (NCBI taxonomy): Eukaryota > Viridiplantae > Streptophyta > Magnoliopsida > Asparagales > Iridaceae > Iris > Iris macrosiphon. The sequence continues at coordinate 85,339 of JAYESA010000193.1, read as the reverse complement.
TCTTCGAATCGTCTGGCTCGACTCACTATATCGGGCAGATAGGAGCTGGCAAACTTAGCAAGCCTGTTGAACTCGACAGAATATTGCTTAACTGTCTTGCTGCCCTTCCGTAGTTGTACAAACTCATTTTCCTTCTATTATCATACCGGTGGGGGTATGAACTCCTCCTCAAATGCGCCACAGAAGGTGGTCCATGCTATCGCCTCTCCTCCATTCTTAACTGGAAGAGATCGTCGATGCACGTCCCATCAATTGTGCACATTGAGGCAAAGATGTAGTTGAGCACATACGATGCGCTTTTCTTCAGGTACTTCTAGCAGTGAGAAATGATCCTCAAGTTCGGCCAACCAATCTAGAGCCACTATAAGATCCTCAGTCCCCTTGAATGCTGTGTTGTAGATTTTCTTAAAGTTGCCAAAGTCGAAGGCAGTCACTTCCCTCTTTCTTGGTGTTTGAGGCGTCTCAACTTCAAGCACTGGCTGCTCCACCGGGGTCGCCGCTGTTGCTATGGAATGGGTGGAGGCCAAAGTCTGCTCGATCTGTTGCAGGGTATCAACCTGCTTTTGCTGGACTGTGAATCGTGTCCCTATATTGTCTTAAAACTTGAGTAATCTCACATCTGATCATTTCTCAGCCCGTTTATAACGAGCTTCATCCCTTTGTTGGCTGGCTTCCAATATCCGCAATATTTGCTGAAGCGGATCGACTCGAGATATGGCTCGCTGGCTCGGCTCGCTGGCTCCGAGAGTTTCCTGAAGTGCCGAAACTACTCTCTTGAGCTTGTGTCTCGCCCGGTGCTTGCGCTAAGGATTGCGCTTAAGCCATTCCTTCAAGAGAAGGTAAATTACATCAGGATCATAATGTATTATTACATGAATGTATCTCATTTTGGCCTAACGAGTTCAAGAGTTCGCACAGGGGATTATCGTTAAAGGAACTTTTCCCATACGAGGGTCAAAGGAACTTGAAGCTGTGCTCTGATACCAACATGTCATATCTCGATTTCCATGGAATCGATAGTCGTCCCCCGGGCGTGACCGTCGTGTGGGCCTAGGTTACGCACCGCACAAGGCTAAGTATTTTATTTTCGCATAGCGAGCACATATTCAGAGTACGCAGATAAATTGAAACACAGATTTGAAGCATGGAAAAGTTCTCTTTTGTTGATAATATGAACATCTATTACAAACTCTTGAACTGAGTCATAAGGTTGCCTCTCGATCTTACAAAAGTATTGACACAAAATAAGATAGCAGTCATGTACATTACATCCCTATTAAACTTTAAAATATAAAGACCTCCTGGTGGAATAATAGCCTTTCCACGGAGCTGCATTGTGTTTTCCGTTGCTAGCTCCTTGCTTCAGAATACTTCAAAGTTGGCACAAATCAAGGCATGCCTACAGCTGGACTGGATTGGGGGATTGACTTCTGCTCCTCGCTCGGATCTCCTTAGTGTGGGAAACCTGTTTCAACGAGGGTCAGTACATCGAAACGTACTGGTAAAGGCAAGCTAACCCAACTATACCAATCAACACGTTGTTTAGATGAAGCATGCATATTTTATTTGTGTTCTTTCTATCTTGCCTTAGTTCAATTTTACAGCAAGCAATAGATATAGAAATCAATGAAATACTTTTCCACCGCTCGGTGACATTTACCTTCTCGTCTGAATCACCTGTACAATACTTACCATGTCCTTCCCTGCCAAGAAGACACAAGTTAGTTTGTAACAGGTTTAAATATACTAAGGGATCACTTGCATATGCCATATTTGACGATATAGTCTATGGACGAGGATGGTATGCAACGATGCACTAGAGGCACTGCATAATCCTGTCCGGGACATGAGACTATCATAAAGTTTTGTCCGAATTGGATCGGTGCGAGTGCCCCAGCAACCGTCCGTAGGAACCCGAAGGCCTTGTGCACAAGTTGTCCGTGATCAAACGGCATTTATTTTAAGTTTAACCATTTATGTAGCTGAGGCAATAAAATCAGGAGACAGGTAGCCTTGTATGATTTATTTTGTATAGTCTCCCTGATGAATTATTTTATGGCAAGGAGTGTTCTACATATAGCATAATTTATAGAAGGAGTAAACATTCTAACTTGTATTTATACATATGATGAACATTCTAAACGAACAAGCATGCATGTAAATAACCGTTCACAAGTTTGATTGACAAGCAATAATAATCCAAGTATATTCCCCTTTTTATCTTGAAGTCTTTTAGTTATTACTTGTTATCATATCGGGACAAGCAAGAATACAAGATTTTAGGTATGAAGACTGGAAGAAGGGCCAACTAAATTGAATATAAGCCACTCACTTAGTTTGTTGGAAGGAAGAAGGAAAGAGATGCTTTAAGACTCCGCTCTAGCGTCGCCTACTGTTCGTTCACCTGTATTGCCACAAACAGCTGATCAATAACTCTTCCACTATTTCCATATTGGAATTGAAGTACAATTCAATAAACAAAAAGAATAAAATCTATCAAAACCGTTCAAGAAAACTCAAGCAAATCCGAAAACCGACTCAAAGCACGAAAGCAACAAGCGACATCGAAAACTAAGGCAACAAAAGATGCAGCGGATAGGTCCCTCCTGACTCTGCCGCTAAGTCGATCCCGGGGGCACGGTCCACTGAATACGGGAATCGATTCTGAAGAGACAAATCCATAACGAGGATGAGTTCTTGATTCAATCTATCCCGATCGAACGATACCGTCTTGAATTTCTTAGCCATGCTCCCCGAATAGGGGAAACGGGGCACCACACATGACCGAATAAATATTTTTCCCTAATAAAAAAAAATACAAAACAGAATGAAAACTAAGAGCACTTAATGACGCCAATCTTTTGACAATTGAGCAGAGCTGAATATATTTTTTTTATGGTAGTTATCCAAAGATAAACAGGTCAGCAGAACCCCCATATTTAATGTCGTCTTTAGCTCATCATTATTTCTTAGGCAGTTCAGAAAAATCCTCTGATATAATGTCGTCTTTAGCTCATCATTATTTCTTCATTGCATATGTTCATATTTAATCTTGCTTATTGCTTTCTTCAAGTACATGTTAGACAAACAAAGCAATATACAAAAGCAAATAATATATATTTGGATAATGTTGAGTTTAAGTAGATATTACTATAGTGATTGTCGATTATCATAATGCTAAACTTAATCGATTAGCCATAATCAAAGACTCAACTTAAATATTGGGCTAACAGATTCGTTGCGGGATTAAAGGGATTATATATAGGTATTTTCTGACATTATTTTATACAACAACAATACAAGGTTGGTGATTTATAACTTTTGAGAGAGAAAAAAGGGGATTGAAGGCTATTGTGAAGGAGAGATCATTTTGAATAATTCTTCTCGTCCTCTCTTATTTTTTGGAGTTTATAATCTGATTTTCTTCTTTCAAGTTGTTGTGGTGATCCAATTTCGATCGGTGAGTAGTCTTTAAGGAGTTGGTATACTTTATTATTCCAATAGTGGAAGCTTTTAAGGGTTGGACTCCTATCGTCTCATAGTTTTTTTAGTTATAATTTTTCATGTTAAAATCGTTGTGTCTATGTTGCCTTTTGTGCGATTATTGGCGATTTTGTTTTTGTGTGCTTTTATTTTATTCTTTCGCAGCTTCTTGGCTTAGGGGAACAATTTTTGCATTTTAATTTCAAAAGAGTGGTATTAAAGCTTTTTGTTCTGCTGATATTCATAGAGTGCTATTAGAGCTAGGTTCAAAAATGATACGAAGTTGGTGCGCATGGTAAACCTAAACTGTTCCAATTACCACTATTGACGGAGTAATATGAAGGATTTGTTATTCGTCAAGAAGTTTTATCTTTAGGTATTTGCTTCCGAAAGGCCTAGTGATAAATCCAAAGAGTACTGGAAGTTCGAGCATATACATATGTACAGGTATAAATCACACAAGGATTAATCATGTTGTATCTTTTTCGTCAAGAAGTTGTATCTTTCTTTAACCAATCCGTTGACAAAAATGTGTTAATCACGTTGCCAATATGGAGCACGCAAGGACAATCTAGGAGAAGTAGGAATCCTTATATACAAAAAAGATCCGGGTAAATAAGATATTCCTGATCTAAACGATGATTGGTCTGTAGTACAAAGGTGATATGTCCATTACGGATCATCTGAATGAATTCTAGGGCGTGGATGACTAGTTATCCTCTATTGGAGTCAAATTTATTGACAAAGTTAAGGGGCTGTGGTTGTTTTATATGTTTTTAGACTCGTAGAAAACTGTAGAAGTGTCCATGATTATTTTAGCTCTAGAAGGCATGGTTATTCTTGAGTTTGCCAAGAGTAGGGTGTTGAATGACGATATATGGAGAAAATCTTAGGGTACTTTATCTTCATCTCATTCGGAGATGCTTTCTCCACGGAGTCATGGAAGGTATAAAATCCAGGGGTCCGGGTAGTGGCAGAGATAAGAGCAGAGGCAAGTCTAAGGGTCGGTATGATGACTCTAAATACTGACATTATGGCAAGAAGGAAAACATCAAATGAAACTATTTTTCTTTGGAAGAGAGACAAGGAGGGTAACATGGAAAGCAAGGTGAGAACACAATAGCGGCTGCCTCAAAACCTAGAGGTGATATGATTATTGTGGGTAATGAGATAGTTATGAACCTCGTATGCGATAATAATTCTTGGCAAGTGGACTCAGGGACTTCAGCACACGTATCTTAAAATAGGGCATTTTTTGCCACCTACAGTTAATGAGATTATGGATTATTGAAGATGGGCAATAGAGATGTGTCAAAAGCTATTGCTATTAGAGTTGTGCATTTGAGAACCAAGACAAGTACAATTCTTATTCTCAAGGATGTTCGTCATGTCCCCAATATCCGTTTTAAACTGGTATCGATTGAAATGTTTGATGATGAGGGATATTCTTCAATATCGTTAGGAACGATCAATAGAAGCTTTTCAGAGGTTCTATGGTAATTTTTTTATGAAGCAAGAAGTTCGTTCTCTATTATATTAAAGGGAGCTCACATGGGACATATGAGGTAAACGCGGTCAGTGATGTGTCTACCGAGTTGTGGCACAAGTAGCTCAACCATATCAACGAAAAAGGAAAGAGCTACTTTTTGAACAGAAAAGTGATTCCGGAGCTCAACTCTACAAAATTATAGAGGGACATGCATTGCATTACTAGAAAGAAATATGATGTCTTTACAAAGTCACCCAAGTTCAAGGAAGGCGGCATTGCTCGAGTTTGTTCACTCAGATGTTCACAGTCCTATGAAGGTAAAATATATTGATGGTGCTTCTTATTTTGTGACTTTTATTAATGATTATTCCAAGAAATTTTAATTTTATGCTTTAAAGACCAAGGATCAAGTGTTGCTTACTTTCAAAGAGTTTCATGCCTCAGTTGAAAGGGAGATGAGCAAGAAGTTAAAGTATGTTTGGCCTAACAATGGCAGTAAATATATTGGTCCCTTTGATGATTAATGCAAATAACAAGGGATACAAAACCAGAAGACTCCGACAAAGACACCTCAGGTCAATGGTGTAGCAGAGCGCATTAATATGACACTTTTGAAGAGGTACGATATCTGTTGTCAGAAGAAAACTTATCAAACAGTTATTGGGATGAGGCTCTCAACATTATTGCTTATGTTATTAATTTATCTCCTAGCACTCCTTTGTAGAGTGATGTACAAAATAGAGTATGGTACAACAAGGAGCCATCATAAAGTCACCTTCGATTGTTTGGTTGTAAGGCCTTTGAGCATGTATCTAAGGGTGAGAGATCCAAACTTGAGCTGAAGATAAGGCAATATATTTTTGTCGACTTTGGCCAGGATGACTTTCGGTATAGACTCTACGTCCCAGTAGAAAGAAAGCTCTAAATAAGCAGGACATGGTATTTATCAAGGATCATACCATAACCAATACTCAGTATTTTGATATGCCTATTGAGGCTGAGGAATTTCCTGAGTTAGAGTCATCTTGCATCGATCTATTTCCTAAATACACTATAGAGAATCCAGACATGGGATAGCCAGTACATGGAGATACTCTAAACCTTGATCATTAGCCTGTTGATGGTGATTAGGGTCACCCTTAGGAGGATTAGCATGCCTATGAGGCAGTTCATAAATGTAACGAGCATGTTATTATACAGCCAGCACTAGAGGTTCCATTAAGGAGGAGCACGATAGTATGTCAACCATCCATGAGGCACTCGCTAGATATGTATGTGTTATTGACTGACTGGGAGGAGACCAAAACCTTCATAGATGCGATAGAAGACGAATACAGACAGGATTGGATGTAGGCCATACTGGAGGAATAAGTTTCTTACAAGCAAACTCTATTTATGAGTTAGTACGGTTGCCAAGGGCAAGAAGACTTTTAAAATTGATGGATGTTCTGAGTTAAGTGCACAAAAGATGCTACTCGCCCTCGATACAAAGAGAGGCTCGTAGTGAAAGTCTATAGTCAGTAGAAAGGCATGAATTTTGATAAAGTCTTCTCGTCGGTCGTCAATTTATCATCTATTCAGGTGGTGCTAACTTTAGCTATCAGTTCATCTTATAGGTTGAGCAGATAGATGTAAAGATGGCATTCCTCCATGAAGATTAAAAGGATGATTTATACATGGATCAGCCAGAGGGATTATGTGAGAAAGGTAAGTCATATTTAGTCTGTCGATTAAGAAAGAGTTTGTATGGTCTGAAGTATGCTTTAAGACAGTAGTACAAAAATTTTGAGTCATTTATAGGAGGGCATGGTTATATGCAGACGACATCGAATCATTGTGTATTTCATGAAGTATTTTTCCAAGGATGATTTTATCAAATTACTTCTTTATGTGGATGATGTATTATTGGTGGGTTGGAATGCTACCAAGATAGCAGAGTTGAAGCGCCAACTATGCACGACCTTCTCTATGGAGGATTTGGGTGCAACAAAGACTCTTCTTGGGATAAAGATTAGCATGAAAAGAGAGTCCAAGTTGCTATACTTATCCCAAAAGAAGTACATTTACGTGGTAATTTAGCATTTTTCGATGGACAAGTCAAAGAAAGTGACAAACTCTCTTGCCTTACTTAAATTCGGTAGAGCATGTTTACCTACCAAGGAGGAAATAAAAGATATAGAGCGAGTTCCATATGCATCAGCTGTAGAAAATCTTATTTATGCCATGGTGGTTACAAGGCCAAACATTGCTCATAGAGCTGACATGGTTAGCAAGTATCTTTCCAATCCAGGAAAGGCATATTGAGTGCAGTCAAATGGATTCTACGATACCTTCAGGACTTGTTGATTAGAAGCTTTCATTTGACCGAGATGAGCCAAAGTTGGTTGGTTATATTGACGCTGATATGGCTGGAGATGTAGACACAAGGAGATCGACTTTGGGCTATGTGATGTTGTTCGTTGGTGGAGCAGTTTTGTGGCTGTCGTAAAAGTAAAAGTATATTGCCTTGTCTACGACAAAGGCAGAGTTAATTACAGCGATGAAGGCTTGCAAGGTATTATTGTGGATGAAGAGGATTTTGCCAAAAATACGGCTTAACCGAGAGCAGTACATTTTGTTTTGTGATAGTTAGAGTGTAATCCATATTGAAAAGAATTCGATATTTTATAGTCGGTCCAAGCATATTGTAACTTGATATCATTGGATACAAGATATCCTTTAGGCGAAGGTCGCGATGCTTAAGAAGTTTTACATGAATTTTAATAGAGAATATGCTCACAAAGGTTCTACCAAGAGAAAAGTTCGATTACTGCATGCAGATCGACAGTATGATAAGATCCTCCAACTAGTAGGAAAGGGGAAGATTTGTTGGTGTTGGGTAGGGTCTCAACTTATGTGGAGAAACCCTAAAGTTCAGCGAGCATCATCCGTGTGTCGAAGAAGCTTGGGGAGTGCAACGAGTGCCATTCACGTATGGAAGAAACTTGGAGTAACAAAGTAGAAAGATTTTTCCCAGTCCAAGGAGGAACTCAGACCGAATTCTGTCCAGTGGGGGAATTAGGATTAAGTTCGACCCCTCTGGGTTCAGAAATTGCTAGCACAAAAACACAAGGTTTGGTCTAAACTCGATTTTGTAGGGGTTGTGCGAGTTATAGGATATTTTATATACCGTTGGATCATATCTAATGGTCCAAATTGGTTGCTGGATTAAGAAAATTATATATAGGTATTTTTTAACCCTAATCAATATAATAAAAAAACTGCAAGGTTAATGTTTTACAACCTTTGAGAGCGGGTAAAGGGATTGAAGGCTATTATGAATAAGAGATATTTTGGGTAATTCTTCTCGTCATCTCTTGTTCTTTGTAGTGTAATCAGGTTTTCTTCTTCAAGTAGTTGTGGTAATCCAGTTTGTATCAATGAAAAGTCTGTATGGAGTTGGTGTACTTTCTTATTCAAATAGTAAATCTTTTTCATGGTTGGACTCCGATCGTCCCGTAGTCTTTTTTTAGGATTTTCCACATAAAAATAATTGTGACCACGTTTGGCTTTTGTGTAATTATCAGGGATATATTTTTCTTGTAATTTTCTTCCGTTCTTTCACAACTTCTTGGTTTGGGAGAATGGTTTTCGTATTTCCTTACCAATAATTGGATCTTGTCGATACAAAAGTGAGAACACCGAAAAAGACTATACTTCTGCTGGAGCCAAAAATGATAATGGTACTTGATAACTTAATGTTGTAGCATCTGTCAGCATTTACTGGTCAACTGGGGGATCGTGAAAGGGGTATGATCAAGTCAATATGGTGATTCCTTTGTTCTTTCGAACTAGTCACTATACTTAGTCGATTTGCTCTATTTATTTATAGATCTATAGTCCAATAGGAATATTATGACAAGATTATACTCAATCTTTCCTTGGCAAGAAATGCACTTTTTTGGTGTTAAATTATAGCAAGTCATAGAAATTTTTGGCCCTTGCCGTAATAATGCAATTATGTTGTAAAGCGCACAGATGTTCACTATTCTTGGATTAAAATATTGACAAGGGACTCAACTAGGTTAATTTTATTTCATACTTGTGCTATGAATAATAAAAATAGTGCAAAAATCTCTTGTATAATCCTAGCTATAGAGTGTGTGATTTTAATCCAAACAGGTTATGAATACTTATATGTTATGTTTACAAGTTATTCTCTTACGAAGGATATGCCATAAACCCAAAAAATATGTGTGTTTTGGTAGATTGCATACTTTGCCTTTTATGACAAACTCTTTTATACATCTTATGGGTTCTAAAAATGAGAATTTAAACATGAAACATCGTTTGACTATTATCTATTATATTTTAATGCATATTGTTGTCAAATAATATAGAAATTAAATTTACTGAATTTGGCAACTGTGTATTGATGACACGAATTTAGAAAACAAAAAAGTTGGGAAAATTGAATCATACCTTTAAAGTCGTAACTTTACTCCCATGTTAAAGAGGTTGATGTTACACTAATAAAATATATAGTTGCTATTATTTGAGTGGTAAATCTTCTGTATCGATAAGGTCAAACTTTCTTCACTATTGATGCTAAGCAAATTCATGGAAGGATTTAAATGTGAGTTCCTTGAACTATGTTATGTTACATGTATTGGAAATTAAAATTTCATAGTTTTAATTCAATTATCATGTCTATCTATTGAATTTGAATTTCACAACTACCAACATGTGGTTCACGATACTGGTATCTAATAGTTTAGCAGTAAAAAAAAATTTCAAATATTCAACAAAATCATTATAGAAATCATTTACAAAAGAAGTTTTCCAATTATGTAGTCCACAGTATCACATTGACTCGTATCTAAATTTCCTCCTTATGACAATAAATATTTCTAAGGTATTATTGTGTTTGGATGAATCTTGCAATGAACAATGACATTTGATGAATGTTTACGTTTTATGCTTCTAATCCATATTAACCCATATCTAGAAAAAAATGCATCATACTTTGCAATTTGCTTTCGATCAGAGCTTTAAATGAATGAAAGGAAAATATTATATAAGATTCTGAAACATGGTTACCGACCAAAATATAAAATGAATGGATGTAGGAACTATAAGATTGCAAAAAACTTTAAAGTTGTTAGTCCAATAGTTTGTAGTGCAATTAAGGCTTTAACGCCAAGAGTAGACACATCTTTATATATAAGTACAACCAGAACTTGAAAGTTTTAGGGATTTTATTGTACTTTTTGACTTTTATTCTGATGAAAGTAGCAATTATTACATATTGCAACAACACTGGACGTTATTGGGCGCTATGGCTTTACATTGGCCTCCCTTGGGATAGAAGTTGTCCTCGCAAGCCTCCGTGCAGTTCGAGAAAGAATCGCAGTGTCCCAAGCAATTATCCGGGGCTCCATCATCATAGATATTTGCAGCATATATTGTAGCTGCACATAGAAGAGAATGGTAAAATATGTCAACAAAGTACAATACAATATGCTACTCTGGAGGTTCCCAAACCAAATCTCTGACTTATGGAAGAGAAATATACCTGACATAAACAGGAAAGTTGTGAAGGTTGCGAGTAGCAGGACGACAAAGAGCTTACTCATAGCATGAGTAGAAACCTTGGAAGTCATTTTGTTCAATATTCTTCTTAGATGATCTAAAATGGTTCTGTGAGAGGGCGTTATTTATAGTTTTCAAAAAGTCAGTATGTGAAACTTAGGTACAATATATTTCTTTATCTGAGGAAAAGATCCAGTGTATTTATGGATTCAGAAGAAATGCACATATTATATGCTATGTATGTATACCAAATTTGTTTGTCCTTAAATAATGAATAGTGGGATTCAAATATATTGGAATTTCCTAAATTTTAGTTTTTTTTCCAGATGCATGTCCCAAGTACCAATCTCTTTTAACAATTCAAGATTTTTAATCAAATTCATAACATTTTACAAGAAAGCAATTACCATAAAATATTTTTAATAGAAATGTGATAATGCTACTTTTAGTTGATTTGACATCTTATAAAATTCATACAACGTGTAAATCCTAAAATTTTCATATAGGGTTATTTTGGTAATTTGTATTTATTTTTATATTAAAAGAATTATTAAATTAATTAAAATATTTATTAGATAATTTTCTTGAGCTTTAGAAACCAACCACCATGGTCTTAAGATCTTGAGTACAACATTAGTCATTTCCTCCCAACCAACTTTGCATGCTAGACATAGACGAGCCAATTTAGGGTAATGCCATGATTGTCACTTATAAATTCAAATTTCTATGCTTTATTTTGGTCCACAACTTTTGTGACATAATTATGTCACGACCCACATCCGGTATAGGGGCACGAGAGCGTGGGTACGTCCAGCCTACGCCGCAGCATCGGCGGTAGAACGCTGTCAAGGTCTTGATACTATCTAGCCAATCTCACGCAAGCATCCAATCTCCATAAGGAGGCACGGATGACACTAATAAAATGAACACATACTCAATCTCAGGATGACAGCACGATAAGATAACGAACAAAAATTAAATACAACACAAGTCAACAAGTAATATTCTAACTCAACAATATCCAAGTCTCATCAAAATGCCGGAGACAAATCCGGCACCAAAATAGTCTACTAAAAGAACTAACTAGAAGATTAGTGATTCCGATTAGATCTCCCGGAATCACAACTAAGTCTGCAGCTACTCACCATATGGTCCACAAAGTGTCGGATAGCGGTCCTCTAAGGCATAGTCTGGAAAAATATTTCCAGTCAGGAAGGAGCAAAGTACAAATCTCAAATAACAGTTCCATATAATTGATAAGGACTATAATACAATAAACATATAATGCTAGATACTGAGAAGACAGTAAAATAATGTAATAGCAAAATAGAGAGACAGGTAACGTAAAGAGACAGGCAATAGACAATATGATACAGTCAGTGCATATATGAAAATGAAAAGAACAAGGTACAGTATCATATACGGGTGATGTAATATATGATTTAAATAGGAAAACTGTAATCTATTCTAAGTGTTTGAAATAGTAGTTTCGAAATGTGATCGGCTTGGGAACATGTACGATAGCTACAGGGCTTGGCTAATCATATGTGAAGAGCATGATTAACACTTACATTATTCTATACTACAATAAGAGGTTATGATCACATTTCTTACTAACTACTTTCCCGCCCCCAACTAGTACTGTGGATCCAACCATGACACGTCACGATACACGAGCAAGTCCAATCTATCATGTACGATGTCTAATATACATGTCGTGTACAATGTCAATACGATAATCACTGTAATATCTTATGACTGCAGATCCAAGCTATCCTAGTCCGTGTAGCACAGTGTCAAGGATTCAGATGTAACATTTCTAGATTATTGAATTTATAGGAATTATCAACAATTGGAAATTATCAGAGAATGTACTTGCCTTGGGTCCTTAGCTGGAAATTATTGAGGTCCTGTTCCAGAGTATCCCCTGGGTAAACCAACAGTCCTATAAACATAACACAAGCAAAACAACATTTGCATCAGCTGCTATACTAACACAATCAAAACATCAAACTCAGGGCCGTGCCAGGTATGGCACTAGTCAACTAGGGTCATCGAGTACATTCACCAATTAAACGTATTATCAATAAATAAATTAATACATATATATATGGTTATTCCAAAGTATATACAAAATAGGTATAACTGTATGTACATAAGTGGAAATATATTTTATTTATGTGAAAATTATACATCACTTATATATATAAACTAATATACACGTACCAAAATACATTTTAACTTATACTATATATATATATATATATATATATATATATATATATATATATGCATACATACCAAAATAATACAATACTATATACAGGTAAATATACCAAAATATGTTTATACATATATATATAGGTACACATATTTATACCAAAATATATTAAATTAATATATATTTTACTAATATATAATTATACCAAAATACATACATATATATGTTTGTACATATACCAAATAGTACGTATACTATATACAAATAGAGAAAATACACTATATATATAGATATATATATGTACACATATACACACACAAATACACGTATACGTATATTACGCTTACACATACACACAAATATACGTATTCATATATACCTACACACACATACGTATACACATACGTATTTAAATATATGTAAAGAAGGAGAGAAGGGAAAGAAGTCTCACAGGGGGCTGTCGGGGTGGCTGGCCGGCCAGACTGTGTGGAGTTCCTGCCGGAGTTGATGGAAAGAGGGGGAGTGTCGGACTGCGGTGGAGGAGTGAGGACGGGATGAATGGGTGAGCAGGGAGTCGGAGGTCGGGTGGTTGGGTGAACCAACAGTCCAGGAAAATATTCATAGGAAAAGAATTATGGAGCTCCCTTCCTTTGATCTTATCAGGCACTAAATCCTTACTAAGGGAGATATTCAAGTAACTGTACATCAGGGCCATGAATTTCGCAATTGCCAGTGCCTCGTAGCATTCCTTAATTGATTCCAAAAATGTAAAGAATATATCACTGCCCTGAATGTCTAACAAGCCAACAAAAGATGTAAAGGCATATATGGGAGCCATGAGCACGATGATAACTATAGCCTTCTGTTCCTTTGGGTTCTTCCAATAGAAAAATGTTGTGAGAGCAACTTCACCGTAAAATAAATTGACAGCACAACACATGATCCTGCGCTCAGCAGAGTGAGAATCCGAGTGTCAATTGTGGTTATATCCATCTCTGGTGAGATGGGAATTTGAACAGAAAGTCCTCAGCTACCAAGAGCGAGAAAGAAGGGACTTGATTAAACTTTTGCTGCTGCAGCTGTGGTAGGTCTGACTTATAATTGGAGACGTCCCATGGAGGAGGAGGAGGAGATACTAAGAACTGAATAAGGAGGAGATCCCACTGTGGGTCGCCGGACTGCAGCAAGGGCCGCCGGACTGCGGGCTGGTCGATGAGGGGATGAAGCGGAGGAAGAAGAAGAAGAAGAAGAAAAGAGAAGAAGAAGAGAAGAAATTTCTTCCCACGTTGGAGAGAGGGAGGTGGAGGCTTGTGAGGAGGTGGGAAAACCTAGATTTTCTAGGGATTAGGGTTGATGTGACATGATATTAAATACGGGAGAGTGTGGGTGAATCAAGGGTGGTGATTGACCCCCTTTAAATGAGGGGTCCAGATTTGACATGGGGAAATTTAATTCATGGAGGAATGAGGGTGAGGTTTAATTAAAAATTTATAGGGCTCCCTCATTGGTTTAAACAAATGGGTGTTAACACCAAAAATGCAAATGTGCAAATTAGCCCCCTTAAATTTGGGTATTTGCACAGACACATGAAATGACAAAAATTTGGCGGACGAATCGATGTCCGATATTTTGTAGGGTCAGGGGGTACTGTAAGTTTGGTGTTGGCTCAAATAGCAGGGTACTGGAATTAAATTAGGATTTTCAGAATCGGTTAAAATAGTATCCCCAATTTAATTAGAAATAAAATACAAGTTGTGTTTAAAAATTAATTAGGAGTATATGGGGCCAAAGTCAGGTCAGGTCATCAATACCAATAATGAAGTAGACTCAGAATAGGATATTACCCTAATTTGGGCCGTACGAAAAATAGGTCAAAATTGTCCCCAATTTCGATTGGAACGCACAACGATACCAAAAATAAGAATTTTAAAATTAACGTCCGCGACGATTTTTTGTGCGGCTAGAAACAATGTACAGAGAGCATAATTATGAGTTGCAAAAATAGCAAAATGGAAGGCGGGCATGTCTAGGGCAAGATAGTAAATTTTGTTGGAAGACAAAAGTCCGGGTAGCGCTCCAAATATCGAAGCAAAGGCAATGCGCAATAATTAAATAAAATACGGTAATTAATTACAATCTCCAATGAATAAATTCTAGATAAACAATTAAATACAGAATTCCATAATTTGGACAAGTGTTCATCTACTGGGCTTCTAGGTCAAGCCTACCATCACAAACACAAATGAACGCTGTATATAATTATATATTTAATTACACATCACATAATTATTTAAAACAAATAATTATCATGCAATTACTTAATTGTAACTACCATAATATTAAATATTATAAAAAGTCAAAAATATCCCTGTTTTTGGAACGTGGTAGTGACAAGTCTACCCTCCTTAAAAGAATTTCGTCCTCAAAATTTTAAATCCTCATAGTAGCGTTTATTCATACACATTATTATTTTCCTCAAAGTTTAAATTTATCAACCACAAAATCAGTTAATAATCCACAATGTCTTTTCACAATTTCAAAATTCTAAAATTATTGCATAACCTGAAAAATCCTCAAAATAAAATCAAAGTCCATTTTTATCAAAAAATTTCCTTGAAAGTTTTAGTTAATAATTCAATACTCGGAATTCAATATCCACTCTTCTAATTTGATTTTTATCAATGCACAATTATAAAATGTAATATCGTCCAAAAAGTTTAAATTCAAACATTAGTCTATCAATAATTTTATTCCTCGATTTCCTCTTTCCTCAAAATACTTAATAATGCGATACTTAAGGATTCTCCAAATGCAACATCCAAATATAATATTTTAAAATTTCTAACTTGCAATCAAATAAATATATTGATAATCTCCCAAAATTTCCAAATTTTTATAACCAATTTAATCATGTGATAATCTTCCTGGAATTAATAAGTCATAAATTCAGCCATGTTAAATTCTTGGCCCTTTATTTAAATCGATATTTATCCTCGAATTTAATCATCTTGCCTCTCTTGTCAAGTCATAACTCCTTCATTAATCTTCGTCATGGTTAAACCCTAATAATCATGGTCTAAGAAAATCTTCCTACAATCATACAACATGCAACCTAAGGGGATATGTACGGTCATGGTGTCTTTTGTCATGGTATTGCAGTCTCTGTATCAGGGTGTACTACTAACTACATTCTAACAAGAAAAATCATGCATGCAAGCTACGGTACTAAGGTATCAGTCAATCAATCAAATAGATAGGAACAGAAATAAGGGAAGAACAGAACCTGCTAACACATTACCTGCAGTATCTCCTATCTCTAACATACACTTAACTCTAGCATATTCACTAACTAATTCCTATTCCTGTACACTGGTACCCATATCAACTAGTCATTTATCCACAAGATCCATGAATATATCCATATTGCACACACATGTCTATTAACACCTAAATCTGATGCCAAGAATCTCTAATATAACCATGATTCAATAATGCATCCAAGGTTTGATACCTCTATCTCTTTAGTACCATACCCTCTGTCAGTTCCCGTTCCTACTACAATTGTCCATACTATTTTCTCATCACTCCAGTGCACACCAAGTGTAACACCATACTAAGTGCTAAACCCTTTCTAATACAACTCTAGATGGACACCCAAGTCAGTCTGCGGTGCCACCTCAATCATGCTCAAGTCATCAGACCCTTACACATGTATATCATCTACTCATATATTAATATTCATCTCTTATCTACCATAAAATTAATCCTCAAAATAATCGTCAAGGTTTAACTTCTCGATCAACTTAAAAATAATTGCATAAACCTCCTCAAAATCAGATACTCAAATATCGAAAAATTTTAATCACTTTTAAAATCCTTATAGCTTTGACTATGTTTATTGAATTGAATTCGAATACTCAAAATTTTAATAACATAAAATCGTAACTCCTCTAAATTCTTAAAAATTAAAATTCATTCCCACTCTTCAAATTATAAATTGAATCCACAAGTATACATATAAATACTCACAGTCTCTAATACTCAAGGTGCACACTAATACACCAATTATTTACAACCTCAACTGTGTACGAAATTGTACTGCCCGAATTATTTGCACTATTGCTTCCAAATGATCATCATCACTGATACTCTTTCTCCTCTGTCTATAGTGCCAATACTAACTATAACACACCTATCATAGAACTATTGCTACAAGGCACTACGCTATTGGTATCTCTAGATTAATGCCTAATGCTCCCATGTCCAACTAAGAAACACTTACAAACTCACAAGTCACACTCAGTCAAACTAATACAAGACTCAACCAAAATTGCAAGTCACTAATTATCATACTAACAAGGAATCCTCAAAGAAAATAAGCTCAAAAGGAACTGGATCAAGGACGGAAGGTATCTTTACTGCTAGTAAAGAAAAGAAGCGATGGAACAAAGTCCTGGAATAACATAAATAGATAAGTCTTGAGATGATACTTTAAGAACCAATTTAAGATACAACCTGATAATCATACACGTCTGTCAGAAATCATGACACAAAGAATCCTCGCCACGCCAGTAAGCATAGATGCGATAAACGACAGGTTCCGTAACTAAGGTATGCAACTCTATAATCATGTCATCTAGAATCCTTGCCACGCCAACTGGTATGGCTGCGAGAAACTCTAAATCTCATAACTAAAGTATGTACATCCAAGTTAGGTTCCTACGATCTCGTCACGACAGCTAATATGGCTGCGATAAACTCTAGGTTCCATAACCAAAGTAGACGTTTTACCTTTCTCACTGTCCTCATCAATATATGTCATCAGATGATACCATAAATTCTAGTCCGTAAAATTCATCTCAATATGAATTCAACTCAACAACGATACCAGGAGTTAAAGTTAACAACTGGTCACCAAGAATCAAACTCAATATCAACGAGTGAGGACGGACTGAAACAAGGGCGAAGGAATTAAATTCGAAATTATAATAAGATTCTCATGGGGTCATCCCAGGAAATCTTTCAAATAAATTGTGATTGAGTATCCTCTCTCATCCTAGTATCCTATGTCCTATATTCTATAGCAGGCACGCGGTAGTACAACTAATACGTCGCACTACCACGACATCGCACAACTTGCGAAGTCTGACTTGCATGGGCCACCACTAAAAATGTGTCATGACCCGCACCCGGTATAGGGGCACGAGAGCGTGGGTACGTCCAGCCTACGCCGCAGCATCGGTGGTAGAACGCTGTCAAGGTCTTGATACTATCTAGCCAATCTCACGCAAGCATCCAATCTCCATAAGGAGGCACGGATGGCACTAATAAAATGAACACATACTCAATCACAGGATGACAGCACGATAAGATAACGAACAAAAATTAAATACAACACAAGTCAACAAGTAATATTCTAACTCAACAATATCCAAGTCTCATCAAAATGCCGGAGACAAATCCGGCACCAAAATAGTCTACTAAAAGAACTAACTAGAAGATTAGTGATTCCGATTAGATCTCCCGAAATCACAACTAAGTCTGCAGCTACTCACCATATGGTCCACAAAGTGTCGGATAGCGGTCCTCTAAGGCATAGTCTGGAAAAATATTTTCAGTCAGGAAGGAGCAAAGTACAAATCTCAAATAACAGTTCCATATAATTGATAAGGACTATAATACAATAAACATATAATGCTAGATACTGAGAAGACAGTGAAATAATGTAATGGCAAAATAGAGAGACAGGCAACGTAAAGAGACAGGCAATAGACAATATGATACAGTCAGTGCATATATGAAAATGAAAAGAACAAGGTACAGTATCATATACGGGTGATGTAGTATATGATTTAAATAGGGAAACTGTAATCTATTCTAAGTGTTTGAAATAGTAGTTTCGAAATGTGATCGGCTTGGGAACATGTACGATAGCTATAGGGCCTGGCTAATCATATATGAAGAGCATGATTAATACTTACATTATTCTATACTACAATAAGAGGTTATGATCACATTTCTTACTAACTACTTCCCCGCCCCTAACTAGTACTGTGGATCCAACCATGACACGTCACGATACACGAGCAAGTCCAATCTACCATGTACGATGTCTAATATACATGTCGTATACAATGTCAATACGATAATCACTGTAACATCTCATGACTGCAGATCCAAGCTATCCTAGTCCGTGTAGCACAGTGTCAAGGATTCAGATGTAACATTTCTAGATTATTGAATTTATAGGAATTATTAACAATTGGAAATTATCAGAGAATGTACTTGCCTTGGGTCCTTAGCTGGAAATTATTGAGGTCCTGTTCCAGAGTATCCCCTGGGTAAACCAACAGTCCTATAAACATAACACAAGCAAAACCACATTTGCATCAGCTGCTATACTAACACAATCAAAACATCGAACTCAGGGCCGTGCCAGGTATGGCACTAGTCAACTAGGGTCATCGAGTACATTCACCAATTAAACGTATTATCAATAAATAAATTAATACATATATATATATGGTTATTCCAAAGTATATACAAAATAGGTATAACTGTATGTACATAAGTGGAAATATATTTTATTTATGTGAAAATTATACATCACTCATATATATAAACTAATATACACGTACCAAAATACATTTTAACTTATACTATATATATATATATGCATACATACCAAAATAATACAATACTATATACAGGTAAATATACCAAGTTATACATATATATATAGGTACACATATTTATACCAAAATGTATTAAATTAATATATATTTTACTAATATATAATTATACCAAAATACATACATATATATGTTTGTACATATACCAAATAGTACGTATTCTATATACAAATAGAGAAAATACACTATATATATAGATATATACATGTACACATATACACACACAAATACACGTATACGTATATTACGCTTACACATACACACAAATATACGTATTCATATACACCTACACACACATACGTATACACATACGTATTTAAATATATGTAAAGAAGGAGAGAAGGGAAAGAAGTCTCACAGGGGGCTATCGGGGTGGCTGGCCGGCCGGACTGTGTGGTGTTCCTGCCGGAGTTAATGGAAAGAGGGGTAGTGTCGGACTGCGGTGGAGGAGTGAGGACGGGATGAATGGGTGAGCAGGGAGTCGGAGGTCGGGTGGTTGGGTGAACCAACAGTCCAGGAAAATATTCATAGGAAAAGAATTATGGAGCTCCCTTCCTTTGATCTTATCAGGCACTAAATCCTTACTAAGGGAGATATTCAAGTAACTGTACATCAGGGCCATGAATTTCGCAATTGCCAGTGCCTCGTAGCATTCCTTAATTGATTCCAAAAATGTAAAGAATATATCACTGCCCTGAATGTCTAACAAGCCAACAAAAGATGTAAAGGCATATATGGGAGCCATGAGCACGATGATAACTATAGCTTTCTGTTCCTTTGGGTTCTTCCAATAGAAAAATGTTGTGAGAGCAACTTCACCATAAAATAAATTGACAGCACAACACATGATCCTGCGCTCAGCAGAGTGAGAATCCGAGTGTCAATTGTGGTTATATCCATCTCTGGTGAGATGGGAATTTGAACAGAAAGTCCTCAGCTACCAAGAGCGAGAAAGAAGGGACTTGATTAAACTTTTGCTGCTGCAGCTGTGGTAGGTCTGACTTATAATTGGAGACGTCCCATGGAGGAGGAGGAGGAGAAACTAAGAACTGAATAAGGAGGAGATCCCACTGTGGGTCGCCGGACTGCAGCAAGGGCCGCCGGACTGCGGGCTGGTCGATGAGGGGATGAAGGGGAGGAAGAAGAAGAAGAAGAAAAGAGAAGCAGAAGAGAAGAAATTTCTTCCCACGTTGGAGAGAGGGAGGTGGAGGCTTGTGAGGAGGTGGGAAAACCTAGATTTTCTAGGGATTAGGGTTGATGTGACATGATATTAAATACGGGAGAGTGTGGGTGAATCAAGGGTGGTGATTGACCCCCTTTAAATGAGGGGTCCAGATTTGACATGGGGAAATTTAATTCATGGAGGAATGAGGGTGAGGTTTAATTAAAAATTTATAGGGCTCCCTCATTGGTTTAAACAAATGGGTGTTAATACCAAAAATGCAAATGTGCAAATTAGCCCCCTTAAATTTGGGTATTTGCACAGACACATGAAATGACAAAAATTTGGCGGACGGTTCGATGTCCGGTGTTTTGTAGGGTCAGGGGGTGTTGTAAGTTTGGTGTTGGCTCAAATAGCAGGGTACTGGAATTAAATTAGGATTTTCAGAATTGGTTAAAATAGTATCCTCAATTTAATTAGAAATAAAATGCAAGTTGTATTCAAAAATTAATTAGGAGTACATGGGGCCAAAATCAGGTCAGGTCATCAATACCAATAATGAAGTAGACTCAGACCAGGATATTACTCTAATTTCAGCCGCACGAAAAATAGGTCAAGATTGTCCCCAATTTCGATTGGAACGCACAACGATACCAAAAATAGGAATTTTAAAATAAACGTCCGAGACGATTTTTTGTGCGGCTAGAAATAATGTACAGAGAGCATAATTATGAGTTGCAAAAATAGCAGAATGGAAGGCGGGCATGTCTAGGGCAAGATAGTGAATTTTGTTGGAAGACAAAAGTCAGGGTAGCACTCCAAATATCGAAGCAAAGGCAATGCGCAATAATTAAATAAAATACGGTAATTAATTACAATCTCCAATGAATAAATTCTAGATAAAATAATTAAATACAGAATTCCATAATTCGGACAAGTGTTTATCTACTGGGCTTCTAGGTCAAGCCTACCATCACAAACACAAATGAACACTGTATATAATTATATATTTAATTATACATCACATAATTATTTAAAACAAATAATTATCATACAATTACTTAATTGTAACTACCATAATATTAAATATTATAAAAAGTCGAAAATACCCCTATTTTCGAAACGTGGTAGTGACAAATTACGAGAAAACGGTAATTTATTTATCTTTTCGCCGTTGCGTACTATTTTAATATGCAACATCAACTCATTTCGTCCAACCAACTTTATAATCACAAGTCTAACTAGACCTAATATCTCTAGAATGATGGTGCCCTATTTATTTAAATCTTCACATTCTCCATACACTTTGCATGATTCAAATCTTAGATTTAAATTCATATATTTTTTTTTGGAAACAAAATCTTTGCATCCACCATTTTTGACCTCATTTAAAATCAAATATATTTAAATAAAATCTATCTCATTGATTACAGAGATCTAGCATGCCATATTAGTCTTTCTAATTATCCCCGTAGGATCTAGATTTATATACAAAAGGATTGCAATAAATTAATCCATAGAATCAAAAGACAATATTTCCTAATTAGAAAACCATGTGTACAAATCTTCTTTGCATAAGAATCAAATATGAAATAAATAATTTAAAATCTAATTTATGAGTTTAAATAACAGCCCCACATGTTATATAATCCCCCTTAAATCCTAGCCATTGAATCTAAACCTAAAATCCAATCAAAACCCTCAAAATAACCAACTAGCTATATATATATAAACCCCATCTCTTATGATCGTGCCCCCTATTCTCTCCTCATGGACAAGAGCAGCCCGACCTCCCTTTTTCCTCTCTTTCTCATAGAAATCTTCCCTCTCCTATTTCCTTTCTTCCCTCTTTCCCTTCCCTTCCCCACAGCCCATACCCAATCAAAATCCCCAACCCTAGCTAGTTGGCCTCCAAAGTAGCCTTTCTGTTATTTGTGGATGTTCTTGTACATACATAGCAGTAAAAACACCCTAAAAATAAGATTTTCTTCATCCTTTGAAGCCCCTAGCACCACCATCAAGTTTTGTGAAGTTTAGAAGTTGTTTGGTACTCCGAAAGCCTGTAATCGCAAAGAAGGTCCCTGGAGTAATCGTAATCGCGTAAATTCTACAACTTCGTTTTCTTTCCTATTTTCCCATGAATAAAACCTCGTACAAACTCAATGAATGTTAGATATCAAAATAGAAATATTATCATGCATGAGAAACCCATAATTTTATATGCAAAACTATCACAAGTTGGTGTAAAACCAAGACTCAAGCAAGTTGCACCATGGTTAGTTCTAATTCAATAAGTTTTACTATATTTTAAATATAAAATAAAATTCCAGAAATTAATGTAATATTATTAAAATAAATAAATATTATATTTCATATTAAATTATGTTTTGATGCAAATATGGAAGTTGCATGCACAAACTACTTGTCAAAGTTGCTTGGAATAACTAGTTGATGCCTATATAGCCTTTTTGCATGCAATGACGTTGTTTTGGTTATTTTCATTTAATTAAAAATAATATTAGAATATTAAACCCATTTAATTTAATATAATATAATGGTTAGGTGAGTTTTAGAAATGTTGCATGCATGTTTAGTGTGTAGGTTAGTATAGTTGAGAGTTTCGCGATATTGGGACGTGCCTACGTACGTATATGACTACACTTATTTAAACACATGTAAATGCTTATATGTGCGCATGGTATCTTAATGTATGAGATGCTTGTGACGTGTTAGAGAGTGGCATGGCATGTGTATCTTGGCATGTTGTTCACTGTCATACAAATGTTGGATTGTTGGCAAGAACATCAAATATAGGATGATGTTGTACAACGATATTACATTTTGATGTTGAGTAGATAAGTGTGTGTTAGTATTGATTATAATGTGTTCAACAGGGCAACTTGGATCTACTACACTTCCAGTTGATGATATTGAACAGGCGACACTGTAATAGTATTTAGCAGGTAAGTGTACCTTGCCATGTTATATTACAGTTTCTTGTATTATTTAGCTCATATAGTATTATTGTTACTTGATATTATTGATGTATGTGGTAAACCTAGGACCGAAACACGATACTTAGCGTCTGAACTAGATTCGGGTGTCAACATCCGTTAGCTGAGTCGAGTATCATAGTTAGAGAGTCGATACCTCGAATCCATGATACGTGCATGTAGCCTTGCACGTCAGACCGTAGGACACTTGACATGACTTCATGTGACGGGATCCATCTTGATATATTAATGATGATTGGATTGACTCATAGTGATAATTAGAGGTCATGATCTTGCGTATTATGACATGATACGTGAGGTTACATTGGAGGGGAGAGTATACATCGTACTATGGGCTGATTTTATACAGTTTGTCTTAGTCTCTGTAGTAGAGCTTTGGTGGTTGGCATAGTTTGCTTCAGGTTCTATGATACGGAACCTTTAGGGTTTGCCAGAGTTTGCTTTAGGCCCCATGACACGGAGCCTTTAGAGGTTGCATAGTTTACATAAGTGTTTATTAAGTTCTTTCATGATTTCCAGTTTCGAGTATGAGTGATGCTCTTATGTGCATATCACATAGATAGTTACAGTATCTTACCCCTGAGTACCATATATTATATTACTATTTTACTTTTGATATACTGTTTCATGTATCTTGCTATGTCCCATGAGGACCTGGATCCAAATTTTGTTTCCAGGTTATTGCTGACCTAGATTAGTGGAGTATATTTTTGGATGATTGTTTATCTAGGTTTCAGGTATATATAGTTGATACGTGTATTATATTCATCCGTATTTATATTTATTTCTCATTGCTTAATTTTCCTGTTATAGTCTAGTTTTGTAGGCTCATGCTATTTCTTCGAGTCTATTCGAAAAAGTATTGTGGGGTGCACTACACGATATATATTACCCACACGATATATATTACCCATTCTTGTATTTTGTTTCATTGTTGATTGAGACATAGATATCTTTACTATATTATCTTAATAGTGACTGTTATAGTACGTCTTATTCATATTCGGATAGAAAAAGTTTGGTTGAATGCGTAGCTGTCTTTTTTACGTATCTCTAGTCCTATATATTTTGGGACTGGGGCATAAGACAACCTAAAGACAATTCCTTGTTTAAGATCCTCTATTTAAATATTTAAAGAAAATATGAGACAAAAATAGGACCATGATCATTTTTTACTTGTATCATGTCACACCCCGATCCCGAAGGTCCCGATAATGCCCCCGTCGGGCGCGAATCACCGTGTCCCGGCGCTCCCGCGGGACGTATGTCATTTGCCATCGAGGCGTGATGCCGTACGAGCCTGGGATTGTACTCGCACAAGGCAATATCCTTAAAGTTGTGGCTATTATCGAATCGATCAAGTATGCAGTGGAAGGACAGTGTTACAAAAAATAATCCATTTGAGTAAACGGGGCAAAGCTCAAGGCACAAGGTTCTTTGAATACAATGAAATCATTTCATGTATTATGTCCCTCTATACAAAAGCAGCTCAAGAATATCTCGATACGGCTCAAGGTATCGACACCAGATTTCTGGGTCCTGGGGATGAGGTACGGCTATCGCTTTCTCGGACGATCAAGCACCTGCGAACAAGCAAACTGTTGGTGGGTCAGCACTTTAGAGAAAGTATTGGTGAGTATAAAATCAACGAATAGAAGCAACATTCACTAAAACCAATACTAAATAATTATGTTATAAAATATTACATTAATAGTGAACTTTCTAGTTTTACCTAGGTTAGTTACATGCAGTACGGGAACAGAGTCATATTACTTCTTTTGGAAACATCTTTGAAAATAGAGTTCATGATCGATATACAAGCAATCATGCAAGGTAAGCAGTTCATGTACGATAAGCAAGTTTATTTAATAACTCTGGTGCGCAGCGTGTCTCATAAGCCACATTCATTTCTTTAAAGACTCTAGCATGCATCTAGTAGACTATCTTCTTATCATCTCTCTATTTCTCTTATCAATGAATAATATCTTATTGTATGAATTAGATAGAAGCATATAAGAAAAATAAGACTTTACTATTAAATCATTTAATACAAGAGAGCATGTTAGATAGCATGAATATCACTTATTTATTTATTCTTACCCTTTTGCCAAATGGTTATCCCTGCAGCAGACATACAAGTTAGCAACATATGCAAATATAAACAAGGTTCTCTTTCCTTGTCTGACTCTACATCAAACCATTAGGTATGTAAGAAGGCTGAATCCTAGCATGCGACTTAACTATATGATGGCCCATGAGTCTACTTCCTCATGATTAGAAGCGGTGTTATCACGGCCCAGCACTGCACTAATATACTCGTTCATATACTAGCTACTTTGACACATGAACAAGCTATCTAATAGACATAAATACCCCCTGATCACGAGGACTTCTTTTTCTCAGGGTAATCTCTCTGACCCCCCTAGGACGAACAGTCCCCAATGCCACGAAAACTGGTCGTGGGATTATCCTTGTGCGCAAGTTATCTAAAGACAAATGCATGAATGCAACTCTATCAGATAAACTCTATATGGATACAACAGTTCAATAAACAAGCATATAATCAATCTTTTCTGTCACCCCCATATTTCATATTAGGGGTATTTTTGTCTTTTCCTAATTAATGTGTAAATGATTTGCATGATAATTAATTATATTTAAATTACTGTGATTTTATTGATTGTTGTACTTTATCGTTGCTTCCATAATTAGAACACTATACTAGCCATTGTGGCGTGCTGTCGTATGCACCCAAAAATAAAATCTTTACTCTTGAAATAATATATAGTAGTGAGAGTAACGATCGTTCCCACGAAGAGTAATTAGTTTGATCTTTATGCTATATGAAATAAGATTGGGGGGGGGGGGGAGAGTTTTGGATCAAAGCAAATTAAAAAGAGCTAAAAACAATTAAAGTATTAAAACAATCAAAGAAAAAAATGTTGGTCTCAGTCAACATCCACCATTGGAATCTTAAAATTGATCATTGATGCAAACATATATTAATTCATACTTGAATATTCATCGTTGGAATTATTTTCCTATCTCCTTCAGCCACAATTAATTAAAAACAAGCGATCTAATTAACCTTAACTACTAAACAACCCCAGACAAGTGCTAAAGATTTAATCTAGTAGCGTATTAAACTCGATGAGATCGATGAAGCAAAACAACACAAGCACAAGCGGTTGCATTTAATTTTGTCAAAAGTTTTTCTCCTAAGATCTAATAAAATAAAGCAGTTCATTAAATCTTGGTTGCTTCATAAATTAGAGGGATCATACAATTACGGATTCGATATCTAATTTAGTATTAGATTGTCAGGAATAATAAATTAGTATGCATCCAAGTCATTAAACAAGATAATCATAAAAATATGCATAAGAAAACATTCAATACTCAAAGCACATATCAAAAATATAAACACAGATTAGATCTCACAAATTTTTATTCATTTCGAGGCTTCTGTTTCCTTCGACCAACAAGACTTTTAGATCCACATATTCAAGAAAACTTTAAAAGAATATTGGAGAAGAGGAAGAAGAGTTGTGTGTTGTTTTCCCTTTTCTCCTGATCTCTATCCCTTTTATAGACTCTAAATTAGTGTTTGAAGATCACAATATCTTCCCACAAATCCTTTAATAGTTACAATAACCCAAACAATAAAATAAAATCTTTGAATAAGTTGAGAAATGGTTATTTCAGCTCCACTTTTTGTGCACAGCATTGTTGACTCAACTTCAAGCGTGATTTGGTCCATGATACAGCCATAATATCGGGAAAATCAAAACAACAACAATGTGCCTCTATCACTTAGCTTTTCGAATCAATTTGGATCAGCTCAATTGGACTTCGGATGAGTAAGTTATGACCATTTTGCTACAAAGTGTCAGAACTGTCCAGAATTGATAATTAGCTCCATTTTGCTTTTAGTGACTCCAATTGCATTCTAGATCAAAATATAAACGTAATAAGTATCTTTAGACATTAAATTAGCATAAAAATGTATATATTAAGGAATAAAAATATGATATTTTATGTTCTCATCACATTGTCTTCCAACTAATTTCACACACTTGTCCTAGACATGCCAAACTGTTACCTTGACCCTTGCATGACTCATAACCATGTCTTATTGTACTTCATCTTAGTCGCACAGCATTCGTCGCAACCGACTACACTTAATTCTATATAAATCAAACCTTGTATCCTTGTGTGTTCCAATCGAAATTGGAGACACAATCTCGACCCATTTTGAGTAACCCAAATTAGGGTAATATTCTATTCTAAGTCTACTTCATTCATGACAATTGTGTCCCACTTAATTTTAGTCCCTTGTACTTCTAATTAATGTTAGAACACATATTGTATTTATTTTAATCAATTAAAAACCATAATCCTAACCTTGTGTAATATTGTAATTGTTGGGCACTTTTGTGTAAAAATGCATTAAGGTATCCACCCCCATTGGACACGACACATAAATAAACCCTATTTCTCCTTTATGTGTATTTTTCCATAATTTTTGGGAGTGTACAATGCAACATTGACCTCCTTGAACCATGGCCCTAGAACCTTGAACCAATGGAATCATACCCATTCATTTTTAATTTATTTAAAATCCTAGCCATTGAAATACCCATGAGAAAGCCCAATTCCAAGAGGGCTTTGACCAAGCCAAATTTTAGGTCAACCCAAGTCTATAATATATATATAATACCTCTTTTTTTACTTTTCCTTTTTAATCTAAAACTAACCTAGCTACAGCCGTTCCCCACCCCTTACTATTCATCACCACCTTCATCATCTCTTCCCCCACGCCGTCGACTTCAAACCTCTCCGGGATGAACCTCTCGCCGCCGTCTTCTGCCACGCAATGCTCCACCAGTGTACTCGAGCTAACGGGCCGGACCCCGCTGCTATAAGCTGCCTCTATCCCGCTCACAGAACCCGCTGTCCCCGACCCACAGAACTTCACCCCTCCGCTCGCCGACCGGAGAACTCGTCGGAGACCCGCTGGACTGAAGACCCGTCCGACTTCTACGACAACTCGCTGCACGACGCCTGAACGCCAGAGGACTCGCCAACCCGCCTGTGCTCGACTGGCCAGAACCCGTTGAACCGATCGGAACGATCGCCTGCACGACGCCAAACACGCCGGAGATGGCCAGAACCTGCTGTCAACCCCTCGACTGCCCTCAACCGAACACCCCACGACGACCTCGACGCACGACTCGCCCCACATACCCAAGTTCGAGTCCCCTCTCGCGTACATGTATACGTACACGCATACAAGTATTCCTCGTTTGTATGCACACGTATAATTCTAGCTATGTTAATACACGGGTATAGTGCTTAGTATACGCGAATGTGGTATATGGATATAAATTTGATGCGTAAGTATGTATGTATTAGCGTTGGTATACGTATATGGTTATTATGTATATATATATATATATATATATATATATACACGTCCATAATGTATTTGAACCTAATTAGTATATACGTAGCTAGGTTAGTTTTAGGTTAAATGTATTTTGGTATGTATATATATAGTATAACTCTCAATTAGTATATATATATATACATATATAGATGTATTGTATATGTATCGCCCTATTGTATATACAAGTATTAATTCTATTTAAAGTATACATATATATACATGTATCTATTATATTGGTAACTAATGGATATTTATGTATATGTTAGTTCATATTATGTACTAGGTATCTAGGTACTAGATGACTAGAATGTAACCACGGATACCCCATAGTTACATTGACCTGTGACCAGTTAACATATTAGCAGACTGCCATATGTACACCGACGTACTGGCAAGACCGTACCATTGACTGTCTGTTATGCACAACAACTACAGACGTGACCCCTAGCATAGTCTCTGAGATCATTGTATTTTGATTGTGTGTGTTAGTGTACTGGCATATGCAATATTTTATTATATGATATGTCTATAGAACTGTTGGATCATTCGGACCATACTTTGGGACCAGGACATTAGTATTGCCAGCTAAGGACCACATGCGAGTACATTCTCTAATAATTTCTATTATATTGATTATCTCTATAACTCTTGTTGTATAGCGTGCATGATTCTGATACTGTTGTTTATACAAGTTGGTTTTATCGAGACCTGTCACGAGGGGTCATGATTGGGATCCATCGTGCTAGCTGGAGAAAATGGGGAAATATTAGTAGCTTATGTGATCATATCCAAACTTTACATGCATCATAGCTCACCCACACCTCACGTCGGTGCAGCCTGACCATTACATCCCTCATAGCCTGTTATGTGTGACTAGACTAACTATTGCTCGCCTCATAGCTATCCGGATGGTAAGCCTGACCTTACATGAATCATAGCTAGTCATACATAGCAAGCCATATCAGTCCCAAGCCGATCACATGATATGTTGATGTTTCACACACTTAGTTAGATATTCTTGACATGTATCTCTAGTATATTGATATAGCATTTCTTATGCTCTAGTCATGATTCTAGCATTCATATATATACCAGTTCGTTGTTCTAGCGTGTACTTGTATTCTTGTTCATTGCTAGTTATACCATTGATGATGACATATGCTCCAGTATTTCTATTCCCAATATATTCATGCTCGCTAGTATTTCTTATTTCTAGCAGTTACATCCATCTTGTATTTCTTTATACTGTATTATAGTTTTTGTCAATATATGTGGAACTGCTGTTAGTGCTTGTACTTCGTTCCAATCCAGACTGGATATTTTTCTAGAGGATCTTGAGGAGTTCTGTACCACACATTATGGACCGGGTATAGATGCAGACTACACACCAGAGATCTTATAGGAGACTATTCCTTTAGAGGAGATACTGCCTGCAGCTATCTAGATAGTATTTATATTATGCATCTGAGACTTATTGAGGTTTATTTCAGTTTATGTTTAGACCTACGTTAAGTTTAATTTGAGACTTGTGGAGACTTATGTTGGACAACTAGATTGTGATTTATCTATATTTTGAGACATG
This sequence comes from Iris macrosiphon, assembly GCA_036927795.1. Lineage (NCBI taxonomy): Eukaryota > Viridiplantae > Streptophyta > Magnoliopsida > Asparagales > Iridaceae > Iris > Iris macrosiphon. The sequence goes on along the minus strand of JAYESA010000193.1, from coordinate 54,676 downwards.
GTATTTGACTATGTCATTCTTTTTATTGTGCCTTTATACTCTTATAGATGTTGTGATTGAGTTTACATTATGAGCTATTATGAGATGTATATTATCCTCCTTATGGAGAGTGACATCATTGACAAGTTTTTAGTTATATAGTATTATTGTGACCCAGACATAGTTCTACCGTCGATGTTGCGGCGTAGGCTGGACGTACCCACGCTCTCGTGCCCCTATACCAGGTGTGGGTCGTGATATCTTCTCATCTTTGTGCAGACAGGATGCCATCTCTATCTCTATGCAGACTGGATGCCATCTCTCTTATACTGTTCAAGCATTTCGAACAGTTGTATCTTTTAAGCATCAATGACAAGCAAAATATGGCACGATTCTTCTATATCTTTTAGCTAAGAATGCAGTTCTACTCTTGTTTAGCATACGATAGAAATATATGAACATTCTTTTACTCTTATTTATTAGCATGGTAGCGGTTCATTCGATAGCGATATCCGTGTAACTAAGCATACAATATTCTATTCTTTAACATAGTATGGCAATGGTTCTATCTCTTTTAGACAAGAATACAAGTTCTCTAGTTAAGCATGCATGTTCTCATTCTATCATTCTTATGCGATCATTATCTTATTAAGCAAATAAGCATTTCAAAAACTCAAATTCATTATTAAGGCGTGCAAGAATCAGATAATAAAGTTCTGCCCACTCACCTAGATCAGTCATCTTTTGGTTCAACAACGAGCTCTTCAAGAAGGTTTCCATTTTTAGTCAGTAAACCGATCTCTCTTATAAATAGTGACAATGCAGAGTGGGGCACTACATAGTTACCCACCAAGAAATGTTTTGTCCTCGAAACTTCATGGAGAAATATTCAATATCCAGAGTATAAATAGTCTTCATCCCTCACCATCCTCAATCGAAAACTCTAGCAAATTACAAGCACGAAAATATAACTCTCAAGAAATAAATCAAATCCAATTTTTTTTTTTGCATATCTTTGAGAATATCTATGGACTTATTTTATGGAACGCTCTATGCAGCAATGATATCAATGGCAAGGACATCTAAGAATAACAGTGAAAAGGGTATAAGGCCAGAGAATCGAGTTGCCTTGATACCATTCTTTCATGCACCGGTCTAGAAGGTCCCGACAATGCCCCCATCAGACGTGAATTACCGTGCCCCGGCGCTCTCGCGGACGTATGTCATTTTCCATGGAGGGGTAATGTCGTGCGAGCTTGGGATTGCGCTCGCACAAGGCAACATCGTCAAAGTTGTGGCTATCATCGAATTGATCGAGTACATAAAAGTGGGACCGTGTTACAAACAATAATCCATCTGAGTAAACGTGGCAAAGCTCAAGGCATGAGGTTCTCTGAATACAATGATATCGTTCCATACATTATGTTCCTCTATACAAAATTAGCTCAAACACATCTAGATACGGCTCAAGCCATTGACACCAGATTTTTGGGTCCTTGGGATGAGGTACGGCTATCGCTTCCTCGGACGATTCAATACGTTCAAACAAGCAAACTGTTGGTGGGTCAGCACTTTGGAGAAAGTACTGGTGAGTATAAAATCAACGAACAAAAGCAAAATTCACTAAAACTAAAACTAAGTAGTTATGTTATAAAATATTACATTACAAGTGATCTTTCTAGTTTTACCTAGGTTTATTACATGCAATACGGGAACGGAGTTATATTACTTCATTTGAAACATCTTTGAAAACAAAGTTCATGATCGATATACAAGCAAGCAGGCAAGGCAAATAGTTCATGTATGACAAGCAAGTTCATTTAATAACTCTGGTGCACAGTGTGTCTTGGGAGCCATATTCATTTCTTTAAAGACTCTAGCATTTATCTAGTGGACTATCTTCTTCTCATCTCTCTCTTTCTCTTATCAACAAATAACATCTTATCGTGTGAATAAGATAGAAGCTTATAAGAAAAATAAGACTTCACTATGAAAGCATTTAATACAAGAGAGCATGTTTGATAGCATGAATATCACTAATTCAGTGATTCTTACCCTTTTGTCGAATGGTTATGCCTGCAGCTAACATACAAGTTAGCAATATATGCATATATAAACAAGATTCTCTTTTCCTATCTGTCTCTATATCAAACAGTTAGGTATGCAAGAAGGTTGAATCCTAGCATGCGACCTAACTATAAGATGGTCCCTGAGTCTACTTTCTCATGATTGGAAGCGGTGTTATCATGGCCCAGCACTGCACTAATATACTCGCTCATATACTAGCTACTTTGATATATAAACAAGCTATCTAATAGACATGAATACCCCCTGATCGCAAGGACTTTTTTGCCTCAGTGTATTCTCTCTGATCCTCTTGGGGCGAATGGTCCCCAGTGCCCCAGGAACCGGTCGTGGGATTATCCTTATGCATAAGTTGTCTAAAGACCAATGCATGAATGCAACTTTATCAGATAAACTCTATATGGATGCCGTAGTTTAATAAACAAGCATATAATCAATCTTTTTTTATCTATGTGGGGATAGGCTGCCATTTCTATCTCTATGCGGACTAGCCGCCATCTCTCTAATATCGTTCAAGCATTTCAAATATTTCTATCTTTCAAGCATCAATGACAAGCAAAATATGGCACGATTATTCTCTCTCTTTTAGCTAAGCTTGCAGTTCTACTCTTGTTTAGTATACGATAGAAACATATGAACATGCTTTTACACTTGTTTATTAGCATGACAGTGGTCCATTCGATAGCGGTGTCCGTGTAACTAAGCATACAATATTATATTCTTTAACTTAGCATGGCAATAGTTCTATCTCTTTTAGACAAGCATACAAGTTCTTTAGTAAAGCATTCATGTTCTCGTTCTATCATTCTCATGCGATCGTTATCTTATTAAGAAAATAAGCATTTTAAAAACTCAGATTTATTATTAAAGCGTGCAAGAATCAGAGAATAAAGTTCTGCCAACTCACCAAGATTAGTCATCTTTTGGTTCAACAAGGAGCTTTTCTAGAAGGTTTTCTTTTTGAGTCAGCAAAGCGATATCCCTTGTATATAGTGCCAACGTGGAGCGGGGCACTACATAGCATATATAGGATTGGATTTCCATATATTGGATTTGTATATATCGCAAAACTATATATGATTAGATTTCCATATATGGATTTCTATATATGGCGATACTATATAAGATTAAATTTTTATATATGGACACATGACATGCTACATAAAGGGGCCTAAAGATTCTTCTTGAGATATCTCATTCGTGCTCAGTGAAAGTTATTGAATACGTTCAATACAAGAGAGGAAAAGTTGTTGAATAAACAAGAGTTTGAGAGAGAATTTTTTTCTTTTTTTTATCTTTATGGTAGAGAGTACTTGAGATCAAGAAGAGAAGTATTGAGAGAGATATTATAATTTTTTATTCTTCATAGTAGAATTGAATTACCCTCATCTATAGATGTAGGCATGTTGGACGAACCACGTAAATTATTGTCTTTACGGTTATGAATTTTCTCTGAGGCATCTCTGATTTTTGGGGTTTATTTCTGTTGTGCCCTAATAAATTGGTATCAAAGCTTTGGGATTCTAGCATATTATTCGGCAAAGTTCTTCAAGAAAGTTAAATAGGTAGATTCTTGGGATGGCTCCATCAAGAAAGGTTGGAATGTAAAAAATTGAGAAATTTAATGGAAAGAATAATTTTAGCTTATAAAAAAGTTAGATGAATAATGATCTCAAATCAAAAAACCATAAGTCTTTACAAAAAAGTACAAGAAGCCCACAAACATGACCGATGATGATTAAGATGACATGGATCTCGAAGCATATGTCGTTATTCATATGTTTTTTGAAAGGGATATCGTGTATTTTGTGAAGGACAAAACTATAGCCGCTGGTCTATAACTGAAGTTGGAATCACTCTATACGACGAAGACTCTTACCAAACAACTTTATATATTTGAGTCACTCTACAGACTAGTAATGGAGGAAGGTACGCCAATTTTTGGGATCATATATCAAAATTAATTAAATTGTTCATGACTTGAAGGATATTGACATACATGAAGATGATGATCGTTTATCGCTAATCCTATTATTTTCTTTGCCTGATTCTTGTAAGAATCATATTTAGACATTACTATACAAAGAAGGACTCATTTTTCATATAAGAGGCTACGAGTGCCTTATTGTCTAATAAGGTGCAGAGGTTTGCTTCTAATAAGGGAAATGGCAAAAACCAAGCCAAGGTTTGAGGGTAAGAGGGAGGACACATGATAGAACATCTTCTAGCAGAAGGTCAAGATCCAAGTCCAAGACACATATTGAGAAGGTAAAGTGCTTCAACTGTAATGAGAAAGGGCATTATGCAAATAAGTATCCTCATCCAAAGCAAAATGAAAGACTGATAGGCTGACATGAAATAATATTTTTATTCTATACATTATGCCCCTTTATTATATTCTTGGAAACTAGGAAACAACAACTTAAAATCTTGGACTACATTAAAAATAGGAATAAGCTTTTTCAAAGAACTTTAGTAAAAGCTTTATCTCCTTTTAGCTCCCGTAGTACCTCGATTACCTGGGTTGCCAACAGAGACATGGGACATTACTTAACATCTTTTGATGAATAGAACTAGCCCACTCACCTAAACCAACACTTCTGAATTAAGGCAAGGAGTTTAATAGAAAACGGTTAAGCAGTTAAACATATAACTCTTTGCTCATATGAAATCTTACCCCGGCCAATGGCCCTTACTATATAATTTATAGGATTATTCTTACCGCCCCTGCACAAGACATCGTTAGCATGATAATTCTCATTTGGGTCATTTATGGTGTGACACACCATGATGGATATGTCGTATAGGACTTCGATAGGCGTACGATACGCCATTCAAAGTAGGTAGCAAGTCTCAATGAATGTCTCACTTATACCATGCGCTACTTGTCTCGCCCCGCTCCTAGAATACTTGGTAAATAAGAGGACTGACATGGCCATCCACACCTTGCAGAATATCGAAGTAAGTTACAATATGCTAAGGTTATCTAGAAGATAAATAAGTAGACTCTAGTACGCTATGACGTCAGTCCAGAGGTCGACAAATCCTAGTATCTCAATCCATCAACAGCAAATACAAGAGTATATCATATATGAAAGTAAAAAGGTATCCCAAGTTATACATCACATATGATCATGAAGCTAGTGAATACAAAATGTTGTACTATTAGAGTATAATTATACATGATCAAATATACCATCCATGGTATAATATATACATTATGTTGACCGTACTCTCAAAAATATAAGAAGCAAAATAAGCCCCCTTGCAGACACCATAAAACGAGAAATAAAAAACATGGGTGAAAGAAGGAAACCCACTTGCGAGATTCGGTCGCTGTCTTACGAGTACGAGCCATCTTGTTGGAAGTACGGGGGATCCTGATTCTCCTGGGGTAAATCCGGCAAAGCAAAACCAGTGGGGTTAGGACACCTAGCAATAAGTACCACAATGGAGCTCAAGGTGGTAGACAAAATATATCATAATATAGCAGAAAATAGACCTAATTAAAAATAAATGAGTGTCGAGACTTGTACAATACCAATGTACTCATCTCAAAAATAAAACTGGGAGAACTGATAACAAATGCTATTAATAAAAGTAAGGTGACGAACGATAAGAGGGCATAGGGACTACTCTGGATTGGGACCACAACCCTTAAACCAAACAAGGACTGGGTTGCATCCCTTCACCCAAGTAGGATTTTGCACTCTAACCATGCATCATGAGAAAAGAAAAAAGAAGAGCGAGCAATAATTGAAAGAAACAAACATTCACTGCATGGCCAAGCAGCTCTACAGCTTGCTACAAATAACTAGCTAGGGGTGTCACATGCATTATTTACTAAAATTCAAGCTAAAGAATATTGCTACCACCGATACTATAGTCAACCCGGATGGCCAAGGGTACGCTTATAATTGAACTAGTCACATTACACAAAACATAACTTGTAACTTGTAACAAATAAACATAAACTTGATCTTAAAATCATAATTTTATCTAATGGCATACAATTGAATGCAAACTTATATTATAACAGAAAATTGCAAATAAACTTGTATTATGAACAAATAATAAAGTCTTGTATGTACCGTGGCATGTGTAAACTTGGTAAGTCATGGGATGTCACGACCCGCACCGAAAATTTGGGCATGAGTCGTGGGTACGTCCAGCCTATGCCGCACCATCGACGGTAGAACCATGTCTAGGTCTCTATAATATTATCATAACTCACAACTTGTCAATGATATCAACTCCATAAGGAGGATAATATACATCTCACAATAGCTCATAATGCAAACTCAATCACAACAACTATAAGAGTATAAAGGCACGATAAAACATAAGAAGAATGACATAGTTAAACACTATGTCTTAAAATAGAGATAAACCACAGTCTAGCTGTCTAACATAAAGTCTCTATAAGTCCCAACATAAACTCAGAATAAGTCTAAACATAAACTAAAATAACCTCAAATAAGTCTCAGTGCATAAGATAAATACTGTCTAGATAGCTGCAGGTAATATCTCCTCTAAAGGAATAGTCTCCTCTAAGATCTCTGGTGTGTAGTCTGCATCTATACCTAGTCCATAATGTGTGGGACAGAAGTCCTCAAGATCCTCTGAAAAAATATTCAATCAGGATTGGAGCGAAGTACAAGCACTAACAGTAGTTCCACATATATTGACAAAAACTATAATACAGTGTAAAGAAATATAAGACATATAGGAAATACTGGCAATAAGAAATACTGGAATAATAAAGTACTGGAATAAAGGAATACTAGAGCATATCATCATTAATATACATCTAGCAATGAATAGAAATACAAGTGCATGCTAGAACAATGAACTGGAATATAAGTAAATGCTAGAATAATAACTAGAACATGTAGAGATGCTAGATCAATATACTAGAGATACATGTCAAGAACATCTAGCTAATCGTGTGAAACATTAGCATATCATGTGATCGGCTTGGGACTGATCAGGCTTGTTACATATGATTAGCTATGATTCATGTAAGGTCAGGCTAACTATCCGGATAGCTATGATGCGAGCAAATAGTCAGACTAATCACATGTAACAGGCTATGAGGCATATAATGGTCAGGCTGCACCGACATGAGGTGTTGGTGAGCTATGATGCATGTAGAGTTTGGTATGATCACATAAGCTACTAATATTTCCCTGTTTCCCCAGCTAGCATGATGGATCTCAAATTATGACTCCTCGTGATAGGTCTCGATGATGCCAACTCATGTAAACAATAATGTCAGAATCATATACGCTATACCACTAGAATTATAGAGATAATCAATATAATAAAAACTGTCAGAGAATGTACTTGCCTCTAGTCCTTAGCTGGCAATACCAATGTCCTATTTCCAAAGTATCGTCAGAATGATACAACAGTCCTATAGACATATCATATAATACAATATTACATCAGACATTACACCAACACACACAATCAAACCACAAAGAACTCAGAGACTACGCTAGGGGGTGACACTTGTCATTTACAGGGTCAAGTGTGCGTCTAGTTGCACGGGTGTCACGTCTATAATTGCTGTGCATAACAGACAGTCAAATAATTTTGGTCTCGCCAGTACGTCAGTGGACATAAGGCAGTCTACTAACAATTCACATGGTCATAGGTCAATGTAACTACGGGATATCCGTAATTAACACTAGGGTCTCATAGTACATATATAATTATACATAGTCTTAACTAGCATATAACATTAATTACTTATAATATATATGTACACCAAATAAATACATATACCATATATATATATATATGTGTATATATACTAATTGAATTCATATACTATAATATATGTATATATATACCAATTATATACATATTAAACATATACTAAATATATATACTAATACATACACCCTCATACGAAATATACAATATGCGTATATTAAACCATAACTAAAAATATGTATGCATACTAATAAGAATTACGCGTATGCGTGTACGTGTACATGTACGCAAGAGGGAGAACTCGAACCTGTGTACGCGGGAAGAGGCATTCGTGTCGAGTCGTCGAGGAGGTGGCAGCGGGGTGCTGCTCGGGTTCACGGTGCAGGCGATCGTGCGCTCAAGTCGACGGGCAGCGGCTTCAGGCGATTCAGAGAGTCGCTTTGGTCATGACGAGGGTGGCCGGATGGGTCAGACGGGTCGGGGGAGAATGTGATTGCGGGATGTTCCTCGGTGCAGACGGTCGGCTTTAGTGGGTTGAGAACGGGAGGTCAGCGGTGGGTTGAGAAAAGGCAGGGTGTTCGTGCTCAGGCAAAGCGATGGGGGACTCCGGCAAGCTTGAGGATGACTCCGGCGTCACTTCCGGCTAGGGGTCGAGGTTGGAGGCGTGCAGCGTTCAGCGGTCGGCTCGGGACTGGTCGATTTCGGCGGGGAGATGCGAGCGGGATGGAGGAAATGGTGAGGTGGTAGGGTGCTGGTGGTGACGAGGCTGCTCCGGCGAGGGCTGATCTCCGGCTGGTCGAGTACAGGCAGGAAAGGGATGGTGAACAGTAAGATGGGAAGGGGAATGAGTCGGCTGGGTATTAGGTTTAAGGAATAAAGAAAAAGAAAAAGTAAAGAAAAGGAGTTTATATATGTATAGTATTAGGTTGACCTAGAATAAGGGCTTGGTCAATACTTGAAAAAAGGGCTTCTCATGTAGGATTTCAAGGGCTATGATTTCCTAGATTCAAAATGGATGGCTAAAATTGCATTTAGTTCAAAGTTTGGAGGCTATGGTTTAAGGAGGTTGATATTGAGTTACACACTCCCAAAATTATAAAAAAATTCACATAAAGAGAAATGGGTTTCTTCACGTGTTTGGTCCAATGTGGTGGACACCTTAATAAACTTTTGCATAAAAGTGCCCAAATTGGTAAACTACACAAAGTTAGGTTTATGGTTGAATTTAATTAAAATAAATATAATTGGTGTTCTAAAATTAATTAGAAGTACATGGGGCTAAAATTTAGTTGGACCCAAGTGTAATGAATAAAGAAGACTCAGAATAGAATATTACCCTAATTTGGGTTGCTCAAGATGGATCGAGATTGTGTCTCCAATTTTGATTGGAACGCACAAGGATACAAAGATGAATTTATATCGAATTAAATATAGTCGTTTGCGACGAATGTTGTGCGACTAAAATAAAGCACATCATGGCATAGTTATGAGTCACACAAGGATCAAAATAAAAGTCTGGCACGTCTAGGACAAGGGTGTGAAATTTGTTGGAAGGCAATGGCAAGTGTAGCGCTCTAATTATCGAAGCAATGGTAAAGTACAACAATTAATAAATTTACAGCAATTAAATATAAATAAACGTCATGCAATCGTTAACACATTAAATTATGAAAAGACAAAAATACCCCTATTCTGAAATATGGTAGTGATATGGGGCCCTTGTCTAGCAAGGCTGCCCATGCCTCATGGGACCCTTGGAGGTCGGGGTAGCCGGTAGCACAATATTCTTCCTTCCTAATCCTTTAGGTGAATCTTGTCTTGTCTAATTATTACCAAATTATTTTAAGTTCTCGAGTCGTGGACACTCGAGAAACTTTCTTGGATGACGAGGGTACGAGCTATTCACGAGTTATCACAAGCAAACTTATCATATCCGTGACACGCAATATATTGGGCAATACGCACACTCATCCAAATGCTATAGGTTAACATACACAACCATTTATATAGTGTCTTGAAGATCAGAACATATGTTAAATTACAAAAGCACAACATCCAACTATATAATACACAAATAAATATCCCAAGCAAAAAAGAAAGGAACGCATAATAAAACCAAGCGCATGGAAATGTTGGCCGCATATGCGATCTGGATGCGTGCAGGGAATTCAGTAATCAGGGAATGTAGGACGCATGGGATACAGGGCACATGAGATACATGATGCATGTAAGACGCATAGGATGCATGGTGCGTGGGATACAAGACACAAGGGATGCAGGGCGCATGGGATGCAAGACACATGGGATGTAAGGTAGATGTAGGATGCATGGGATGCAGGGCACATAGGATGTAGGGCACATACAGGAAGCATGGGATATAGGATGCACGCAGGATGCATATGTAGGGATAGTCATGCGCCCGACAAGATAGGCGCATATTGGAAGGGCGCATAGAGCTGGGCCGCATAGAACTCCTTCGTCCCAAAATAGCACTAACTTCATGAAAAAAGCTCCAAAAATCCAAACTTAGTTTCTTTATAAATTTTTTATTATAACTCCAAATCAAGTAAAACAAAAGCAAAAATGCTCAAAATAAAGTATTGTATCACATAGAAAAAAAATATTTGAAGATACCAAGTTTTAATAGATCAAAACCAAGAAAATAAATGAAACCAATAAAAAATCTAAATCTTGAAACTCAGATATACTCCAAATCATCCATCAAAACCAAAAACTCCAAGAACAAAATGAGATAAGAACATCAAGGAGAATATTTTCTATCAAACATGTTTTAAATTTTGTACAATAGAAAAAAATCAAAAAATTTATGGTTTTATCAATTGAGCAAGATAACTTGCCTGAAGTGGCTTCTTAGCCTCTACCTCTCACGGTTCAACTGATCACAACCAGTTCTAGGGTTAGGGTTTGGTTTAAGGAGAGAGGAAGGAGAAAAAGGAAAAGAAAATTAGAAATAAAGAAGAAAGAGGAGAAGAGAGAAAACTCTCATATATATATATATATATATATACAAAAGGAGAGGGGGAGATGGCCTTGCCATGGGTTCAACCAAAATGAATCAAACCAAGTGTCCATTCTAAATGCGAGTTCTAAATTGGGTCTATCGTAATGCTAATGGGTATTCTACAGGTCTCGGCTAGTCTCTCAAGACAACAGAAATAAATATAAATAAGAGAAAGCATCATGCAAATACAACAGAAATACATTATCAGAAAATAAATTAAAATATAAAAAAATTTAAGAAATCCCAAATCTGAAAATGGGTGTGACAATACCAAAGTGCTCATATTTCCCCCGGGACGAATGGTCCCCAGAGCCCCGAGTTCCGTTCGAGGAAACTTACTACCTTATGCACAAGTTGTCCATGACCAAACAATGCATCTAGGACTATATGATAAGCATAAATTGTCACGCCCAGTCCAAAAATAAGTAGGTCTAGAATTACGTGAGCATGCCAGTCGTATGTATATGGTTACTCTAATATATGGAAACCATATACATACGTACGTTGTTTTATGAATAATTATTCATAAGTGGTATATAATAACACAAGTCACAATCAATGATAATCTTGTCCACAAAACTAGTTAGTAATAAATAGCCAAATATGATAATTAACCAAGTATGAAAATAGTCGAGAAGAACTAGTAGTTGGGTGGACACAAATCTACTACCAACTAGAATATGAAAGACAATCAAATAAGTACATCTTCTAGTGATCAAAAAGCTCGAACGGAAGACCTCCTCGAAAAAGAAAGAAGTAGCAAGTCATGATTTGTGCTCCTGCAAACAGTAATGATCTTCTATACCTGGGAAGGGTACCAGGTCCTCAGAGAGACATAACAAGTATATAAGTAATTGATATGCATGAAGGTAAAGTAGTAAACAATAAATATGATACTAAACTATCTATGTGATATACACTCGAGACGTCTCTAGTGGTGTATGAGGGGAGAGAAATAGAAGAACCAGTTATCCCACCAAGCATTCAATAGAACTCGGGGGTACACCATTTATACAGTAAGAAACCGAAATCCCATACACTCACTAACAGATTCTCCCCTCCCAATGTACTATCCAGACTGTATACGCGGTGTAGACATAATTCAATGACGTCAATAAAATCTTGGAACTAAACTAACACCAACTACTAATACAAGACGCGAACTCACGTACCGATGGCCAGTCAATACGCTAGTCCATTCACTCACTAACTCAGACAATGAACGTGTTTGAAACAGTATCAGGTCGAAGATACCTCGTTCCTTCATAATAATCTAATCCCACAACCAGACAAGGACAAGGGTTGTGTCACGCCCCGATCTCCCACAGGCTAAATTGGCCATTCCTGCTAGGCGAGAATCGCCATGCCAGTGCTCCCGCAAAATGATCGCTTTGACCCATCTGGGCGTAATACCCCACGAGCGTGAGCCATGTCCGTGTAAGGCCGTGGTTCATTGGCTAGCGGTAAGAGTTCTAAGCCACAGAGTCGCACAGATTGTCCGAGTGCAGCAGAATCATAAATGCATAAGCAATTTGGTAACAAGTTCACTGAGTCAACAATATAGCGGAAGCATTGAATAACACAAGTTAAAGTGAAGCAACTCTTTTATTGATATAAACAAGTTTTACAGGCGATGTTCGGGCAATATTCCAATATTATGTCTTGTATATGTGCTTCAGTTCTGGACGCAGTGCCCTAAGGCATTCATAATGAAAACCAAGGCACTAGCACATACAAATACGAGAGTCATTGTATCATGATCGTTCAGGTGTTCAGCTGTTCTTTGATGCAATGCAATGACTCGCACGCGGGTAGCCGCTAAGCGATGATGACTTATCTATATGAACAATTATCGCTGACATAGCCATAAAGGATACTAGTCAATGACGAGGATGGAATGCAACGAAAGAAAGTGAGGTGCTACAAACCATCCCATCCAAGAACGTTAGACTAAACGTGAGTTCCATCCGGATCGGATCGGTCCTAGTGCCCCGATGACCGCCCGTGGATTGATACCTCATTTTTGAGTTGTCCGCGACATGCAGGTCAGGGTCTTTCCAAATCCATTACTTGATATGATAATCCATGATTCTTGTTCTGAACCAAGCATTTGCTCCATGAGCTACGTGACGTGATTTTTGTTCAGATGTAAACTTGATATGATTATTATTCAGTTGTAACGTGACAGGATTCTCGTTCAGTATTCACTTGCCCTGATTCGTGCCCCTGGTTCATGGATTGCCTTGGCGACCCAACGGTCCCGGATACTTGCAGGTTCAATTGCACAGAAGGACTATTTGATAGTCTCTTGGCTAACAAGAATGCATGCACAATACAATAACGTTAGACATTCGTAAGCAGGCAAGCATGCGTTTCTAAGGAACATAAGCAGACATGTTTTCTCAGACCCGAAGGTAAGCCGAGATATGAAACCGTAAAGGACTTAGCATGCGAGGGTCTGAATATAAGCAATATTTTATTTCCATGTTCTAGCACAAGCAATACCAGTTGGGATTATTCCCTTTGCTAGGTGCGTTGGATTCTTATTAGTATGCAGGGGGTGATTCACCTAGCGACTAGCATGTATCATTCCAGATTTATGTGTATTGGCTAAGCAAAGACAAGTTCACCGTAGCCACCCACCTTAGCGATGATTCATCTCGGTAGAGCGATACGTCAAGCGAGCCTCTGAAAGCCTAAGCCAGAATCCTGTAGGGACAAGTCTGGATATCCTCTACCTCAAACGAGTATTCTCCCTGAGCAAAGTGGGTCAGGGCATTGCACTTTTGCCGTTTGGATCGACAGTCCGCTTGAGCAGAACGGGGTATTACAAGTTGGACCACCATACCATGTGTCAAGTCAGAAGATACCTCGTATCTTCATAATATACTGGGTAAGTCTTCTACTCTAAGGTGAGTGCACACAACTAACAAATAAAAATTAGGCGTAATATAAACTGACAATACAATCAAGCAAGGTGTACTTGCCTTCCTAGCCAAGCTGCGATCACAACAAATCTGGTCCGGAGCTCTCCACTGGAACATATCGAACACCTACCAATTAATTATTTTACTAATTATACTCTTATTCTTCTATTCAAATTAAGTTATTATATAGTTAATATTCCTACGTTGGTTGCACATGCAAGTAACTCCACACAAAAACATTACTAACCATCAAACATTATCAAAAACCATTTTTTAAATATTATTTAATAAAAACTCTTAATTCTGGAATTTATTGGAAAATAGAGTTTTTAGTGATAGGGTCATCTCCTATAAATTCTATTAGTCCAAAATCAAGTAGAATCCAAAACTAGGTTTTAGCGTGTTACCTACTAGTCACAAAAACTAATTTTTGATAAATAAATAAATCTGGAATAAATACTCATAAATCAGAATTAAAACATAATAATATAATTTTAAATGCTAAAATAAGGGTTTTTGATCGGGGGTTAAGTCTGAAACTATTGGGGTCAAGTTTTGTAAAAACTAGGTCAACTTGCTACATAAAATACCTATAATTCTAATTTTTATAAATAGAAATAAATATGAATATATTTGGTAAAAATCAGTAATAAATACAATAAATACTATTTTTTATCTATATTAAAATAATTAGGGTTTTATAATATACAAGTTGATCCTATTAGGATTGGCAACCAAACATGCTAGTATGCATGCAAAAGGGGTGGTACATGGGTATTGTGACCAAAAAATAAAATTTATTTAATAAAAATTTAGAATATATAATTTTTGGAAAAGTAATAGTTCATGAAAAAATTTTTAGGATTTTCTATCTATGATCAAGTCCTAACATGGTCCAAGGGTGTCCAATATGCATATATCAAAATTAGGTCAAAACTACCCATAAAATATGCTCAAACTCAAATTTAATAAAAACTAATAAATCTAGAATTTATTATAAAATTTGAATATATTCCCTATAATTAACATCTATAAGAATATATTAAAAAGAATTAAAGAGGGTTTTGACGGAGGTTTCATGCATGCACAAAAGTGTTGAGTTGAACCTCAAAATTATGGTTCAGGGGTTGCATGAGTTCTTCAGAATAAAATAATAGAGTTTACATCATCAAACATATATATAATCTAATATATTCATAAATCAAGAAGGGATTGAAAAGGAAATGAGAGAAGGATTAAATAAACTTACTAGAAGAATAATGAAGGAGATGCTAGGGTTCTTGGATGGAGGAGGTGGTGTGGTGTCCAAGTCGGGGGGGGGGGGGGGGTCGGCCTTGGTAATGGAGGTGGCGGCTAGTGTGATGGAGGAATGAGAGACAGTTACGGTTTTGTAGAGGAGATTTTAGGTTAGGGTTTGCGGAGGAAGATGAGATGGAGATATTATGAAAGTATATATATATATATATATATATATATATATATATAGAGAGAGAGAGAGAGAGAGAGAGAGAGAGAGAGAGAGAAAGGGAGAGAGAGAGTGAGGGGGGTCAGATTATGGTTTTGGAGAGGGGGATCGCGAGTTTGGGAGAGGGGGGTAGGATTAGGATTTGTAGTTATTTATTAGAAGGTTTCCTAATTAGGTTGTTAGTTATTAAATAGTCAACAACTAATCAATAACTAACTAATGAATAAGATTTGATTTGCTTCTAAGAGAACAAAATAATGGATAATTAATATGCAAATCTAAGGTAAATTTTTTGTTGTTGGGATTTGATTGGACTTTTAAGGGAATAATTAATAGACAATTAATATGTAAATCTAATATAAATCTTTGGTAGTTAGGATTTGATTGGACTTCTAAGAGAATAATTAATAAATAAGTAAATAAATTCTATAAAAGAGAGAAGTGGCCTAATTTGGCATAGAAAAATTATGGGTTGCTTATTGAAGAAGGTTGGATTGAAAAATAATCACAAATGAATTATATATATATATAAATATTTAAATTTTAGATACAATAAACTACGGTTGTTACACTAATGCCATACTAATGCTAAATAATAAAATTTTGTCACGGAAAGATCCTACAAGTAGTGTCTCCCGTGTAGGCTACTTCCTACGAAGGGGGTTGTAGATTTTGGGGTCATACTATGTCATTAATGTCCAAACAACGATAAAGAATCCTAATGGAACAATTAAACTTTAGTCGATTTAAAATAATCTAAAATAATTATAATAAATACAAAATATACACAAAATATCTATTTGGATGAGGGGGTTTACATAAATAGAGTTCATGGTCTCTTGCGAGTCGAAGAGACAAGCATTATGTGGTACCAAACAATAAGCCAAAGTCTCTTTGGAGATATTTAAGCAGGCATTAATTGCATAGTTCATTCCACCAGCTATCCGTCATAGGAAGGAAAATGAGTTCATAGGGCCAGAGCAGGGCAATATATACGTCAACTACTATGAAGCAGAGTTCTTAAAGCGATCCCAGTTCGGCTGCTACATGATCCCGAATGATGAGGCATAGAGACTATGATTCATTAAAGGTCTGAATGAGGGCTTACAACGTGATGTTCTCAACCGAAAATGTGCTACGTACCGAGAAGCCTATGAAGCGGCTCTCGAGATAGAAAATTTTTATCCTCGAAGGGCAACACATCATAACTATGGGAACAACTAAAATGACCCTTGGTTGCATACGGGCTTGATGCTTCCAAGCGTCAAAACACAAATAACAACAAGGGACCATATCGGCGACCATACTGTAACAGGTGCAAGCGGATTGGACAACGTCAAGACGAGTGTCAAGTTGGATGTTTTAAGTATGGCAGTTTGTATCACAAGGCTGCATGGTACAATATTGGGGGAAGAAATCAGAATCACGATCAATTTCGTAATCAGAATCGTGATCAACAGTACAATAAGAATCGTAGACAAGCGCCACGAGCTTCGCAGGCGGCAGTTGTGAATTCTCAGAACCCACGACCATGAAGACAGGGTAGAGTGTTTGCACTTACGCAAGAAGAAGTGCTTTCCTCAAACACTGTCATAACAGGTATATTGCTTTACAAAGAAATACTTGCTCGTGTACTATTTGACTCTGGTGCTTCACATAGCTTCATATCATCTGCATTTGCTAATGAACATTTTAAGATACCGTTATATATGAATCTTAGTGTCAACACTCCGTCTGGAATAGATTTGCTTGTAAGTTCAATTTGCAGGATGGTTATATTTATATTGGAAGCAAGTACGTATCCTTGGATTCAAAAGTACTGTACATCGCCGATTATGACATCATCTTTGGCATGGATTGGCTCGGAGCGTATAATGCGACAATTGACTGTGCGGAGAAGAGAGTTGTGTTTCTCATTCCTGGCAAGGCAGAGTTCTTTTATTCGTTTACTTCGGCGTCTAAAACAGTGATGGTGGTATCGGCAATGACGGCAAGACGAATGCTATGTGCGGGATATCAAGGGTACCTTGCTTCTGTATGGGACACTCAAATGAAGGGCGCAGACTCGGGATAGAACAAAGTCATAGCAGAATTCTTTGACATATTTCTAGAGGAGATACCTAGAATACCTCCAGACCAAGAAAATAAGTTCAATATTGACACATTTCCAGATACTCGGCCGATATCAAAAGTTCCATATCGGATGGCTCCTGCCGAATTGAAGGAACTAAAGTCACAACTAAAAGAGTTACTAAATCGTGGCTACATTCATCCCAGTATTTCACCTTTGGGAGCTCTAGTACGGTTTATGAAGAAGAAATATGGCACGATGCATCTTTACATAGATTATCGAGAATTAAACAAAGCGACAGTCCAGAACAAGTATCCGTTGCCAAAAATTGATGATCTGTTTGATAAAATATAGGGCACAACAGTATTTTCAAAGATTAATCTTAGTTCACGGTATCACCAGTTAAAGATCAAACCAGAGGATATTCTATATTCGACTTTTCGTACAAGATATGGACACTATGATTTTTTGGTTATGCCTTTTGGTTTGACCAATGCTCTAGCCGCTTCATGGATATGATGAATTGAGTATTCCGAACCTTCTTAGATAGTTTTTTTGTCATGTTCATTGATGATATCTTAATCTACTCGACAGATAGAGAAACTCACGTTGAACATTTAAGGACCGTACTGCAGACACTTCGTCAACATCAGTTATATGCAAAATTAAGCAAGTACGAGTTCTGGATGAGCAGTGTGGCTTTTCTAGGGCATATTATTCAGCACATGGTGTATCAGTTGACCCCAAGAAGATAGAGGTAGTAGTAAAATGGAAACAACCTACGTCGGCTAGTGAGATCAGCAGTTTTCTTGGCTTGGCTGGCTACTATCGTAGATTCTTAAAGATCTTCACGAAGATTGCGTCGCCTCTGACTTGCCTTAACCAAAAGGGAGTAGTATTAAAATAGACAGACGACTGTGAGAGCAGTTTTTAGGAACTGAAGCAATGGCTCATCTCGGCTCTAATTCTTACTCTTCCAGATGGACCTGAGGGATTTTAGATCTACAACGATGCATTTCGGCTAGGATTAGGATGTGTTCTTGTGCAGTATGGGAAAAAAATTGTGTATACCTTAAGATAGCTGAAACAACATAAAAAAATTACCCGACACATAATTTGGAACTTACGACAATTGTGTTCATATTATAATTGTGGTGACACTATCTCTATGGAGTGTCCTGTGAGATCTTCACAGCTCACGAAAGCCTTAAATACATATTCACATGAAAGGAATTAAACTTGGGGCAACGACGATGGCTAGATCTGATAAAGGATTATGACTTGACGATTGCTTATACGCCAGAAAAAGCAAACGTTATGGCAGATGCATTGAGTCAAAAATTCATTAGATCATTATCTAAGTCAAATAGGTTACTTTGAGAGTTGGAAAAAATGGGCATCGAATTCAAAGTTCGCACACAGGGAGCGCAGCTGGCTTAATTGCAATTAGAACCATACTTGCTCGAAAAGGTTAAATTTGCGCAAAAGGATGACATATTTCTGTAGAAGATACGCGAGTTGATTTCAGCAGGAAAGGCAACCGATTTTATGGAACGCGAGAATGAAATATTGTGGCTTAAGGGCAGATTATGTGTACCTAAGGATGATGAACTCAGGAAGTAAATACTGACTAAGGCTCATTATGCTAGGTATACTTTGCATCCAGGAAGCACCAAAATGTACAAGGATCTGTGCACAATATTTTGGTGGCTTAGCATGAAGAAAGATGTGGCATTGTTCGTGTTACGATGTCTGGATTATCAATGTGCGAAGGCAGACCACCAGTGATCCAGCGGAGAATTGCTGAACCTCGCCATTCTGGAGTGGAAGTGGGAGGGCATCTCAAAGGATTTATAGTGGGCTTACATAGGACGCCAAAGGAAAATGATGCAATTTGGGTCATCGTGGATAAACTGACTAAGTCAGCTTATTTTATAGCAATCAAAAATATATGGAGCGCTTACCGTTTGGCTCAAATTTACTAAGATCTGATTCTCTGATTAAATGGAGTGCTAGTCTCAATTATCTTAGACAAGGATGGGCGACTCTTGCCTAGATTCTGGAAAAGCCTTCAGACAGCAATGGACACCAAGTTGAATTTTAGCTTGGCGTACCATCAACAGACTGTTGGACAGACCGAGAGAGTAAACCAAATCCTAGAAGATATGTTACGACTGTGCGTGCTAGATTTGAAGGCAAGTTGGGATACCTATCTATCGCTGGCAGAGTTAACATCAGTTATCAAGCAAGTATTCAGATGGCCCCATATGAAGCACCATATGGACACAAGTGTTGATCACCGATATATTGGGAGAAAGTCGATGAACGACAAGTACTGGGACCAAAACTTATTGAACAAGCCATCCAAAAAGTTTGCATGGTGCGAGAAAATCTTAGAGTTGCTCAAAGTCGTCAGAAAAGCTACGCAGATGTAAATAGGCAACCTTTCGAATTCATGAAGGGTGATCATGTATTCCTAAAGATGACACCTATATGGGGCGTGATGCAGTTCAGAGTCAAAGGGAAGCTGAGTCCACGGTTTGTCGAACCTTTTAATGTTCTAGATAGGGTGGCACGAGTGGCTTATTGACTTTTACTACCGCTTGCCTTCGCAGAAGTGTACGATGTCTTCCATGTTTCTTAACTAAGGTGATATGTGCATGACCCGAGTCACGTAGTAAACTTCGATCAGCTTGTGCTGAGTTTGGACCTATCTTACTCTGAAGAACCTAATCAAATCCTAGAAAGGAAAGGGAAGACCCTACGAAATCAATCAGTGACTTTGGTTCGTATATTATGGTAGAATCATGCAATTGAGGAATCAACATAGAAACTTGAGGAAGAGAAAAGGAAGCAGTACCCTTTCTTATCCGATAACCTAAAGGTATAACCTTTGTTTTAATTTTTGAGGATAAAACTTTTCTTAGTGGAATATTATGTACTATCATATTCCTAGAGGTGCACTATATAAGGCTTGTGGCTCGATTGACTCAGTCAAAATTGAGTATAAGGAAACCTTACAGTATAATCGATTATGAATAATGCAATAAACCTTTACAATTGAAGGATCGGCTTCTATTTTAATGAGACCAATAGCTTTCGTTGGATTTTTGGTTGGCTTTCTCAAATTTTTGTTGCTTGGTTTTGATCAATACATTTTCGTAATTGGTTTTTGATTATTGATTATTTAGCCCTTTTTATCGATTGTACTCATTCATTCTCGAAGAATTCTACGAGAAATGAAGACGATAGTCTAACCAAATATTGATGCCACGGTAAAAGGAACGAGTAGGAAATTGTGTGATAGTGTCAAAACATGGATTGAGTGATAAAGTCATTCAATAAGACTGACCTAGCATATACGCGACACGGTATAAGGAACAAGTAGGAAATTGTGTTCGAACTGATCTAGTGGTTCCGATTGTTATGCTTGAGTTAGATTTGATAATGCAATAGGCCGGTTTGCTCTCAGGAAGTCTCGAGGACAAGACTTTTTCTGAGTGGTGTATAATATAATGATCCATTCCGTTCAAGCGGATAGCCGATTCAAACGACAAAAATGCAACAACCTGACCCGCTTTGCTCAGCAAGATGACTCATTTGAAGTAATAATTTCCAGACTTAGCCCTTCAGAAGTACATCCTTAGACTTTTAAAGGCTCGCTCAGAGTATTACTCGACCGAGGCAAATTACCGCTAAGGTGGGTGGCTACAATGACTTGTCTTTACTTAGCACACTTAAAATATGGACGATACATGCTAGTTGCTAGGTGAATCACCCTGTGCATGCTAATAAAGAATCCAACGGATCTAGCTAAGGGAATAATCCTAACTTGTAATGACTGTGTTAGAACATGGAAATAAAAATTGGCTTATAAATGGACCCTCGCATGCTAACTTTGTTTCATGCAAATAGATCCCGCTATGTCTCGAGTAAAACATTATACTCTTTGTAGTGCACTGTTTACTTATTTATACTACACGTCCCTAGATCATGTCGCAAGGTATATCCCTATACGATTTTACTTCTCGCTTTACCTTTAGGTCCGTGCCAACGTGAATGCTTATGTTTAATATAAATGCATGCTTGACTACTTACTTGTAGTTTATACTTGTTACCTCATTTTAATTCTTGTCGCATAAATTTATGCCACAATCAAGTAACATTATCTTGCCTTGTATTTCATCTAAGTTCCCCGGAAGACTATCGAATAGTCGTTCCATGCAAGTATGAATCTAAAAGCACCCGGGACCGTTAGGTCGCCAAGTTAATTCCCAAACCCGGGGATTGCACCATATCAAGTTTAACATTGAACGATAATTATAAACAATCATGCCACTAATTTGTACCTGATATATTCTACCTTGAACTAATCCAGTACTTGACCAGAGGCCCAAAAGATTAGAGACTTGCATATCGCGGACAACTTGGAAACAAGGGGGATCTTTGGATCTTGTTCCACGGACGGTCTCCGGGGCATCGGGGCTGATTCGATCCAGATGGAACTCCTGTAGCCTTCATGTACACAACTGGGTGGCATCTCCACTAACGCTGTACCACCTTTGCAGATATAGGCTTACTGTCTCACGTGTAAGGATGGAATGGTTTATAGCACATTAAGTACTCTTGTTGCATATTATCCTCATTGGAGACTAGAACTCATCCTATATGGCTATGCCAGTGACTTTGGTTCATATAGATAAGTCATCCTCGCTTAGCGGCAATTCGCGTGTGAGTCATTGCATCGCATCCAGTAAGCTAAAACACCTGAACGATTTTGAGTATAAGTCATCTATACATAACTGAGCAACCTTAGCAACCCATCGAATACTTGAACATCCATTATAATACGCCTGGATAATTTGTGTAACCCGTGCACCCGAAACATAATCTCGTTCACGATACTTGTGTTTGCTTATGCTATTGCCCTGAATTTTATTATATATGCCCGTGCTTGATTTAACTTGGTTTGTCTTGGACAGGGAAGGACGGATGGTAAGTTGGTAAGTATCGCCGTGTTACTCATATATCGTATGGCGCACTGCCACATGAATTAGGCTATTCATCATTGCTATGAAACTGATCCTATGTCAAGACTAGAAAGATAACATAATAGATGGTACATGTAACCTATATAACGTATTTGAATTTGTCGAGCGGGCGAGAGACCTCCACACCATGGCATTTATGTACTGATAACCCACCAGTTTGCTTACAGGGTGCGGGGAAACCTCGTTCGGTGCGGATGCCCCCTTCATGCGTGATAAGGCGCGGAGTTCACTCTAGAGCCTTGGAGCTTTGCGTCCGGAACTGAAGCACATATACAAGACATAATATTGGAACATCAGCTATGTATTATTCCACAAATATAGCCACTTGGCACTTTTTTATCGTTTCAGACAGAGAGGGAGACTTGAGCGACTTGTAATCTCGGCCCAGAGCTGCTTATAACACTTGTTCAATATTAATAAAGAGCTTGTTTTACTTCTATACTTATGCTATTCAATGCTTTCGCTATTGATGACTCTATGAACTTGTTACCAATTGCCTGTGTGTTTCTTATTCCGCTATACTCGGATAATCTGTGCGACTCTGTGGCTTAGACCTCTTATCGCGTATTCGGATCATGGCCTTGCATGAGCGTGGCTCACGCTCGTGCGACATCACGACCAGATGGAAAAGATTATCCCGCGGGAGCGCTGGCGCGATGATTCGTGCCTAGCAGGGACGGCCGATTACCTGCGGGAGATCGGGGCATGACATATTGATATCAGAGCATGGCTATACGCCTTTGGATTTTGTTTCAATTTTCTCTCTTTTGAAAGCTCATTTATGGGTTATGTGCATACACTCTCTCTCGTTGACCCGATGGGATATTTTGTACAATGAGTCTAAATAATTTCAAAAGTGCATATGAATTATATGATTGCTTGTACAAACTTCTGATACGATGGCCTTTGTGCCGACTTGTGTTAGGCTTTGTAGGAATATACTTGTGCTAAAAAGTTGCAAGTTATGTGCGAACCTAAATACCTATAAATGATTACCCAACTGGTTAGTGTGCGGAATAGAATATCCTCTGAACGGTTAGCTATGCACATAGCCTTTTAGCTAAGTTGTGTAGAGTATCGCACGCCAAGACCCTTTTGGTGCTATCAAGGTGCAAACGCAATTAGAATATCGTTCAGATAAGGGTAAGTCAAACTTAGAATGACCAACCGATAGAAACCTTATTAGTTTATCGCTAAGGTGAGCATAGGAAATCGTGCTTGGATTTTGAGAAATAGCTCGAACGGTATTTCGTGTCGAAAGATACAAAGCAAATATAGTTTACTTGGGTGACTATCAACAGGATATATACGAGACTAAGATTTATCAAGCGATGCTTAGGTATCATGTAGAAAATTCTAAGGAACGACTTGGTGAATATGCTAGCGATTGATGCGAACACGATTGAGGATATGATTGGGTGACTCAATTTCTGAGTGGTATATGGATCATTTTTGAAATGCCTAAATAGATTCATAGGGTCTCAAGCAATTTCAGATTGAATCAAACGAATTAAAGCTTGAATACAATATCGCTCGAATAGAAGTTAGCCCAAGAATAAATATTATGGTTCGATGAAAGAGGTAAGCGATAACGGTAGAGTTTGAAAGAACGATCTTGAATCTAGTTCAAAAAGATAACCTTCGAAATCATTCCCAACGACAACGATTATCCTGCGGAAGCGCTGGCATGGTAATTTTACGTACGGCGGGAATGATCGAACTCAAGGGAACATGTTTGGTAATTATTCCTAAGAAACTCGATGAATGGAACGTATCAAAAGTGGATTGGCTTTGGCTTGAATATTTGAACTTAGTTGCTTGAAGAATGCTAGAAGTAGACTATGGATTTATCAAATGGTAACATTAAAGTTGGATAATTTTGCTAGACGAATTATAATCACAACATGAACGGACCTGACTTGATGGATTGTATATATAACTTGGATGGAGTAAAGAGAAATAATAAGGTGTCTTAATCATTTTAAAAATAATCATAACGTTCGACGTTCTTATCTTGTGCGAGCGTAACTCTATGCTCATACATGCATCATGCCCGGATTAGGATGATTATACAGAGGGAGCATTACCGTGGTAATCTCACGTCCAACGAGGATGATCAAACCTGTGGGAGACAATTGATGGATCGTCTTGACTTTTGGTTCGACACGATAAGACAAATTTGGAAATACAAGTGATTCAGAAGGTAATGGAAGGATAAGTTAGCCTAGAACCTGGAGCAAATTACGCTTGATATTTTTATGAAAGGATACGTAAATCTTGTTGGACGACTTAGAGTTATAATCAAATATTTAGAATTAAAAAATGGCTTGGTGGTCTAGACTTAGAATGGATATATGGGTTCTATCAAAACATACTTAAGGAGATAGACTATGCAAATTATTAGGCTTGTCCTACATCTTGGATATACCATGGATTTGACTAAACGAACTCAAACACTGTACAAAGCGAACGTGTTATGAGAGTAGGATAATTTGTGCACGATATTTAGAAATCTGAGTAAAATAAGCTTTGGTAGAATATCCCGTACAAACGAATAATGGTTTAAACTTAGGAATTGGGGAAAGCATCATACGATAAATTTGTACGATGAATCATGTTCTTGAACTTGTACTTATGACCTTGTGAGATGACCTAGTAATTAGGCAGACGACCCTGTGCCGAGGGAAAAAACATGTGTGATCGACTTTAGCATATTGCTTGAATAAACCATAGAACTGGGGAAGCAAGACTTAGTATTAGACTTGGAACAGTAAGTGTGCACTATATTTGACCCTAACGGATGGACGCTAGTCGGTTGATCGAATAGTTCGTGCTTAACGGTAGTACAAATACTTGGTTAGATTGGAATGACTTAGATTTTCGCAGGTAGTACAAATACTTGGTTAGATTGGATTGACCCTATCGGAAGTCTCCTTGTAAATTGTACGACGAGAACCCTTAAGATTTTCGCAAGTAGTTTATCCGATTGCGCTATCTCTAAGTTTGGTTGAATACATATGTTTGAGGGACGCCTTAAACGTGTGCACGATCCAAGAACTAGTAATATATTGAACTTGAGTGCAAAAACTTTGCTATCGCTATGTTGGATGACATGCATGTGTTTGAAGGATGCTTTGAATATGTGCACGATTCAGACTCGCGATATGCTGATCTCGAATGCTAGTGCAAGTGAATATGTTAGACTCGCATGGACAAGTATAAGTACTTGTATAAGTTTGCCTCAGCTTTAGATCATCGTTCAATATAGATTATAACGTACCTTACGTTAAGCAATATATTTTCTGCGCAAAGGCGTAATTAAAACCGAGTTAGAACTTGAATTGAGTGATAAAGTCATTCAATAAGACTGACCCAGCATACACGCGACACGGTATAGGGAACGAGTAAGAAATTATATTCGAACGAATCTAGTGGTACTGATTGTTATGCTTGAGTTAGATTCGATAATGCGATAGACCAGTTTGCGCTCAGGAAGTCTCGAGGATGAGGCTTTTTTTTATTAGTGTATAATGTAATGACCCGTTCCGTTCAAGCAGATAGCCTATTCAAACGACAAAAATGCAATAATAAAACCCGCTTTGCTCAGTAAGATAACTCGTTTGAGGCAAAGGATTTCCATACTTAGCCCTTCAGGAGTACAGACTTAGACTTTCAAATGCTCGCTAGGAGAATCGCTCGACCGAGACGAATCATCGCTAAGGTGGGTAGCTACGAATAACTTGTCATTGCTTAGCCAGCACAATTATAATATGGACGATACATGTTAGTTGCTAGGTGAATCACCCCATGCATGCTAATAAAGAATCCAACGCACCTAGCTAATAAAATAATCCCAACTTGTAATGCCTATGTTAGAACATGAAAATAAAATTTGTCTTATAAATGGACCCTCGCATGCTAACTTTGTTTCATTTTCGTGCAAATAGATCCCGCTATACCTCGAGTAGAATATTATACTCTTTGTAGTGCATTGTTCACTTGTTTACACTACACGTCCCTAGATCATGTCACTCGGTATGTCCCTGTACAATTTTACTCCTCGCTTTACACTTAGGTCCGTGCCAACGTGAATGCTTATGTTTAATATAAATGCATACTTGCCTACTTACTTATAGTTTGTAGTCCTTGCCTCATTTTAATGCTTGTCACATAAATTTATGCCACAATTAAGTAACACTATCTTGCCTTGTATTTTATCTAAGTTTCCCAGAAGACTATCGAATAATTGTTTCGTGCAAGTATGAACCTGAAAGCATCCGGGACCGTTAGGTCACCATGGCAATTCCCGAACCAGAAGATTATACCATGTCAAGTTTAACTCTGAATAATAATTGTGAACAATCATGCCTCGAACTTGTACCTAATATATCTTGCCTTGAACTGATCCTGTACCTGACCAGAGCTCCGAAAGATTAGAGACTTGTATGTCGCGGACAACTTAGAAATAAGAAGGATCTTCGGATCTCATTCCATGGACGATCTCCGGGCAACAGGGCCGATCCGATCCATATGGAACTCCTACAGCCTTCATGTACAGAGCTGGATGGTGTCTCCGCTAACGCCGTGCCACCTTTACAGATATAGGCTGACGGTCTCACGTGCAAGGACGGGATGGCTTATAGCGCATCACATACTCTTATTGCATACCATCCTCGTTGGAGACTAGAACTCGCCCTATATGGCTATGCCAGCGACTCCTGTTCATATAGATAAGTCATCCTTGCTTATCGGTAATCTGCGTGCAAGTTATTGTATCACATCCAATAAGCTGAAACACCTGAACGATTTTGAGTATAAGTTATCTATACATAACAGAGCAACCTGAGCAACCCATCGAACACTTGAATATCTATTACAACATGCCTAGATAATCTTTGCAACTCGTGTACCCAAAATATAATCTCGTTCACGACACTTGTATTTGCTTCTATAATTATCCTGGATTTTATTATATATGTCCGTGCTTGATTTAACTTAGTTTGCCTTGGATAGGGAAGGACGGATGGTAAGTTGGTAAGTATCATCGTGTTACTCATTGTCACAACCCGCACCCGGTGTAAGGGTACAAGTCGAAAACAACGCCCAGCCTATGTCGCAGAATCGGCGGTAGAACGCTGTCTAGATAATCTATCTAACAATATAATAAACCACCAATAATGATAGTATACTCAATCACAGAACTAAGATAGAAATGAGCACGAATCAGATAAAGAATAGAATAGTCATAATATAACTCATGAGTCTAACATAATACATCAATGAGTTTGAAAGAATTAACAACATAAGCTGGAGACAAATCCTACTACAAAGCTATAACTCCTGGGTCAACTGTCTTAGTTGGAATAAGTCCCTCCTGAGCCAGGGTCTTAGAATCTAAGCCCACAATATCTTGGGGTCCATAATAGGTAGGGTACCACTCCTCAGTGTCATCTGGAAAAATATATCCAGTCAGGAAAGGAGCAGAGTACATCTCTAACAGCAGTTCTAATCAATGATAAAAACTATGTAGCAGTAGATAGATATGGATAAACAAGATGCACAATAGATACAAGAGATATATATACAATAAGGAAATACTGAAAATAAATATAATAATGAACAATATGCCAATAAAATAAGAATATTAATGACTAAGTGTGTGAGTACTAGCTTAACATGTGATCGGCTTGGGCAAGATGCAATGCGGCCTAGCTAATCATACGTGTATGATCAATAATATTCAGTGATCAGTACTTGATATAATAGGGATATTGATCACATATCTATACTAATACTTCCCACCCCCGATTGGTATAATAGATCCAACCATGGTATGCTATGGCACGAGATTCTCCAAGAAGATAGCGACTCTTCCCGAGAATCAGTATCTATACATGTACAAGAAAACTAATGAAATAATACTTGCACCATATACACCATATACCAAAGAATAATATCTCATGACGAGATTCAGCTATACCAATCCGTGTAACCATAGTGTCAAGAGAAGCATGGATATTGTCACGACCCGCACCCGGAAATTGGGCATGAGTCGTGGGTACGTCCAGCCTACGCCGCAGCATCGGCGATAGAACGCTGTCTAGGTCTAAACAATATATATATCCTGTCAAAAAATTTCAACTCCGTACGGAGGACAATGATAATAATCCACAGTTCTATGATATACTCAATCACAAGCTAATAGAAATCATAGCACGATGAGAATAGAAAAGAGTTCTAATAAAAACTAACCACAAAATCCAACTCAAATCCTGGGTCTAAATGACCTCACAAAGTCACAAAATAAAAAGTACATCTCAGTCTCAGTCTAAAACAAAAATGCAGAAAAAGTAGTCTAAGAGCTGCCAGGTACATTCTCCTCTAGGCTAGGCAACTCCTCTGGGGTTTCTGGAGTGAAATCACCCTCTAATCCTGGGCCGTAATGAGTGGGGCAAAGATCCTCCAGGTCCTCTGAAAAATGTTATCCAGTCAGGATTGGAGCGAAGCATAAGCACTAACAGCAGTTTCATTAAATTGACAAAATCTATAAACAGTGTAAGAGATACAAGATGGAAATAGATGCTGAAAATAAGAAGTACAGGAGAAATGAAATAGGCAACAGAGCATCTAGCAATGAACAATAAATAGTGAATGCTAGAACAATGAATCTGAATAAAGATAAACATCTAACTAAGTGTTTGAAATATTAGTTTATTATATGATCGGCTTGGGACTAGATCAGGCTGGTTATATATGATTAGCTATGATTCTTGGAGGTCAGGCTAACCATATGGTTAGCTATGATGCATGATAATGGTCAGGCTAATCATATATAACAGCTATGAAGCATGATGATGGTCAGGCCGCACCCGACGTGAGAAGTGGGGTGAGCTATGATGCATGGTAAGGATTTGGATATGATCACATAATCTACTAATAATTCCCCATCCCCAGCTAGCACGGTGGATTCCAATCACGACTCCTCGTGATGGGGATCTAGGGTGCTAACTCGTGTATCCACAGTGTCGGAATCAAGTATGTAATACACTACAATTTATAGAAGTAATCAACAATGAAAACTGTCAGAGAATGTACTCGCCTGTGGTCCTGAGCAAAATGTCAGGATCGATGTCCAAAGTGAAATCACAATGACCTATATATAAGATAACAATGTTAAAATGGTGTGTGGAATATAAAAGTATTTTAACTAAGTTGAAATGAGGGTGTTAGACCATTTCTAGGTCTATACTAGGTTTAGGTCCAAAACAAGTTAATTAGTCTATAAGGTCACTAACAATTGAAAATAATATAAGTAATATGATACTCTATACACATTGGTCTATAATAACAACACTTATGTCTTAACTGCCAGAGACATACTTATATACTACCTTAACTGCTACTAGAGTTCCCAACCTTGTACTGCACCCTATTGGTTGACTGAAGAGTAATACCTAATACATAGACACTGAGACACAAGACTACATACTGAACTGAATTACTGCTCACACACAGACACAATAATTCCTAACCCAATACACCCACATAGGAAAACACAGATGCTCCTCACCTATAGAATTTATACACACCCACTTGTACACCATGATTTGCCTACTGAACACACAGGTAATCTAATACACAGTCCTAGGCTAAACTGATACACACAGCACCTACACTCACACATGCTGCTACACACTGAACCACAGTTCTACACACACTGATACTGTTACAAAATGCTACTGCCCCTACTTAAAAGTTAAAACTCTGTTTTCAATAGTAAAGTGATGTTAAGGTACCTAATCAATCAAAGATTTGTAAAAATGTCCATCTATCATACTGTAACCTATCAACCTACAAATCAAGTTCATAAAAGAATTGATCAAAGAATTAACTCCCATAATGCCAACTGCTACTCTTCTTCTCATAGACACATATAGGTATACTCACACAGGGAAACATATAGCCACATACACCATTACCTAGCACAAAGTACACACTGGTATTCTACTGCTACACAGTTAACCCAATACAGAACAACTCACACCTAATCACATAGACACATAGGTTTATAAATCTGGAAGGAACTAGGATACACACACAGACTTAGCTAGGTTCACACACTGCCCTACCCAGGTAATGATACACATTGTACACACAGTGCTGAAACTCTACACTGACTGATTCTCCACACACACACACACACACACAGGCTTCCTCCCCCCTTGGACTGCTACTGCACTGCTAACACACTCAGGAACTCTATACAGGGAACTACTACTGATACACACTCACTGCAGGTTTCAACAAATCTCTCTCTCTCACAGAATTTAGCATTCCAGTGCTCACACACTGATTTACAGTCCTATATACAATTTCACAGGCATTAAACTCATAACTTACTTAGAACTCCTCACAACTAACATAGCAAGCTACACACTATACTCACAGAATCTACACTACACAGTTGCACATACTGAACTTAAGACAAGCACAGGTTCCTCACTAACCTATAGCTACTCTAACTCCACATACTGGAAATAAAATCCTGCACAACATGAATCCCATACACAGCCACTGAAACATACAGAATGCAGTCTGAATACAACCAACCTTCCCTCCCTAATCTGATACACATCTACACATAGATTCACCTAGGCTATACACTGATAACTCAACACATCATAACTCCCTCATGTGTATATATGCATATAACATATGACATCAATTAAACCCCCAACTCCTTAACTGATACCTGGCTGCACATAATGAAATTTCTGCTCACAGTTCACAAAACTGCACAGACCTGGCCCAACCTCCTTCCTGCTCTCACAAATGAACACACAGTTTCACATAAATCCCGATCACCCACTGCCCTGAATTCCCCTATTCACAACACAGCCTACAACACTCGACTCCCCAGGAATCAAAGCAACCACACATCTACACCTAGGCATATATATATATATATATCAACATCATACATCGAATTAGGTTATTATTAGGGTAGATTAGATAGGTATTCATCCTTCTTGGCATTTCAACAAACACCTAGCATGTGGAAATAGAGTTTCATCTAGTTTACTCATGAACCTAACTTAAAACCCTAAAAATTAAGATCAAACCTAAATGTAGGAGATGTAAACATGCCTACACGAAATCCCTAGGATTAGTGTTCCAGAAATTAGGGAAGAACACCCAAAAATTTACCAAACCCTAGATCTCCTAGGTGTTCATGTAGAATCCCTAAATTTCGAATTCTAAACCTTAGGGTGGGTTCCTAAAGGCCATTATCATCTGTAAACATAATTTAAATGAATAAAACTAGGGTTTTACCTGCAGGGAAGGTTTCTCCAAAGGAAGTTCTTCTTCTCCAAAGCTTTTTGACCATAGTTCCTTGCTTCCCTTGCTTGGAGGAGGAAGGTGGAAACCCTAAGGTTAGGATTTCGAAATCTGGAAGAGGGGAGATGGTTTCTCTTGATGGAGGCTAGGGTTTCTCTACTACATGAAGAATGGTGGCTCCCTTTTATATAAACAACTAGGTTAGGGTTTCCAAGCTTAGTTTTAGGTTAAACCTTTATGGTTAGGTCATGTAGAACCCAATTAACTAGGGTTTAGGCCTGCTAGAGTTTGAGGGTTCACCCTAAAATTTGAATTCTAGGGTTTCACTAGAACTGGGTTTACAATTAGGGTTGACTCACTAGGGTCTGTCCTAATGAGTTCTAGGGTTAGACCTAAAACTAAACATTACTAACAACATATAATTAGTTTTAAAAACTCAGCAGATTAATTCAATACATAATTATTTAAAATAGAGAAAATTACACAAATGCCCTTGCCTGGAAAAGTGGTAGTGACAAGTCTACCCTCCTAAAAGAAATTTCGTCCTCGAAATTTGGACTGAACAGAACAAGAATGAAATCCGAAAAGAAAATACCTCAAGTCTAGAAGAGATACGGGTATTGCTCGCGCATTTCGTCCTCTCTCTCCCAGGTCGACTCCCCTGGAGAGTGATGTCTCCATGCAACCCGAACCAAAGGAATAGTTTGGTTCCGCAACACCTTCTCTCTGCGGTCCAAGATCTCTACGGGCTGCTCAGGGTAGCTGAGCGTCGGACCAACCTCAATCTCCGAGTGATCAAGTACGTGACTAGGGTCGGCCACGTACCGTCTCAGCTGCGACACGTGGAACACATCATGCACTCCCTCCAATGCAGGCGGCAAGTCCAGTCTATATGCCACTGCACCTACCCTCGCGAGAATGCCAAAGGGTCCGATGTAGCGTGGGCTAAGCTTCCCGCCTCTGCCAAAATGAATCGTTCCACGCGTCGGAGAAATCCGTAGGAAACTAGATCGCCAACCTAAAACAAAACAGTCTCAACACGCAGTCTAACAAACAAACACAAGCCAGAAAACAACAATCTATACCTGAAACTCAAGGGGTCTACGGTGGCTGTCGGCCCAATGCCGCTGTCTGTCCTACGCCACTCTCAGTCTGTCTCTGATGAGTTTCACCTTTTCTGCTGCATCCACGACCATTTCTGGTCCTAGCAAGGCTCTCTCTCCAACGTTGTCCCAAGATAGCGGTGTACGACACCTTCGTCCATAAAGAGCCTCAAACGGCGATATCTCGATGCTGGCCTGATAGCTGTTGTTGTAAGCAAACTCTACCAGGTGCAGATGATCCTCCCAAGAACCTCCGAGATCTAGAACGCAAGTGCGTAGCATATCCTCGAGAGTCTGAATAGTCCGTTCAGACTGCCCGTCTATCTAGGGGTGATATGCGGAACTGAACTTGAGCTGAGTGCCCAAGCTAGCCTGCTGACTCCTCCAGAAGTGGGAAGTGAAACGACTATCCCGATCTGAGATGATGCTCACAGGAACTCCATGAATCCTAACAATCTGTCGCACGTACATCTCTGCTAGCTTCTCTGTCGACGTGCCCACTTTGAAAGGTAAGAAATGGGCTGATTTGGTCAACCTGTCCACGATGACCCAAATCGCGTTCTTCCCTCCTGGAGAACGTGGAAGCCCTGAAACAAAATTCATGGTCACGTGCTCCTATTTCCATTCTGGAATCGGTAAAGGTTAAAGCAAACCTCCTGGCCTCTGCCGGTCTGCCTTTACCTGCTGGCACACTAGACACAGAGATACGAAGCGTGCTACCTCGCGCTTTATTCCATACCACCATACGTGCTCCCTCATGTCTCGATACATCTTGTTGGCACCGGGATGCATCGAGTACTGAGAGCGGTGCGCCTCCTGTAAAACCTCCTCGCGCAGCTCCCCGCTAGGCACACACATCCTCGTGCCGTGCCGTAAAGAACCATCATCTGCGATAGTAAAGTCGTCCGACAATCCCATCCGAACCTGTGCCCTGATACTCCTCAGAGCCTCATCATCGTACTGCGCAGCTCTGATCCTGTCCATCAGTTCGGACTGTATCTGCAATCCCCACATCTGAATCTCAGTACCGGGAACTAACACTTCAATCTCCAAGCTCTCCAAATCAGCCAACAAATGACGATCTGTCGTCAAGTACATAGCCGTCGGATACCTGCTCAAGGCATCGGCGACTACGTTAGCCTTCCCTGGGTGGTACTGCAATGAGATGTCAAAGTCCTTCATCAACTCTAACCACCTCCTCTGCCTCATGTTCAGCTCCTTCTGTGTGAATACGTACTTCAAGCTCTTGTGGTCTGTGAAGATCTCCATACGCTCTCCGTACAGATAATGCTTCTACAGCTTTAGAGCGAAGATAACTGCTGCCAACTCTAAATCGTGGGTGGGGTAGTTCTTTTCATGAGGGCGTAACTGCCTGGAAGCATAGGCAATTACCTTCCCGTGCTGCTGAAGAACACATCCCATACCCTTCCCTGAAGCATCACTGTAGATGGTGAAACCACCTGTCCCTGCTGGCAACGTCAAAATTGGAGCTGTTGTCAACCTCTTCTTCAGCTCATCAAATGCGGCCTGGCACTCCTCCGTCCAGACCAAATCCACATCCTTCCTAGTCAGTCTGGTCATCGGCGCTGCAATCTTGGAGAAGTCTTGTACAAACCTCCTGTAGTATCCTGCTAGCCCGAAAAAACTCCTGATCTCAGCTACCGAACTGGGGGTAGCCCACGACTCCACTGCCTCGATCTTTTTTGGGTTTACCGAGATTCCGTCACCTGATACCACATGCCCAAGAAATTCGACCTTGTCAAGGAAAAATTCACACTTAGAGAGTTTTCCGTACAGCTTCTCCCTCTTGAGAGTCTCTAAGACCAATCTCAGGTGCTCTTCGTGCTCCTCCGGTGTCTTGGAATACACCAGAATATCGTCGATGAACACCACCACGAACTTGTCAAGGTACTGGTGGAACACCTTGTTTATCAGGTTCATGAATACTGCCGGTGCATTGGTTAAACCAAATGGCATCACCATGAACTCAAACTGGCCGTATCTGGTCCGAAAGGCTATCTTCGGCGTGTCTTCTTTCTTCACCTTCACCTGGTGATAGCCTGACCTCAAATCTATCTTTGAAAATACCCTCGCCCCGCTCAACTGGTCGAAAAGATCATCTATCCTCGGCAGCGGGTACTTGTTCTTGATGATGATATTGTTCAAAGCTCTATAATCAATGCACATGCGCACCGTACCGTCCTTCTTCGGTACGAACAATACCGGGGCTCCCCATGGTGATGAACTGGATTTGATGAAGCCTTTGTCCTGCAGCTCCTCAACTTGCTTTTTAAGCTCTGCCAGCTCGCTATTGTTGACTCTATAAACATGTTGTGAAATGGGCTCCGCTCCTGGAACCAAGTCTATAGAGAATTCAACATCTCTGTCTGGCGGCAAGCCTGGCAACTCTTCTGGAAATACATCCAGGAACTCCGCTATCAGAGGATGTGGCAAGTCCGCTTCTTCTGCCCTGGCTCCGCAAAATGTGCTCCTGCTCTGTTCCGCTGCTCCTCTGACGACCTCAAACTTCGGCTCTCCTGGTGGTCTAAATAATACTCTGCCTCTATAACAATCTATAGTAGCATGATGCCTACTCAACCAGTCCATTCCGAGTACTATATCATACCCCGGAAGTGGCATGACAAGTAAGCTCACACTCAACTCTCGGCCTCCTACTGACACCCTCCGGTCCTTGTAGTGATCACGGACTAGGATAATACCTCCACCAGTCGTGATCTTGCAAGTCCTAGCTAATGGTTCTGTGTCTAAATGATGTCGAAGTGCATATGATACAGACACAAAACTATGGGAAGCGCCAGAGTCAAATAAGGTAAATCCGGGAATACAATCGAGAAGAACCGAACCTGTGATCAAGTCTCCTGCTGGCTCGATCTCCTCGACTGCCATGGCGTATGCTCGCCCCTGGGGTGCACCTCTCTGCTGCTGATGCTGGGCGAACTTCTGATGTTGCGGTGGAAGTGGTCTCCTCTGTTGTTGGCCTCCTGGTGCGGTAGGCACCCTGTCTGATCCTCTCTGGGCGGCTGCTCCACCCTGACCTGGACGAAAGGTAGGACAATCCTTCAGCTGGTGTGTCGTTGATCCACAGGATAGACATGAGCCCAATCTCTTTCTGCAGATATCTCTAGTATGTCCCATCTTCCCGCAGTACGCACACTAGATAGTGGGCTAGTTCTGTCTCTGTTGCTGCTGCTGGACCTGCCCTCGGGCTGGTGCCTGATGCTGCTGCTGAAAGGGTCTCTGCTGTTGCTGCTGAAAGTGTGGACGCTTGCCCGGTCCCGTACTACTGTTTGCTCCTCCGGAACCATCGCATCCCCTCTTGGGCCTGAGGCCCAAGTCGTCCTCGGCTACTTGGGCATCCATCAATATGCCCTCGTAGGTAGCTGTGCGACGTCCCGACGTGCGAGACTTGATCTCCCTTGTCAGCCCTTTTCTGAATTTCCGGGCCCTGTCCCCCGGATCTCTAATCATCGATGGCGCGAAGCGGCTCAGGCGGGAAAACTCCGCGGCATACTCGTCGACGGACGAGCTCCCCTGGGCTAAGTCATGGAACTGACTCTCCAAAGCTCCCAGGGCGACATCAGAAAAGAACTTTTCTTTGAAGAGTTCCTTGAAATCCTCCCAAGTGAGTCCTCTGCGCAAGAGTCTCGGCTTCGTGCGAAACCATGTCAAGGCAATGTCGAACATCTGGCTGCCCGCGGCCTCGATCTGGAGCACCTCTGGAATCTGCGCCAAACGCAAGTTTCTCTCGATGTCCTCTAGCCAATCATCGGCGTAGAGTATCCCTTCTGTCCCCTTGAACTCCCGAGGCATCATCCTCTTGAAATCCCCAATGGTGCCCGGCCTCTGGTGGTGCTGATCAGGACGCTGCTGCTGCTGAGTGACTCTCTCCACAGCCTGGAGAGCCACTTGGTGAGCATTCTCCATGTTCACCCTCATCATCTCTGTCTGGGCCTGATGTGCCTCAGCCTGCACTCTCTGGGCCTCTGCCGACGTCCTCTACGCGTCGACCATGCCCTGAATCAAGGCGAACATCTGTGCCCCATCGACGGGCACACCTCCTGGATGCTGAACTGGTGGTGGTGGTGCCGTCGTAGCTGTGGGGACCCTCTGAATTGGTGGTGGAGGACCCCCGAGTGCCGCAGACACTCCCACATGTACTGGAGATATAGGAGGTGCTGCGAATGTCTGTTCGGCAGGGCGAGAGGTGGCAGACCTCTCTGAATCTGCTGCTCCGAGTCTCTGGGACCTGGTCCTCGGCATCCTGAAGACAGATCGAAAGAATCAATTAAAGTAATAAACACGACATCATCAAGGAAGGACAGTAAATTTCTAAGGAAAAATTAAGAGTAATGTCATAAGAATCAGAATTTCCTAATTGTGATTGAGCATATCCTCGGCCTAATTCCTATTTCCTAAAACAGGCTCGTAGTAATACTCTAAGCGAGCACCACTACGATATCGCTCTGATGCGGTTCTAGGACTCGACTACTGACCTGCATGGGCCACCACTAAAAACGTGTCACGACCCGCACCCGGAAATTGGGCATGAGTCGTGGGTACGTCCAGCCTACGCCGCAGCATCGGCGGTAGAACGCTGTCTAGGTCTAAACAATATATATATCCTGTCAAAAAATCTCAACTCCGTACGGAGGACAATAATAATAATCCACAGTTCTATGATATACTCAATCACAAGCTAATAGAAATCATAGCACGATGAGAATAGAAAAGAGTTCTAATGAAAACCAACTACAAAATCCAACTCAAATCCTGGGTCTAAATGACCTCACAAAGTCACAAAATAAAAAGTACATCTCAGTCTCAGTCTAAAACAAAAATGCAGAAAAAGTAGTCTAAGAGCAGCCAGGTACGTTCTCCTCTAGGCTAGGCAACTCCTCTGGGGTTTCTGGAGTGAAATCACCCTCTAATCCTGGGCCGTAATGAGTGGGGCAAAGATCCTCCAGGTCCTCTGAAAAATATTATCCAGTCAGGATTGGAGCGAAGCACAAGCACTAACAGCAGTTTCATTAAATTGACAAAATCTATAAACAGTGTAAGAGATACAAGATGGAAATAGATGCTGAAAATGAGAAGTACAGGAGAAATGAAATAGGCAACAGAGCATCTAGCAATGAACAATAAATAGTGAATACTAGAACAATGAATCTGAATAAAGATAAACATCTAACTAAGTGTTTGAAATATTAGTTTATTATGTGATCGGCTTGGGACTAGATCAGGCTGGTTATATATGATTAGCTATGATTCTTGGAGGTCAGGCTAACCATATGGTTAGCTATGATGCATGATAATGGTCAGGCTAATCATATATAACAACTATGAAGCATGATGATGGTCAGGCCGCACCCGACGTGAGAAGTGGGGTGAGCTATGATGCATGGTAAGGATTTGGATATGATCACATAATCTACTAATAATTCCCCATCCCCAGCTAGCACGGTGGATTCCAATCACGACTCCTCATGATGGGGATCTAGGGTGCTAACTCGTGTATCCACAGTGTCGGAATCAAGTATGTAATACACTACAATTTATAGAAGTAATCAACAATGAAAACTGTCAGAGAATGTACTCGCCTGTGGTCCTGAGCAAAATGTGAGGATCGATGTCCAAAGTGAAATCACAATGACCTATATATAAGATAACAATGTTAAAATGGTGTGTGGAATATAAAAGTGTTTTAACTAAGTTGAAATGAGGGTGTTAGGCCATTTCTAGGTCTATACTAGGTTTAGGTCCAAAACAAGTTAATTAGTCTATAAGGTCACTAACAATTGAAAATAATATAAGTAATATGATACTCTATACACATTGGTCTATAATAACTACACTTATGTCTTAACTGCCAGAGACATACTTATATACTACCTTAACTGCTACTAGAGTTCCCAACCTTGTACTGCACCCTATTGGTTGACTGAAGAGTAATACCTAATACATAGACACTGAGACACAAGACTACATACTGAACCGAATTACTGCTCACACACAGACACAATAATTCCTAACCCAATACACCCACTCAGGAAAACACAGATGCTCCTCACCTACAGAATTTATACACACCCACTTGTACACCATGATTTGCCTACTGAACACACAGGTAATCTAATACACAGTCCTAGGCTAAACTGATACACACAGCACCTACACTCACACATGCTGCTACACACTGAACCACAGTTCTACACACACTGATACTGTTACAAAATGCTACTGCCCCTACTTAAAAGTTAAAACTCCATTTTCAATAGTAAAGTGATGTTAAGGTACCTAATCAATCAAAGATTTGTAAAAATGTCCATCTATCATACTGTAACCTATCAACCTACAAATCAAGTTCATAAAAGAATTGATCAAAGAATTAACTCCCATAATGCCAACTGCTACTCCTCTTCTCATAGACACATATAGGTATACTCACACAGGGAAACATATAGCCACATACACCATTACCTAGCACAAAGTACACACTGGTATTCTACTGCTACACAGTTAACCCAATACAGAACAACTCACACCTAATCACATAGACACATAGGTTTATAAATCTGGAAGGAACTAGGATACACACACAGACTTAGCTAGGTTCACACACTGCCCTACCCAGGTACTGATACACATTGTATACACAGTGCTGAAACTCTACACTGACTGATTCTCCACACACACACACACACACAGGCTTCCTCCCCCCTTGGACTGCTACTGCACTGCTAACACACTCAGGAACTCTATACAGGGAACTACTACTGATACACCCTCACTGCAGGTTTCAACAAATCTCTCTCTCTCACAGAATTTAGCATTCCAGTGCTCACACGCTGATTTACAGTCCTATATACAATTTCACAGGCATTAAACTCATAACTTACTTAGAACTCCTCACAACTAACATAGCTAGCTACACACTATACTCACAGAATCTATACTACACAGTTGCACATACTGAACTTAAGACAAGCACAGGTTCCTCACTAACCTATAGCTACTCTAACTCCACATACTGGAAATAAAATCCTGCACAACATGAATCCCATACACAGCCACTGAAACATACAGAATGCAGTCTGAATACAACCAACCTTTCCTCCCTAATCTGATACACATCTACACATAGATTCACCTAGGCTATACACTGATAACTCAACACATCATAACTCCCTCATGTGTATATATGCATATAACATATGACATCAATTAAACCCCCAACTCCTTAACTGATACCTGGCTGCACATAATGAAATTTCTGCTCACA
Source organism: Iris macrosiphon (assembly GCA_036927795.1). Taxonomy (NCBI): domain Eukaryota; kingdom Viridiplantae; phylum Streptophyta; class Magnoliopsida; order Asparagales; family Iridaceae; genus Iris; species Iris macrosiphon. The sequence goes on along the minus strand of JAYESA010000193.1, from coordinate 14,613 downwards.
GTTCACAAAACTGCACAGACCTGGCCCAACCCCCTTCCTGCTCTCACAAATGAACACACAGTTTCACATAAATCCCTATCACCCACTGCCCTGAATTCCCCTATTCACAACACAGCCCACAACACTCGACTCCCCAGGAATCAAAGCAACCACACATCTACACCTAGGCATATATATATATATATATATATCAACATCATACATCGAATTAGGTTATTATTAGGGTAGATTAGATAGGTATTCATCCTTCTTGGCATTTCAACAAACACCTAGCATGTGGAAATAGAGTTTCATCTAGTTTACTCATGAACCTAACTTAAAACCCTAAAAATCAAGATCAAACCTAAATGTAGGAGATGTAAACATGCCTACACGAAATCCCTAGGATTAGTGTTCCAGAAATTAGGGAAGAACACCCAAAAATTTACCAAACCCTAGATCTCCTAGGTGTTCATGTAGAATCCCTAAATTTTGAATTCTAAACCTTAGGGTGGGTTCCTAAAGGCCATTATCATCTGTAAACAGAATTTAAATGAATAAAACTAGGGTTTTACCAGCAGGGAAGGTTTCTCCAAAGGAAGTTCTTCTTCTTCAAAGCTTTTTGACCCTAGTTCCTTGCTTCCCTTGCTTGGAGGAGGAAGGTGGAAACCCTAGGGTTAGGATTTCGAAATCTGGAAGAGGGGAGATGGTTTCTCTTGATGGAGGCTAGGGTTTCTCTACTACATGAAGAATGGTGGCTCCCTTTTATATAAACAACTTGGTTAGGGTTTCCAAGCTTAGTTTTAGGTTAAACCTTTATGGTTAGGTCATGTAGAACCCAATTAACTAGGGTTTAGGCCTGCTAGAGTTTGAGGGTTCACCCTAAAATTTGAATTCTAGGGTTTCACTAGAACTGGGTTTACAATTAGGGTTGACTCACTAGGGTCTGTCCTAATGAGTTCTAGGGTTAGACCTAAAATTAAACATTACTAACAACATATAATTAGTTTTAAAAACTCAGCAGATTAATTCAATACATAATTATTTAAAATAGAGAAAATTACACAAATGCCCTTGCCTGGAAAAGTGGTAGTGACAGATATCTACACTAGATACAATGAACATAGAGGATATCATAAATGAGAAACTATCATAGAATGTACTCGCCTGAAGTCCCATTAGTAGTCTCACAGATGTCTGACTCGGTGCCTCAAAGACCTAGACATGGAATACAACATCAATACAAGGTTCCGAAAAGAGAATAAGTTAAACTAGTCAATTTCTAGGACCAAGTCAATTCTAAGTCAAAAGTCAACTATGTTCAACTCTAAGTCAACTATGGTCAACTATAGTCAACTATGGTCAAACAAAGGTCAACTATCTATTTCTAGGTTGCATAAGTCTAACACAAAAATCTTGGATCAAGATATTAAATCTAAGTCATAAAAACCACATCTTAAAATATTATGATGTTGTATATCCGGATACGTAAATTCCAAGGTAAACATCACAATATATATATATATATCAAACAATTATGTATAACAATATAGAATATTAATTACACATCAAATAGGAACCATGGTTTTGAACCAACTTGGTATCCCAACAATAACCATAATCTTGATACCTAGACCCCGTATCTTGAGTATCCCACTTACCTTGGTTTCCTCAAGGTAACACTCAATACCTTGATATACTAAATACCCTCATATATAATATATAAATATATACTAATATTATACAAATAAGGAATATGGCAATAATAGTATATTATCTAAATATCAATACATATATGTATACATATATATATAAATATAAGTATATAAATACATATACATAAATCTGCCTAACCGTCGCTGAAAACAGTGTTAGAAAATACTGATACGCTGAAACCAGGCTTTTAGTGACAGTTCTGGCTGTCACTGAAGCCACTGTCGCTGCTGCTGCTTGGAATTTGCATTGCTGCTGTTGCTTTGGTAACGGTTTTTAACCGTTACCGATCCCGCTGTCGCTGCTGCAGTATTTTCCCGCCGCTCTGCTGCTATTAATGACCGTGGCGGCTGTCATTAATTGTCGCGGCTGCTACTGATCCCGCTGCTAATAATGACAGCAGCTCTGTCATTAAACCTGATGTCGCTAAAAAAAATAGTAATATATATATATATATATAACACACACACACATATATATATATATATATATATATATATATATATATCAATATATATATATGTAAATCTAATAAATATATATATATCTATATATATATATAACCCCAAATACATATATATATATATATATAAATACTAAATGTAAATACACCCCCTCTATAATAATGTACATATTACAATATAACCATATGCACACATACATAAATATTATAATTACATCTATACATATATCTACATAATCCTATAACAATTACCTATAAAATAATTACCCAATTAAGCATACATGTATATATATAATCAATATATACATATATATCCATACAATATATTGTAAAATATATATATATATATATAAATGCATGTAGAAGAAAGCTACATAATATACATATATTCTATTAGTACATATATAGTACATAAATCTATGATACAATAATCACAATAATAAATACACAATAATATATATATATATAATATCTATATATATGTACACAATTATAATTCAAGAATTAAAGCATAATTAATTAGATCTACACATAAATACACAACAAATGGAGAGTATCACATCGTATCCCACTAGATCTAGGATACACATGTGACACGAGTCCACCACACATCCAATTGCACCCCGAAGGACACAAATAAGTTACATATATTATTTATGAACAAAACAAAGTGTCAAATATAGATCTATGTGTCCGTGTCAAAATTTGACATGTACAAAGTCTCGTATCAGAGAAAAAACCTCCAAAACAACACGTATCCCTAAATTGTTGGGATACGACCTACACGTACCCAACTGTGGATACGACACTAGACCAAACACATAAACACATGCCAAATTGATCTATAGGATCAATTGACACATACAACAAATGTCAATCTCGGAATTTCTCCAAAATTGACACAAAAAGTACCATAACTTTCTCAATAGGCCTCCTATGAACACAAAACTAAATCCTATGGGTAGTACATACATATGGGTTAATTTTCCATGATTAAATCTAAGATTTAGAAGCTATTTTAAGGGAAAAACTGAATTATACCTATTGGGAGATGGATTCCTAATAAAACCTCCAATTACGATGAAATTGCTTCCAAATTGTAGATCCTTCCTCCTCTTTGTAGATTCCTGCTTCCTCCTTCTAGATCCTTACTTCTCAAGTTTTTATTGGTGATTTGGAAAGGAATTGGAATGAATTTGGTAGGAAAATGAAGTGGTAATGAAGGAAATTTGGTAGTGGAAAATTCTAGATCTAGATTTGAAATGAAAAAGAGGAGAGAGAATTTTCTCCCTCTACTTATATAGGCTGGCCCCTATTCCTCTCCCTCAAGTAATTATGTAATATCCATTATACTCCTTGGTGCCTCTCATGAAGAAATAATTAAGGAATGAAGCTTCTAGTCTAATAATTTAATTAATTTAATCCATCTCCTTAACAATGGGCTTTCTAAATGGGCTAAGTCTAACTAATTAATTCATGTTGGTCCATGGGTCCAAACTAAACTAGTTAGGTCCACTAACACAAGTCCAAATTAAATAAATAATATCTAACAACAATTAAATAATACTCCAAATAATTATTTATTAAGCACAATAATTAATTAAATAGAAATTAGTAAAATATCCTTTCCTAAAAAATATGGTAGTGACACTCATATATCACATGGCGCACTGCCACAAGAATTAGGTTAATCATAATTGCCATAAAACTGATCCTAAGGCAAGGCTAGAAAGATAACATAATAGATGGTGCACGAAACCTATATAACGTGTTTGAATTTATCGAACGGGCGAGAAGTCTTTCCACCAGTGCATTCATGTACTGATAATCCACTAGTTTGCTTACAGGGTACGAAAAAACCTCGTTCGGTGTGGATTCCCCCTTCGTGCATGCTAAGGCACAAATTTTACTCTAGAGCCTTAGAGCGTTGTGTACGGAACTAAAGCACACATACAAGACATAATATTGGAACATTGCCTAAGTATCATTCCATAAATGTAGCCACTTGGTACGCTTTTATCATTTCAGAGAGAGAAAGAGGCTTGAGCGACTTATAATCTTGCCCCAGTGCCGCTTGTTGTCATGACCCAATTTCGTAGAATCGTCGGGGCGTCCCCCGAATCGTGACTGTTGTGAAGGCCTGAGGTTGCGCCCGTACAAGGCTAGAGTATTTTGCATAACGAGCACATATTCAGAGTACGCTGTTTGATAATAAACGAAAGAGAATATGGAAAAGAGGTCTTATACGAAAACCTGCCCTTTCTTTGGTGTTTACAAACAAGATTGTACAATTTAATCCTATACGAGGATGTCTAAGTACAATTTATTTAATCTGGGTAAATATTGCTATAGGTGTCTGATCTGCAGTCGATCACTTTGGCCCTTGGACGACACGATGGTGAAGAAGTACCGTAGAAGACAGTAAGTAGCTTCGAAGGTTGCTAAAGAGGGTGGATGCCCGATGCCAAAGTCGTCGATCCCTTCTCTTTGCCTGAGCTCTAGATTCTTCTCTCTCTCTTGACCTCTTTCTCTCAATTATCGACCTTGGATCTGATACTGGATTTCTTGACCAATCTCCGATCGTTCGACCTTCAATCTTTTTGACCTCTTTTTTTTGACCCTTTTCCTCTGTTGATAGAGGTCTTTATTTATAGAGTTTTTAGTGACAGTGACCATACAGTCGGCGTAGAAACTGAGTAGTAGGTATTACAGCACCCTTTTACACGACGGTTATAATAACCAAAGCTCGCGTATAGATGACCTTCTGAATGAGCATGTGATGCGTGTCTAACTAAGGGACAATGCGTATAGCTACTGCGAAGATCACGGCGTAAAGGCCACGTAGGTAGTTATCCTTTGTGTAGAAGAGGTTGACGTAGAAGCCAATAACTGTCATCATGGCGTAGAAGCCAAGTAGGCATAGAAGCCGAGGGCATAGAAGCCGAGTAGGCGTAAAAGCCGAGTAAGCGTAGAAGCCGAGTGGTCATAGAGGCCGAGTGGGCGTGGAAGCCGAGTGGGCATAGAAGCCGAGCAGGCGTAGAAGCCGAGTGGGCATAAGAGCCGAGCAGGCGTAGAAGCCGAGTGATGTGGACATTTTAGCCGGAATTACGGCTCTTGGAGATATAATCAAATCTCTTGCATTAAATGCAGAGATCTGTCCCCATCCTGCGCATTAAATGCAGAGGCGTGTCTTTAAGATTTGCCATCATTCTGCACATTAAATGCAGATACGTGCCTCAAATCCTGTACGAAGAGTAACTGCTGGCGTGGCGGTCTATTTGCCTTTTGTGGAGCGTAAGAAGCTCACGTCTGCCTGTGTAAAACTGGACAGCATAACCCCTTATAGGCGTAAGAGCAGTTTACGCAAAGGGAATGTCACTAGACGACGGTTCGGTGATATTTAATCAAATCTCCTGCATTAAATTCAGAGATCCGCCATTATCCTGCTCATTAAATATAGAGGCGTGTTTTGAAGGCCTGCTACTCTTCTGCGCATAAAATGCAGAGACGTGCCTTGGGCATCTGTCAGTATTTGGCACCTTAAACGCAGAGACGTGCCTCGAGAACCTGTCACCGCTCTGCGTATTAAATGCTGAGATGTGCCTCGAGCCCTGTATGAGGAGCAGCTTTTGACATGGCAGGCTGTTTGTCTTCTACGGAGCGTAAACAACTCATATCTGCCTGTATAAAACTAGGTGGCGTATTCCTTTGTATGCGTAAAAGCGGTTTATGCCAAGGAAAGGGCAGTAAATGACAGCCTGGGTTGCAGTGTTGCGCCATCATTATAGTCGTCGCATGGGTAGTCATGGAGTACTCTTTATCAGGAGTCAGACGTCAGGTTCACTGCACGATTTGTCAAGTTCATTTTGGGGAAAACGAAGCGTCCCTTGTACACTTCAATGCTGCATTAAGAGCGGATGAGTTTTATTCCATAAAGGCGATATAGCACCCTTTTTATGCTGAAGCAGCCTGGACATACTGCATTATGCGGATGGTCCTTGAGCCTATATTTTATGCTGTGCTCAGCAAAAAAGCTTTGTTGCACGTTGATGGCTCTGAAGTCATCTGTTTTACGCTGCCATGCATCAATATGCTGCGTAGAGCTATCCAGCGTATTTTTTATGCTTCTACAAGACTCCCTTCAAAGCTTTTAAATTCCTCGTAATTTAAAACGCTTTGAATGAAGCATGAAGCGTTCCTCGTAATTTGAAATGCTTTGAAATGGTCAAGTCTGACACGTTCTTTCAAGGCTGACTTTATGTCGGAGTTATTGGGGATCGGTGTGATCTCTTTCGCCTATAAAAAGGCTGAGGAGTTTAACCTGTTCTTCCAGCATACAAGGAGCCAAAAAAGATGGCATCTTCGAGCAAATATCCTCTGCAATGATGGTTTATGGAAGGATATCATAGCCTCCTTTGCTCGGGATAATCAACAACTTTGTATGGCGATTCTTCCGGAGAGAGGAAGGGTCGTATTTGACTACACAGCTTGCAAGTGGCACCTTCTCCCATTACCTGCGAACGAGGGCAGACAAACTAGCTGCTGTCCGTGATTGAGTTGGGTGAAATATCTCAACTCAATCTGTCACGGCGCTGGACGTAGGAAAGCAGATTTACCCTGCTTCCCTGTATTGGAGGATGGGTCTAGGCCCAGTTTTGTATCCTCCCGCCGTTGATCATATGTCAGTTAATTTGCGATCATCGACTGGCTGCTGGAGGAGATGGATGAAGAATGTCGCCCATGCGAGAACCTGGCCGAACAGATTCTGGGTGCGATCTTTAAATGAAGATGAGAAACCCTTTGTAGACGGGATTTCCCTCATATGTAACCATGAAAATGAAGAAAAACCCTTGTAGACTGGATTTCCCTCATATGTAATCATAATTTTTAATAAGATCATCTTTTTCTTTGTATATGATTATCTTGCCATACTTTGCTGTGAAGTCTGAATATGTGTAGCTTCGACACGTCTAATACTTTATGCCGACTCTGTTTAGAAAGAGTGTTAGGTCCTATCCTGTCTTTTACGCATAACTAAGGATGCGCAGAAAGCCGCTTAGCAGCCGAGTGTTTAAACTGTCCTGCTGTTAGAAATAAGGAACCGCGTAAAATTCTGAACAGCCACTTCTGATAAACATAATTTTTGTTCAGACCGTCATCTTCAAGAATGATTTCTCGAAAATCCCTTGGAACAGGGCGAGAACTGGCTGTCGAAGACTGATTCGCCATCTTGAACTGTAGACAAAATATTCAGACTGGATTCTGGATGAACTTCGAATCGACCCATGAAGGAGAGTAATTTTTAATGTTAAACTCTGTATGCCTTGGGTACTAGGGATATTTTGAGGTCAAGAATGAGTATCTTCTGTGTGAACTCCTATAATTGACCGCCTTGAGAATTGTTTAGATGTACTGTACTGGCCTGCGCATTTTTCAGATATGCGGAAAGTCGTAGAGCACAAAATCATAAGTTTGTTGCCTCTGAGCGTAAAAAGCCATCGAGCGCGAGATCATAGATTTGTAGCTGTTGAACGTGAAGTCGTAGGTTTGTAGCTCTCGAGCATAAAAGCTACCGAGCACAAAAGCATCCGGGCGTAAAACCTTAGACTTGTAGCCTATGAGCGTAGAACCGTAGATCTGTAGCTGTCGAGCGTAGAAAGCTCCTTAGCGTAAAAATTATAGATTTGTAGCTTCTGAAAAGAAAATCTTCCGAGCGTGAAGTCATGGATATGTTGCCTCTGAGCGTAAAAGGCCACCGAGCATGAGATCATAGATTTTAGCTGTTGAGCGTGAAGTCGTAGGTTTGTAGCCTCTCGAGCATAAAAGCTACCGAGCATAAAAGCATCCGGGCGTAAAACCATAGACTTGTAGCCTGTGAGCGTAGAACCGTAGATCTGTAGCTGTCGAGCGTAGAAAGCTCTTTAGCGTAAAAACTACGAATCTTCTTTGCACGAAAACTTTTCGAATTCGCTGACTGTCTGCCTTCTCTGAGTAAATAGGCTGACGTAGTCCCCAATCATAACCAAATATTAAATGTGAGATTTGGTTCAGGATTCGAGGAGTCCATCCGAACTCTGTATATACCCCTAGTTTCTGAGAGAAAAACTTTTCATCCGTCTTCTGCGAAAGAAAGCTTTTGACTGTTCGAGTTCTTCTTCGTTTCTTCTCCGAGTGTTCAAAGTTTCCAGTTATGGCCTCGAAACAAGTCTCCTCCTCTAAGGGAAAGAAGGTTGCTTCTTCTTCTCGTTCTTCTGCTCAAGCGGGGGCGACTTCGGTCGGGCACGGCGAGCTTCATTCTGATTGAAGTATCCCGCCGACTAGCAGTGCACCCGGCCTAAAAGGTAGAGCTTTTGGGATAAAAAAGAACGACTGAAAATTCTTCGCACACGTTGTACGTGAACACGCTAGGTCGTCTTCTGTGCTGATAGCCTCGTCGAGGAAGATGATGCACAGAGATGTTCCATCTTTTACACCCACATTTCTAATGTGTCAGCACAAAAACTTTATATTTTCGCAGTCTGACATAAAAGCTTTGACTGTAAAAAGTTGGCGTATACTATATAATTTGAGTATTACGCAGGGATGGAAATTCTGGCGTAATGACTCAAATTTTGGCAGTCTGGCGTAGAACACAGACTGTCGAAAGTTTTGCGTATACTGCCAGCCTTGAACTTTACGTTTTTAGAAAATGGATTCCTGCGTAATGATCATGTTTTTACAGTCTTGGCGTAAAGCACAGACTGTTGATTTTTTGCATATGCTGCAAGATTATAGAAACTGACTTATCTTTCTTGCATTTTGCAGTTAACTTGCATGCGTCTCCGCTAGCCGATGTGATGGGCTCTGCCATCGGGATGCTGCACTCCAACTATCTGGAGGATCTGTCGTACGTGACATTTCCTATCTCCGGGCCCCAGTATCCTGAAGGAAAAGAAATTTTGATATCATCTCAGGACGAGCGAATGCTGCTGAGCATGATGAACAGAGAGCCCCTGACGTATATAGACGGGGACCAATACATAAAGCCAGCTTTCCTCTTCGGGGACATGATCGACAAGCAGTCCCAGACGAAGCCCAAGAAAGAACTCTGGGTTTTCCCTGCCGGAAACTTGGTTTTGTATCTTCCCAAGATGCCGAGAGACTATCCCATCTATGCATTCTTCCATGCTACACATCCCAGGAGGATGTCGTGGACGCTGACTCCTGATCTTCACGGCAGGCCGGGGAAGATATTTAATCTGAAAGGAGCAGACCAGGGGTCGTTTGTCAGCCGCCCTACCGGTAATGTGACGATGTTCAGGGGACTGTACCTGGGCAGTGTCCCGAGCGAAGACAGCTTAGTGATCCAGCCGGTCCAATTACCGACTTTCTGTAATGATTTTATGGGGCACGGGGGAGTATACCATAAGGTGAACCCTCGGACAGGCGGGTGGATCACCCCCACAAATATTCGATGGGCTCGCTTAGCTGATTGGGCCCTGAAGCATTTTCAGACCGAGTTGGAGAACATTGGTCTGTTTGCAACTGTGAGTGCCACCAGCGTTGGGTTGCCTCTCAACCCCAACCTATTTCTGGCACTGATGGAGCGATATATCTCGCTCACCGGGACTTTTGCCACTCCACTGGGGGAGTTGGGATTGGCCCTCCACGAGATGGCAGAGATCTCGAGACTGCCGATGGGGGATACTCCATATGAAGAGTATGTTCCCACGAACCGGGAGCTGGGAGATTCATACCCTCGGGTAGTGGAAGTGTATCAGGAGCTGATGTGCCACTACCTCGCTTGCACCGCTTTTTATAACGAGCCTTCAGATTTGGCTCACGTCAATAAATGGACGTCCTACCTCTTCTTTCACCGGTCCAGGACTGCTAAGCCGGAGAAGGTATTGGAAGGCAAGGATCAGCCTTTGAATCCTCTGAGCGTGCTTAATGCTCAGGTAGTTGACGATCTCATGGAAGACGCTGGAGCTCCGGACTGGATCCTCGATGAAGGGATAGGAAAGTATCCCGTAGGCACTAAGGCCTATAGTTATTTGAGGCGTTGTCGCAGGCCTCTGTCCAGGGAAGCTCAACTGGCTAGCTTCCTCTCCATATGGCTGCGCCGACTGGTGGTACCCGGCATCGCATCTGCGGACCGCATTCACCGTAACACGCTAAGGCCTGCAGTGCGTCTGGTGTTTGGGGCAAGGCTGGGCTTGCTCCCTGCCATGCTGTGCCGCATTCAAGCTAGTGTTTAAAAATTCTCGTACTTATTTAAGGAGCAAGGTACGAATTTACGTAAGGTATTTGATTACTAGTGTTTAAAAATTCTGTTAGATATTATCGTGCTTTACTTTTAATTTCGGGGACAAAATTTTTCTAAGTTGGGCAGAATGTAAATCCCCTCGATTTATTCTGTAGATAGTTAGGGTGGATTTAGAAATTTTTGATTATTGGTGGCAGATGTCGAGTTTTATAGTAGAGATAATTTATCTGGTATTTAATTCAATTAATTAAAACCCTTGGCGCCCCCTATCATTGTTTGATTATTCAGAGCCCAATATCAGTCCTTAAATTTTGTTTAATTACTGTACATCCGACTTGACCCACCAAATTAGGCATTGGACTTTTCCGTCGATCAAAATCAGCTTTCTGTTGTGCACTAAATTAATTGTACAATTTTTCGAAATGCTAATCCATATTTAATTCTGTGTCGGACACTTGTGTCGTTACCCTAAATTTTGAGATACCAACTTAACCCGTGGAGCCGGACCAACTAAAGGGTCCAAGACTGACTCCAAGCCCCCACCATTTTTGCCTTTGCGTCATTTCCGGATTTTGACCCCAAGTGCCCCAATAAATTTAAATTTGCGGGACACTTTATTTCTATTTAAATCGGGGATACCAACTTTGTAAATCCTATTTTTTTAATCCTAAATTAATCCCAATGCCTTTCTAATTAAACCCGTTCCTAACGCACAACGCCCTCTCACCATAAAAATTGCTAAACACAATTTTCTCCATAATTTTTGTATCATTTTATGTGTTTATACAATTTTCCGAATTTAAGGGGCTAAGTTGCAATTATTGAATTTATGTGACATCACCCTATTGGCTAGGAAAAATGGAGAGGTCCGAAAATGGGGTCCCAATCTAACCCATCCACTCACCCCCCTTCATGAAGAAAACCCACTTTCCTTCATGATAAATCTACACCCTCCATTTTGAATAGGATGATCACCACCCTCCATCTCCTTCACAAACCCCTATAAAGCAACACCTCACCCCACCCTTAACACACACCACCGGCCCTAATCCCAAGGAAACATCTCTCTCTCTCTCTCTCCTCACTCCTTCATTTAAAACCCCCATGCAGGTCTGATTTAAATCGTCTTCGTCACCTGACTTTGCCAAGCGAGCCTACAAATTAGGAATAGAGTTAGAAATCTCATCTGCAAAGTTTGAAACCTTCACATGACACCTCTATCTTGATATCGTTTACCAAATCGCATCTTGTTTATTTTTCTCAAACGCTGATCGCTGGTAGTGACTCTTTCCTTGGGACGGTATCATTACCTAGTTACCTACTGCCGTCCCAAGTTATCTTATTGCTTACTTTCATTCCAGTATATTTGTACTAGCGGGTTTGTCCCCGTATGACTACTCTAGTATCTGTATTTGATACTTGTCTGGATATTTCCTTCCTGCACATTAGTTGTTGTATTTACTTCTATTGTGCTCTTATATTGCTACTTGTGGATGAGATTTAGATTGAGTATACTTGTGTTATGTGATGGGTTATTCATTGTACTTCACAGCTTAAGTGTACTCCGATGGGCCTATTAGATTAGAAAGCCCGCTGAAGTACACTGCTGGCCATTGCCACGTGTCTCGGTTCCTTATCTATGGAACCGGGGCGTGACACCATGACTGACGGGCTGCTCGCCGATGAAACTCGGCGTGATAGCTTTCCCAGGGTAGAATTACCATACCTGTATCTGATGGGATGGTTAATTCTCCATAACACCAGGGTTATGTCTCCCGGCTCTGGCAGTAGTTCGGGGGCTAGTTTCTTGTTGAACTACCAAAAATCCTCCTGGAACATGACCACAGTTATAGACTGTCGGTGAGCGCTGAATCTTAGTCACAGCTGGAAGCTCTTTTGTACTGTCCCCCCCATACATCTCAATCAACAGGGGATCAGACTTCAGGACGTAGGCGCCGGGAAGACCGTTCTTTCTCCTGAGTCTTTCAATTGGTTGGTCTGTATTAGACCTTCCCATCTACTGTACAGAAGTGAAGACCATTGCTTCTTCGAGCCCTACTTGCCTAGTCGGTTTGCCAGGCAATTCGGGTACGACCAGTTACACGTGGGCAATGCCGTCACCAGCTTCAGGTCCAGGGGCGGACTCATTGATGGAGCCAGAGGATGGCGATATTTCATCATGGGTTGCACTGAGACAACTTTTACCGTGCCCTTCATTTCACTCTCCACGGAGCTGCGCATTCTCCACTCGTATGCCCAGTTCTATGTGGCAACCAACACCTTCCATCGTGATTTTGATATGCATGGAAGTTTTAGGGTACCCTCTTCCAAGTCTGGGGTAAGAGTCGAAGTCCCCTTGGTTTCTTCTGACGAGGGTGAGGAGTCCGTCAATCCAGATGAGCCTCTGTTGGCAGTATCGAGGGGTGAAGTACCTCTGCCTGCAGGGCCTTTGGTAATTTCTGGGAAGCGAAGGGCTCCTGCTCTGATGGAGACTTCCCCTCGTAAGAGGAAGAAGAAGTCGGTTGTTCTTCCTCTTCGGATTCCCGGTATTGAGGCTCCTAGCAGTGAGCCTGCATCTCCCTATGTTGTGGATGATTCTTTGATTGGAGGTTCCTCGCCTTTTAGAGAGGGAACCTCGATAGTCCCGGCTGGCGGCGCCGGAGAATTCCTGCTGGAGGCTGCTACCGCTTCAGGTAGTGGAACGAGATCGCCTTCGGGGCCGAGCCGAATGAGGATATCTTTATCCGGATGAGCATCGGGAGAGACCCCTATCGTATCTTTTAGCGCACCCATTGAGATTCCAGCCGATGAACCTCGGTTGGAATTTGACGAGGACCTGAAAGAGCATTCGCCAGTATTCGTTAGAGCACCCCCTTCTCCAGGTATGATAGCTTGCCTAGCATCACTAAGAAATGATTTAGCTGTACTGGCCGCAGACCCGTCATATACACCATTGGCCATGGGTAAATGTCATCTTTTATGCCTCTTCTTTTAGAAAAATTAACATTATGCTGATATTAACTTCCTTTTGTCTTCTTTTCAGGGGAAGACATCTTCGGGGAGTGCAGTGTAGATGCGCCCTTTGGCTCTGTGTCAGGTCCTGGCGGCGACACGGAGGTGCCTGATTTTGAAGAGGAAACATCTTCGGGTGCCGGTTCGCCTGTCGAAGAGACTTTGACATCTCAAGAGGAGGACGAGCCTGTCGTTGCGACAATGCCTCCTTTGAGTACGCCGGTCACTTCGTTCGGTGTTGGCGCTTCTTCTTTCGCCGCACCCCCTGTTGAGATGACGGCCGTGGTAACATCGTCTGCGGTTGTTCTTGGAGGGGGACTCGCCACTATCGCGGCCACTCCCAGCGTCCATTCGGATCTAGCTGCGCTGACCGAGCAGTACACTCGTATCTTCTATGCCACCTTGAAAATGTTAATATCAATGGTGTTGGAGAAGAATTTGAGCTTTACGTCGCTGAAGAGGTCCTCCCGGGCCTCTATAGTGCCGATCCGAGTATTCAACGACACCGGGGTAGCTGACACGCTAGAGAAGATAGTTAATGGTTTGGAGCAACCCATTAACGAATACTTGCAGCTAGCTCGAGGCAATATTGACGGTCTCGTTCAAGCTAGGTACGACTCCCTGACTGCGCAGCTTGCTGAACAGATGGCATCCTGAATAAGTCCATCGAGGCTCAGCAGCGGGAGATGGACGAAGAACGTGTCCAATTGGAGTATGTCGTACCCGAGCTGACTCGGTACGAAGCCGAATATGAGGAAGTGGCAGCGTAGGCCCGCATATTGAAGGATGAGCTCGTTAGAGTAGAGGCGAAGGCTTTCTCTTTGTCGGCTGCCCGAGATGTGCTGAAAGAGCGACGGGCGACTGTTCAGCAGAATCTGATGCATGTGGGTGCTATCCATGCTGATTTTGTGCGGGCTCGGTCTGAGCTAGCTGATTTGGACAACGATGCGGCAAGGTTGGAACGGGCTCGCGCCGATGTCTTAAACTCCCGGGATGAGAGAATGGTTGCTCTGGCGCAGCAGATTCGCGATCTAACCGCTCCTCCCAATGATGTGCTTCTTTTTTTTTTGCTTTTGCTTTTCAATTTACTTTTGCTCTTTTTTGGGAATAGTAAAGAGGCTTTCATCTGACTTTGTGGACCCATTATTTTGGAATATAAATGACAGGTTTGGGTGAAAGTGATATCAGAGGTAATATGAAC